>CM032642.1:15181685-15603513 GCA_019097785.1 Fraxinus excelsior
CTATCTAATTTTATACCTTCTTCTTCTCCTGCTGGTAATATCTTTTCATATTCTTTTAATAACTTCATTCCCCAGGGGTGTGGTAACTTTGTAAAATAGGATCTTAACATTGGTTTATTTTCTTGGTAATCTCCTTGGTTTAATACATAATATATCTCTTCAAATTTACATGTGTACCTATCTAATTCACACATATCACATATTCTTAAATTTTCCATTGCTATTGTTCCTGAATTATATTCTTCTTGTTTTCTAAATTCTTCATCAAAACTAAATCTATGTCCTAAGAATTCTGTTCTTAAGGCTCTTTCAAGTCTTTTCAATATTTCTTGTATATTTTGATCATTTAAGGCATTTCTATTATCTAATGCTTCAGTTGTATCTTCTCCATACTTAATTCTTCTTTTAATATTTTCTGGTAATTTTCTCCACCATTCAGATGCAATTTCTCTGAATGTATGTTCTATAAATCCAAATGCTGTATATGTTTCCCATTTATTAAATTGTATTGCTAAATCTGTACTTTTTACCCATGTATCTATAGCTTTATTTTTATCTACACAATCTAGATCTAACCATATTCCTGTTGTATGAATTGGTTCATTATAAGATTTCATAGGACTTGTTTCTTTTACAGATTGTTTTCCTATATTTCCAGTATACCTCTTTTGTGTTTTCCTATATTGGTTAAGGCCATCCCTATTAGGTATTGGATGATGGGGTTGCCATTTTTCATATTCTTCATCACTACTAAAATCTTCCTTTTTAAAGCTGGATGATGGATTAGTGTTCATTTTTGTATTTTCCATTTTTTCAGTTAATTCTTCTAACTGTCTTTTATATTCATTATATTCTTCGCCAGTAGATTCTAAGAATTTTTGTTCTAGTTCTTCAACTTCTGTAATCATATATTGATTTATCTCTTGATTTTTTCCTTTATTTTCATCTTTTTGTGTTATCCTAAAATCTAAAGGTGGATTAATTATAATTTTATCTTTTCCTTTAAGGTTATTATTTAAAAGAGCATTTCCTATCTGTAGATTATATTCTAAATTTTCTAATCTTTTATGTACATCTTCAAAACTTTCATTTATACTATTTTTAGGTAAATAAGGATAACTTGGTTTTTTGTGTTTTCTTATCTTATCCAAAAATTCTTCAATTATACTTTCTTCATCCATTATGTTCATCATTATTTTAGGTTCGTAATCTGGCTCTGATACCATTTTTTGTCGGAGTGCGCAGAGGCGGCGGAATTTTAATTTTTATTTTTAGATATTTGTATATTCTGAGTTAATTTTTTTTCGGAGTGCGCAGAGGCGGCGGAATTTTAATTTTTATTTTTAGATATTTGTATATTCTATGTAATTTCTTAACTCAGAATATTTTAATCTATTGTTTATTATAGATATATAAAATCTCAAAGTTAATTTATATCTTAATTCTTTATGAATTTTACTAATTTTATGAGTTTTAGGATTTCTCATATAATATTTTTTAGGGTTAAATTTTGTGTTTACCAATTCTTAGGGACTAAATTGAAGCTTTTTACACTTTCTGTAGTGACCTTTAGTTGTAATTATGTATAAGGGGTATTTTTGGAAGTTTTTCTTTTCTGTAAAACTTCTGTAATGTATATTCTGTACAAATTGGTTTTCCCTTTTTTAAAGTATTTCGTACTTTTTTACTTTGTTTTGCTGACATGATTTGATGTGTCTGAAGGTACAAATGGTGAAACATTTCATAATTGAAAAGGATAGTTGCAACTTGCAGTTTAGAACCTTATACATTTTTACAAATTTTACTCAAATCTTTCATTTTTACTATCCACAATATCAAACATTTAAAATAGTTAAGAACACATTGACGGTTTTAGACCAGGAAAATTAATTTTGATAATTTTTAAAAGGGTAAAATGATAATTTTATATTTTTACAGATAAAATTAAGATAATGAAATGGGAAAAAAATTTGGAAGAACTCGTTTTCTTCTCACCCCACCCCAAAAATCTCTTTTATTTTTTAATTTTGGTTTTTATTTCATTATTTAATTTTTTGTGTGAAAATAAATTTACCGTTTTACCCTTTTTGAAATTTGTCAAAATAAGGTTAAATTTTTTTTTTTTTGTCAACTAGATGAAAACCGTCAATGTGTCCTCGTGGTGCAACTATTTTAAAGGTTTAGAATTGTAAGTAGTACAAACGTAAGATGTGTGGAAAAAAAGTGAAATGTTTGAAATCATTTATCCCTAAAGGGGTGTGTTTGAGCCACATTATTTTGGAATAATAGATTGGTGGAGAATGTGTGATTGAAAAAGAAGGAAAAAATATTGATGTGATGAAAAATATTATTTTATTAAAAAATGTATGATTGAAAATAAGTAGAAAATGAGAATGAAGATTTTAATATCTACCAAACAAGGGGCTAAATGAAAAGGAAAGAAAGAAGAGGATGACATAAAAAACCTCGTCCACTTGGTGGACAAGATAAACTATTGTCTTGATTATGACAGGCAAAATGAATAGGAAAACTAACGTTTCAATGAATCTCCAAACACGCTGAGGTTGTATTGCAAATATGTGCCTATACACATAAACTAATTATTAGGATGTGTTTGGGTCGCATAATTTTGGAAGAATTTATTTTGAAATAGCATATCGATGAAAAATGTGTGATTAAAAAAGAAGGAAAAATTATTGATGTGATGAAAAATATTATTTTATTGAAAAATGTATAATCGAAAATAAGTAGAAAAATGAGAATAAAAATTTTAGTGTATACCAAACGTGAACTTATTTATTAGTGCTTTATTGCTGTGTCCAACTGGAGAAGAAAGCCCCCACTTCCCTAACCACCAGTTCTCACCTACGAAAGATACCCCAAAACTCAAATTTATTTTTTTTTCTTTCATGATATGTACGATTGTTTACATTTTGTCACGTGACATTATTTAATTGAATAATTTTAAAAAAATAATTTTTTAATTCAATTATTTGTTGACAACAAATGTCGTATAAAAAATATAGTACAAATGCCATAATCCGATTTTTTATTTTTTATTTTTTGTTTTTGTTCTCTCTTTATATATACACACATGACTGTGGCCATGCCAGTCATTGAAAATTGGCCAAGTTTCATCATGTCAAATTCCAATAGGTATATTTTCTTCCACCTTGCACTTTCCTCTCTTATTTCAGTCCATTCTCTTACCCATTTCTCAGATATCACAGCCCTCCGAGCCTTCAAATCCTCTGTAAAACCCTCCTCTATACCTCTCAATTCCTGCCTAGCCACCTGGGATTTCACCACCGATCCATGCTCCGAGCCTCGTGTAACTCATTTCATTTGTGGCATCACTTGCAGTGGCAACCGAGTCACACATATCACCCTTGACTCACAAGGATACACTGGTACACTTACGCCACTCGTCTCCAGGTTAACTCAGCTCATAGCCCTCGACCTTGCAGAGAACTATTTTTATGGTCCAATCCCGTCATCTCTTTCGTCTTTACCCAACCTTCAACAATTAATCCTTCGTGTCAACTCGTTTTCTGGCTCAGTCCCGCAATCTTTAACCAGTCTTAAATCTTTACGTACTCTTGATCTTTCACATAATTTTCTTTCTGGGCTCTTGCCGAATTCAATCAATTCACTCACCAGCTTGACGAGACTCGACCTGAGCTATAACAGACTCACTGGGTTTCTCCCGAAACTCCCACCAAACCTTAATGAACTTGCTGTGAAGGCGAATTCTCTATCCGGGCCTCTGTA
The DNA here is from genome assembly GCA_019097785.1 of Fraxinus excelsior. Lineage (NCBI taxonomy): Eukaryota > Viridiplantae > Streptophyta > Magnoliopsida > Lamiales > Oleaceae > Fraxinus > Fraxinus excelsior. The sequence continues at coordinate 15,185,457 of CM032642.1, forward strand.
CAAGTCATCATTCGAGGGACTGACTCAGTTAATGGTAGTCGAACTCAGCGAGAACTCGTTCACCAGAACTCTTGAACCCTGGTTCTTCTTCTTGCCTTCACTGCAGCAAATCAACCTCGCCAACAACAGCTTTACGAGTGTCGTGGTCTTAAAGCCTGTGAATATTAATAGCCAACTCGTCGCCATTAATTTAAGCTTCAACAGAATCGAAGGATTTTTACCGGCGAATTTCGCTGAGTACCCCATGCTCCGATCCTTATCTTTGAGTTACAACAGATTCCGCGGGCCAATCCCGTGGCAGTACAGCAAGAAGAATGGTTCATTACAGAGGCTGTTTCTTGACGGTAATTTCTTGAATGGGTCAGCTCCAGCGGGGTTTTTCGCCGGTGGCACGGTGGTTTCCGGCAGCCTTGGGGACAACTGCTTGAGGAGTTGCCCGGTTTCTTCGGAACTTTGCTTGAAATCACAGAAACCTTCTTCGATTTGTCAACAAGCCTATGGTGGGAAGAAACCAAGGTCTTAGTGCCAGTTATTCTTAGGCAATGTGTCTTCAACTTTGATTTGTTTGATTTTTATTTTTTTTTTCTTTTCAACTTTTTCCTATTAATATATTTTGTAAAAAAATAAATTCGACGTGTAGAGTTTATTGTATAATATAAACAATTTTGAATTGTATAAAAATAAATATTCCAAATTAGAAGTTTATTGCACTGTCAAGTTTTATCTGGAGAATGAGTCACCAATTATTTCCAAACTTTAATGCTCAACTTTTGATGAATACTTGCTCTTTCAATTTCTAACCTATTAAAACTTTTTGAAGAGCTTTATCTAAATTTTAAACATCGCGATAGAGATGTTCTTCTTACAAGATTTTCACGAATTTAGATGTTTATATGTTCTCACTTGTGGACATATTTGTGAAGTAAAATGGTCTCAATGTCGGTGTTATTAAAAAAAAAGTAAAGCATAATTAGGAGTGGAGATGAAGTTTCAATCTTTACGAGTTTAAACAAGTCTATACGAGGCCCAGACGTAAAAAGAGTTTTCTTATTTTTCATATTATTTTAAACCTTTAATCATTCTAAAAATTATTTAATAATAATAATAATAATATCAAACATCTAAAATTGTAAAATATTATATTTATATAATAATTTCAATAATTCATCAATTATACGATTTTTCAAATTCTTGAAATGCAAAAATTAGATTAGTTTTCATAGTTTCAATTTTCAACTAAACAAATTCTACTTAATAGATTTATAAGAACTTTGTACACGCTTTCGGAGTTTTTAACAGAATAATGAATCCCAAAATTATAATTACATAACGTAGATAACACCGCAATTTAAATCTTATTTAATTTTGTATTGGATAAAGTCATTTTAACTTTCTTTTTTTTTATAATGCTTTTAAAAAAACGAAATTGAAGTCAAATAAAATATTTTTTGAAAAATAAAAAAAATAATAAACTAAAGTCAAATAAAAGAACTTAAAAAAAAAATTAATAAAGATCACCCATGGAAGGCGAAAAAGTGAAAAAGAAAAAATTTAGCCATCGAAGAATTAGAAAAAAAAAGCGCATAAAGTGCGAAGCGATGAGTTTTGCCCGAGTTTCGAGCATAGGAGTTGTTTAGGCGAGATTTTTAGAACATTGCTTGATATTGACTAATTGAGTACATATGAGCAATATTGTAGAAATGTTTTTATACCTAAAATATATTTAAATATAAGAGCCACAAGTAAATTTATTTAAAATCAAAATTGACAGAAAACCGTGAAAATTGACTCTGCCACACTTTGTTTGAGTTGCTAAAGGTCGGGATTTGTAATAACAGGTTTATAGGTTGGAGACAATTTTGTAACAAGTTTAAAAGGTTAATAAAGTGCTATATTTGTTTATTTACTAAAATTCTAGTGTAAATGATATAGATAGATTTTCAATTGCTCGACTTCCTTGTTTGGACATTCATCCCTTTATGCAAGCCACTTGACTCGAGTTTGTTGTCCCAATCATGTCAAATTATAGTGTCCGACCTAGATCTGTGTGTCATTGCTCTTTTTGGAGAGATTTGATTGGCTCGAGAGTTCAATTGTAACAAATTATTATAATACTTAGGTTGTTGACCTGACCATCATGACTTTTCTTTGATTGATTGTTTCGTGGTTGGTGTTGTCTCCCATATCGTGAAATTGCATTCTTTTAAAAAATTTAACGCACGCGCATGCCCGAAATTAAACATATTCATAATCGGTGCATAATAAACGATACGTGAGTTGAACTATTTTAAAAATCACAACAAAAATCACATATCGATTCGCTCATAAGCGCTTAAAATCGATACTTTAAGCACTCATAATCGATGTCCAGAACTCTTAATTAGGTATTTGTGTGTTAAACAATACTTTTTCGTTCAATTTTAAGTGACTCAAAAGTCATTCACCTAACAATTATTGATTTATGTGTATGTTACATGTTTCGATAAATTCTATAATAAAAGTATGTATGACTATAACAATCAACTAATCTTTATTTTCAATAATTTAAAGTTAGTTGCTCAATATTTTAACTACTTATCCCAAATCCAATAACAGAAAGGCAATTTCTGTAAGAATTCTTATTTTAATGCATGCACACTGACCAATTTAAAAACATTTTTTTAAAAAAAAATTTAAACATTGCCAGCCATATTCATATATATTTCTAAGCCCAAGGCCAAGGTTGGTAAGAATGAAAAAAAAAAAAAAAAAACACAAATTTCAACTGTTGCTTTATATATTAAATAGTAAAAACCAGCTAGCATTTGGTGAGATTCTTCAATCCTAACATTCCCCATTAATTTGTATAACTTGTAAGAATAATGTCAAGAAACATGCATTGATTGAATATTGTTCATGGGACCTCTACTCTTTTCCTTTCGGTTGAAGTGGCGAAAAAAGTTCGAGACGTAAAGATTAGTTAGAGCTTGTTTGGGAGAGATTTTTTGGGGGAGGAATTGATTTTGAATAGTAATATAATGGGAAATGTGTGGTTGAAAAAGAAGAAAAAATTATTGACATGATGGAAAATATTATTTTATTGAAGAAAGTGTGGTTGAAAATGAGAATTAATTTACTGTAGAATTTGAAGAATCCGTACCAAAAAGGCGAAAAAACCTTTATAGCATATTTGATATAAATGAGTACTAGACAACAAGACATGACTAAACGGTCATAAGATTAATATATATATATATTTTTTTACTTAATATTGTCTAGACTACTCTTTTCCTTTCGGCTCTCCTTTTTTCTCTATTCTCTCACACTCTCCTCTCTCACCAAATCTCTATCATCTCGCGGGCAGCTTCACAAGGCACCCACAAACCCGGCACCAATAACATAGCACACCGCGCGACGGCTACATAGCGCAGCACACGGTGCAAGGCTGCGCAACGCTATCATTGCGTGACTTAAAAATTTGATTCGTGATTTATAAAATTTGCAATTTGTGACGTATAATTTTTTTGATTTATAACAGATGAATAAATTGTAACTTATAAAAATTTTGATTTATGATCGTGAAATAATTCGTGACCTATAAAATTCTTGATTGGCGATCGAAAAATAATTCGCGATCATATAGTATAGAATTGTGACACTAATATATTTAATTAATTATTTTATAAATAAAATTTTATTAATATCTAATTTTTGAAATTTTAAACCTTATTTCTTAATTTTGAAATTGATCATACTTAATCTTTTAGATATGAAATTTTCTCATAAAAAATTATGTCTAGTAAAGAGCCTCACAACACATTATTCACGCTTCTTTCCATTACATGTGGGGCCCGCCAATGTGAGTGGCCTAGTAGGCCCCTGTGAGTTTGCTCCCTGTGCTTGGAGCAAAACTCTCTTTGCATTACCCATTCTACCCTTGTGCATTGTGAATGTATAATTTATCTCTAAGCTCTATTTGTAGGAAATATAAGTTTTGAAATAGTGATTCTTTTTGGAGAATGTATAATTAAAAAATAGAGAAAAATTAAATTCACGTGTGAAATTATTTTATTGAGAGAATACGAAATTGAACATGAGTTTAAGAAAAAAAATTAATTTCTAGAAAATGAGGCTCAAATAGGGATGTAGTTGCTACAATTAAATGAGTTATGCTACACGAACCGTTCGTTAAATTGATTTTTCAGAAGGACAAAATGGTCTTTAAATAAAATTAGTGCATGATGAGATGGGAGGAAAGTTATCCACTTAGTCATAATTGGTTGTCAAGAAATTATATTTGATTGCTTAAGGATCCCACAAATTGGTGTCAAAAAATCGATTTTCTAACAAAAAAAAAAGGGATCAGACAAAGGCTTAATGAGTCGTTTCTTTACTTTTACTACTCCCATCTCTCCACCACCCGTTTGTTACATGTCAATGGATATTTTCTTAAAGTCAAGGTCTTCAATGCTTATGGACCCTAGGTTTACCAAATCATGTGATTTTGCCAATGGGAAACTTGAAATTTACGTTAACTACGTCATCTAAAAGTTTGAGTTATTTTTTTTTTTTTCAAAATTTTCCGTTAACAAAAAGGAGTATTTGACAATAGGAAATCGTATTTTGACAATTAAAAATAAAATAAAAAAGAGGAAGATGACACACACAATTGTAAGAGGGACATTATATTAATTGCTTTGGTATGGAAGATTTATTTCTTAATCGAGACAAAGATATCCCGTTAGATACACATCACATGTTTCTGCCTCAATTCTCTGCATTTATAATTTAAATTTATTTAGCCGTTTGCTTAGGTAGAAAAAATAGGAAAAAGAAAAAGAAGCTCCGGTTTCATTTCCACTATTTTCAAAATATATTTCTCTTTTTCTTTTTAAGCACACATTCTTCAATAAAATAATATTATATCCAAACAGTTGCAGACCCAACACAAAAGTGATAACCCAAGAATAACTAACCAAAAAGGGGGTGAATTGGTTTTTGAATCTTTTTCGACACTTAGTCTCAAAACAATTAAACACACAAAATATAAGTGCAAAGTATGATACGAGAATTAAATACGCTAGTTCAATAATTATATTCAAGTATAGATATAGCACAATTAAATAACAATGTAAAATAAAGTGCGATAATGTAGAGATAACAAACCGATTTAATGGAGTTCGATACACAATGTGTTCTACATCCTCGTTACGAAACTCTCCGACACAAGTAAGGCCAAATGCACTATAATGATAACTTACAAACAATGAGTATCAATCCTTAAGTGACTCACAAACAAGAAGCATTTATCCTTAAGTGTCTTATAAATAAGGAGCATTTATCCTTATGTGACTTACAATAAGGAGCACGTATCCTTAACAACAATCGAGTTTTCACAAGACTCTCAAAATCACCAAAGTATAAATGATAATTTTACAATTGAAAGAACTATCTTAACAAATGATATAATCAAATTAAGTATGAAAGAGTTTAGGATAACACTTCAATAGATAGCAAATAATAAAGTTCAAGTGTTTGTGATGAAAACTTTGATGAATGATTAATAATAAAATAATTTGTGCTTTTCTATCAAAGTTTTTCTAACTAATAATCTCTCTTAACAAATAATACAAATTAAGTATAAAGAGAGATTTACATTTAATTCAAAGTGTTGGCAAAGAAGACTTTTATCAAGAGTGAAAAATAGATGAAGTTGTAAAAGATTCATTGTAAAATAGAATTCTTGATAATGAATTAAATATGTTGAATCAATCAAGAAAGTCTTTTGTAATAAATGAAATAGAATTAATACTCAAGTAATCTCAAAGATTTTCAATAAATAAGCTCATAAAAAATCTATTGTAAGTTGGTAGAATTAAATACAAAAGAGATTGGTATTTATAGAGTAAGAATTGGCACTCTCGGATAAGTTCGGTTGACTGAAATGTTCGATTGACCAATTTCTTGAATATAGCCGTTGCAAGATTCTGACCGTTGGAAGTTCGTTTGACCAAGTTTGGTCTACTAATTTTTTTTTTTAAATAGCTTTTTCAAAGTCTATTTCATATGAATGAAAATCATTTTTATGCAAGTGATAGATTATGAAAAATGATTTGAGCTTTATGCATTTGCTAAAAATTGAAGAGTTAATACATTAACATAATAAACTACTTCCAAGAATTAATCTTCAAAGTTCTTGTTCTTGTTCTCTTCAAGTCTCATTTTGATTGCTTGTTCTTCATCGGATGACGATTTGACTATTTGAATGCTTAAGAGAATATATTCATGAAAAATTCAAGAAACAAAAACTTATTAGAAACATAAATGTATTGTTTGTTATAATCAAAACAAGTAAAGTTATATTAAATCATATGTCAACAAAAAGTTTAGCCAAATGTTGGTTATTGACCATCAACAATCAACGATCGTAAGAGCGATGTCGCTTATTAATATTTAATTAAATAATATAAAAATTATTCAATATATATGTAAATGCACTAAAACGTAAAAATTACATGTGTGTGTGAAAATATAATTCAATACAACCTAAAATACTAAAAAAATACGTGATACAATCTACTCTGTAACTATGAACTTAGACAATCACATTCTACGTGATCTCATGTTTTGAAAACGTTACAATATTGCATCATTCTCAATTTTTTCAAAAATCTATTTCTTCATGCAAACCGCCAAATTGTAGATTTAACCTCAACCTGCTGGACGGAATTATGAGTCACCTGGGATGGGGCTGCAATACTTTTAAGAAAAAATTCATAGGTTAAAGATTATCTTTCACGAAATAAAAAATGAGGCCCCAAGATTTAAATTTACAAAACTCAGATTTTTCCATGAATGAATGAATTATATTTTACAATTAATCTATTAAATTAAATATTTAACTGTAATATAATATTTATATAATTGACCCACCCTACTGACCCAATCCACCCCACCACCTTCACCACCACCACTACCTCATCCACTGCTCTGGCGACTACTTCGGTGACCGACGACTACTCCAACAACCAGCGACTGTTCTTCGGCTGCGCTTAATTTTGACGACTATTTTCCGGTGATCGTTGTCGCCGCTGAATTTCGTTAACTGCTTTGATTCCAAGGTCACTGATATTTTATTAAGTAGTTAAAATTTAATTTTATGTCACAACTTATCAAATTAATTGGTCACATATTATTTTGAGGTCACAATTAAAAAAATTTATAGGTCACAGATTTTTAATTGATCACAAATTAAGAAAATTTGTTGGTCACATATTATATTTTGAGTTACAGATTAACAATAACACTTTCGACAACCAACAACAGCCACACACAGAGATCCGACCGCCACAACCACACACAGTCCACAGATCTGCCACACCACAATGAGAAACCACGGCAAAATCACAACCAAAACCGATGCACCACCATCGCGACAACCACACTGCCTTCAACACCTCGACAACCATTTCTATTTCTATCTATACCATGCTACAACCACCACCAGTCTGACCACCACCTCACCATTTTCATTTTCAAAAAACTATTACAATGTGCAAATCACTAACAACAAGATCTGAGAATGTAGCAAAACCCAAAATCACAATAAATAAAAAACCCAAGATTTATCAAAATCACAACAATATGATGTTTGTTATGAATTGTTAGGAGCACGAAGGCAAAGATCTTATCCTGATGATTCTACTGTAGAAGCGCTCGATCGAAGGCCAGACCTTGAACTGCCTCAGCGATTGTCAGTAGCGTCGTTGCTGCAAGTGACGCGTAGTGACGTTGCTGACCGGCAGCAGCGTCACTGCGACGCTGCTGTGAATCGACAGCACAACATCAGCATCGCTGTGCTTTACTGCTGTGATTCGCAGTAGGGGAGGGAGAGGGGGAAGGGAAGAGGCGGCTGGCGGTGGTGATGGAGGCTCCGTGTGAGAGAAGGGAGAGAAATGAAATTAAATGAATTAGAGTTTGGATGTGATTTTATAGTTAAAATAAATTTGGTGGGATAGGTAGTAGGGTAAGTATATGTGTTAATTTAATTTAAAATATTATTATTAATATTAATTGTAAAACTAAAACCTAATTTTTTATTAAAAAAAGTCAAAACCTGATTTTTAAAAAGGTCAAACTTAATGTTTGATTTTATATAATTACCACATACTTTTAAGTGGAAGCAATCCACCATGTTGGGCCAAGCTATGTTTTTTCTTGCCCATAACAGCAAGTGGGCTGGGCAGGTGTATAAGTGGCCCAGCTGGGCAGAGAGCCTGCTACAAAGAGGAAATTACACCAAACCAGCTATTTAGTTTTAACTTTCTAAAAATCAGGTTTTTACTTTATTTAATCAAAAATCAGGTTTTAATTTCACAATGAATATTAATAATAATATTTTAAATTAAATTAATCTATATACCCACCCCACTACCTACCCCACCATCTTTATTTTATATATAATATCATATTCAAACCCTAATCAATTTCATATCCACTCCCACTCTCACCCGCCGTCGCCACCATCGCCCGCCTCCGACCGTCGCCACCCATTCTCCCTCATCTCCTCCCTTTCTTCACCCACAGATTTGTGTATGGGTGGCGGATCTGTGAACGGTGGTATGTTTGGGCGGTGATGGTGGATCTGTGGGTGGTGGTTTTTTTTTTTTTTTTTGGTTTGTGACCTAGTTATTGAATCATGGTGTTTTTTTTTCTTGTGTCTGTAACCAAGCTATTGAACTGTGGTGGTTTTCCTTTTGTGTTTGTGACCATACTATTGAACATGTGGTGAGTTTTTTTTGGTGTCTGTGACATAGTTATTGAACTGTTGTGGGTTTTTTTGTTGTCTTTGACCTAGCTATTGAACATTGACGATTTTTTTGATGTCTGTAACTTAGCTATTAAACTGTAACCCACAAATTTGAAAATATGTGACCTATGACATATACTTTTTTTGACATGTGACCAATAAAATAATCAATTAAAAATCTGTGAACTATAATTTTTTTCATTTGTGACCTCAAAATAATCTGTAACCCTGAAATCGGAGCAGTCACCGAAATTATGCGACGACCAATGGTCACCGGAAAATGGTCATCGAAATTAAGTGTGGCTGGAGAACAATCGTCGATCGTCGGAGTAGTCGTCGGTGGTTGGAGCGGTGGAGGTGGGGTGGGAGTGGGGGTGGGGTGGGGGTGGGTCAATTATATTATATTATAATTAAATATTTAATTTAATAGATTAATTGTAAATAATAATTATTAATTAATGGAAAAACTTGAGTTTTACAAATTTAAACATTGAGGCCTAACTTTTGATTTTGTGATGCATTTTTCCCTGCTACAAATAGGTAGAAAACAGCCTGCGTGCAGGGGCCAAAAAAAAGCCAATATAAGGATATTACCCAATGTGCAAAAACTGAAAGTTGCAGGCTTTTACCAAGATTTCAAAGCTGAAAATATGGCAGGGCAGATCACGTGATTGACCAAATGACAACAATTGAAGTTCAAACTTCATAAATTAGAATAAAAATCTATACCAATAGATACACGATACTTAGTTACTTACTACTTTCAAATGATGAAGCTGAAATATTCATCTTCAAACGATAAACCCAGAAAATCTGCAAAATCCAGTAAACCAAAGCACCACACAGCTAACCACCTAACTCCCCAAGTGATTGGTCGAAACTGAACTGGGCAACCAAGCTAAAACTAACAACAACCCAACACCCAAAATGACCTTTGAACTGAACGCACCAGAAGCTAGGAGCTCAAAGACACCCTATTGAAACTTGCGCCTTCTATAACCATACCACTCAAGAAGCTAACCACTAACAAAATCACGAACTTGAAACAGCACAAGAATCTGATTAGGAAATTTCATCAAGAAGTCGTTCCTCGAATAATTTTAACAGAAATTCATCCCAGAAGATTTTTAGCTTCTTCCTCACTTCAGAGCACTATTCCGGCGGAGCCCAGCACCCACGGCCGCGCCTCCTCGCCGGGTGATGGGTCCGCCGCTGTATCCAAACCCAATATTTTTATTTTTTATTTTTTAATAACACATTTTCCATCCATCTACATTTCCAAAATACATTCTTAGTATAAAATGGTAAACAAACAGACTATAAAAAATCACGCTAATCTTTTTGGAATCATATGTAAATAAAATAAATGAGATTCTACATGGATTAAGAATTTCTTTAACATGGACAATGGAAGCACAAAAAGCTGTTGCTTGCTCATAAAATTTGGTAGGGGAACAGCCTTACATCCGATTGTTGATTAAGTTGGTATATTGATAATACATATTTAATTAAATTATGCAAACAACTGTATAATAAAAATATATCTTTTAGAGAACAAATGGAAACAAAAGGGGACTGCCTATGTTTGCCTCCCATTTTTCAGAAATTCATTTTTAACAACGCATTCGTCCAATAAATAATTTTACACTCAAATCCAAAAAATTTCTTTATTTTCTAATCACACATTTTTAATAAAATATTATTTCAAAATGTATTTTGACTCAAGCTATGCTTTTCTGATATGCATTGAAGCTGATAACTAGGGGTTCGAGGTTGGTAGGCCTAGCTTGTGTTTTGAAAGAATTTATAAACAGTTTAACTTATAAATAGAGAGAGGTGTAGTGACTAATTGAATCGAATGGAGACGCAAAAAAGAAATATTCATAAATTGACGTCCTAAAGGTGTGTTTGGTATAACTAAAAATCTAATTAAAATGAAAAATATAGGCGTTATTGAGTCATACTTGTCGAATAAAAGTCAACAATAACGACTAATTTTTCAATTTTAATCCAATTTTAATATCTGTCAAACACCCTATAAATATAATGAAATTGATTTGAGGATAAAATTGTTGCTTGTGATAAGAACACTTGCATACACGTGGTTTTTAACCTAATATTAATTTTTATTATTTTTGTTTCGTGTTACTCGCTAGATAAAATATAAATAAACGAAGTGCTCCTTTCTAACTTTTAATTGACGTACGATTATTAAAATAAAAATATATACACGTACCAAGCTTAAATTTTCAAAAGTGATTTGACATGATACCAAATTAGATTAGGTATTGTCTCCATATAATTGTTAGCCTGAATTAATTTACTTGTACAGAAATCGTTGACACCTTCGTTGACAGAATGCCACATAGCGGCCCCTATTGGGGGGGCGCTTGTGGCGGGGGCCCCGCAACAGGCGCCTCCCAATAGGGGGCCGTCATATGGCATTCTGTCAACGAAAGTGTCAAAAATTTTAGTACAAGTAGCGCGATCGTTGTTACCATAAAAAGAAAAACATGTCCAGCCTTTAAAAATGACTATGATAAAAAAAAATAATAGACAAAAAATCTTATTCTTATTTTAATAGGTTAATATTTATGAGCCCTTTTTAAGATAGTTCAGTCCTTTTAACATTCTGTTGAAATTATTGTTTAAAATCAAAATAGACTTTGAAATGAAAAAAAGGTTTGGAGGCCAAAACTTTGACCTACACAGTTTATTCTAGACTGCATAGAACTGTAACTGTTGTTTTTGTTTAAATTCTTGGTAGCTTTTGGTGAAAAACTTGCAACTTTTTATGATTTTTTTGTACCATTTTGTATGTGTTGATTGAAATCTATAAGTACGTGGTAAATTATTACATAAAAAAAATAATTCAAACAACTTGAGATCAAATCTTTACTCCAAAAGATAGAATTTATATTTTTTTCTTTCATATTCAAATTAGCGTTCTTGAAATTTTGGTAGACAACAATAAGTGTTTTAAGTATTTTTCTATTGTAAGACTTGATTAATCATATAATCATTTGTTAATATCTCTTTAAGCATCATAAATTTTTCGAGAAGGGATAAATATTCTTTGAGTACAACAGATTTCGTGTTTAAGCATTCATCTTTAATTTTGTTGTTCTTGTCTTTGGTTTTTATATCTTCTCCATCTCTATTCTCCTTAATGTGGAAATATTTTTCTAACTATCTCAAACGTTAATCTGTAATGGAGAACGAAACTAGGATGGCGACAATCATATTGATGAATCATTATCTTGTCCGTCTAGATTGATTTGATGTGACAAATTTTACAAAATGGCAAGACAAGTTGAAGTTCCTTCTAACGGTGTTGAAAATCTTCTACATTCTTAATCCAGAATTGGCACCATATACGGATCCAACGGATGAAATATCAAAGCCGTAAAGATGGAGAGACAAAAGCGTCAAGAGGATGAACTTATATGCCGCAGTCATATTCTTAAAGTTCTATCCAACCAGTTGTACGATCTCTACATAGCTTGAAGTATTTTTATTTTTTTTTCCTTTTTTGGTGAAACTATACCGTTTTCATTTATGAACTTAGTGATGTAGTTGGTTGTGAAATTGATGTTGTTAATTTTTCTCTAATTTCTCAATGCTTCATTGTCTGTTTTTTTATCGGTAAAAATGAATTATATTGATAAAAAATCATATACAAATACTCCGGGCATACCCGAGCAAATCAACAATGAAGTTACAATGAGGATACAACTACTTTGGGCATACCCAAGTGATCAAACAAAATTATAATAAAAAACAAAAGGAATAGAAATCAACTCATTGCTAGTGACTCGTAACAAATCAAAACATTAGGATACAAAGTAAACATCACTTTGTATACATGTGTTTTGATTCGTCGTACAATACTCTCCACATGGGGATTAATATTTTCAAACACCATTCTATTCCTTGCCATCCAAATGTAGTAAATGGAACTATCTAAGGCAATCCTTTTAGCTTTGTTCCGCCATGAGGTTCCTCTAGCCTCCTTCTTCATCCATTTTAACGCACTAGCCATGGTATTCATTGCTCTAGTGATGCCCAGCCAAGTCTTGATACTTCTCCAAATGCTCGAGGAAAATGGACATTCAAAAAACAGGTGGTTGCACGTCTCCTCACATGAAGTACAAAAACTGCAATTGTTAGCAACTTTGATTGGGCTCCCAACCATAGCGTGAAAGAGTGCTTTGAAGTTATGAAATGTTTCCAAACCTCCTTAGCCCAGTATCTAGTAGTTGCTTTAGGCTGAAAAAAATCATAGGCTTTGGCCACACACAGGGACGGATCCAGCACCTGGCTAGCCCCCGCGGCCGCCCGTGCTGGATCCGCCGGAGCTTCTTCAGGTAAGGCTCCACTCGCCGTCTGGGGAAGAAAGAGTGAAGAAGAAGTTGATTTTTTTTAATTTTTTTGGCATTTCTTAATGTTTGGGAGACGACTAACGAGGGACGACACCAATTACCTCTTCATGGGGGACTATGTCGGTTAGTTTCCCAGGATTTTTGAATATTTGTTAGGGAAAAAGATGATTTCTAATCCGTATCTGTTGGGATCTTTTAGTTAGTTATTGATGAATTTGATATTTTACGGATTTATTGCTGTATCGTGATTTTATTTTTGCGGTGGTTTTATTGGAAACAAGAAGTAGAAGAATTGATCTATATAAAGATGTCTAAATTATTGCACTGGGTATTGCGTGGTGATGCCTACTTATGTTTTGTTGAGATCTGTTACTTGAATTTGAGTGAAAATATTAATACAAGGTGACTACAAAGCTGAATATTTCTGTTTTCTACATTCTTTTTTTAGTTAATAGCTACTCGAATGTAGCCTGAAAATTGACGACTTCTCGTGCTACTCGGATAATGCCAATATGCGAGGTTTGGATGTACCATGAATAATTATGTTCTATAAATAATGAGTTAATTGACAATTTGACATTCAAAAGATAATTGTGATTTGTGAATATATGATTTGTAAAAATGTGATTTGAGAATTCATTATTCATGTATAGGAATTTAGGTTTTAGGGTTAAGAAATTCAATTGAGACTGTGATTTAGGAATTTAGGGTTTAGAGTTTAATGTTTAGGGTTAATGAATGACATCGGTATTACTATCGTTGATTGTCTACGGTCAACAGTCAATATTAAAAGTCCGCCCTAGCTGAACTGTAACCCTGGATTCGCCCCTGGCCACACAAAAATCATCCCCATTAGCTCCCTTGAGCTGGCCGAAATTCTACCCAGCTTTCTCTAGCGTGAACTGGCCAGCATGTTGCTGTGTAAAAAATTGCTTAACGCTTCTCTGATTTTCAACAGTTTTTTAAAGAGAGGTGAATGGTTTTTACGTGGTGAAACCTCCCAAATGCTGGCCCCTTTAAAATATACTCCAACCACCCAACGAATCCACAAAGTGTCTTTTTTATAGTGAATGTTCCACAGCGATTTAGACAATAATGCTGCATTCCAGCTTTCATGTCTCTAAAACCCAATCCACCTTCATTTTTCGGTAAGCACACATCTTTCCAAGCAACCAAAGGCTTCTTTGAACCCCAAAGAAAGTTCCGACAAAGACTAGTGATTCTTGAGATAATCCGCCTGACAAATCAGGATGTTGTGCATGAGCAGATTTTCCGCAAATATCATTTCTTTAAAGATTGGATAGCGCAATAGATGGAACATATGTTGCAGCTTGGACACTTACATCGAAACAAACATCTTTTCGTGGAAGGAAAACTAATGTAACACAAAATTTGATGTTGACATGTGATTTTGATAACATTTGTGTATTCTGGTTGGGAAGGTACTGCTAATGATTCACAAGTATTCGTTGACGCATTCACAAGAAACTCGAACAACTTTCCAATGCCACATGAAGGTATATTCTTATATTTCAAATAATTATTGCGAATATATTTACAGTGTTACGCTATGTAAGTCTTTTTTTTTTTTGCAGATTAATTTTACCTTGTCGATTCTGGCTATCCAAACATGCCTGAATTTCTTGCTCCTTATCGAGGTTTAGAGAAGACTACATGGAAAGGAATAATTGTTCAACTATAGACACTTCTCGTGCAGTAACATTATTGAACGTTGCATTGGAATTTTAAAGGCAATATTTCATATTTTGAAATTGATTACCAATTATCCACTTAGTAGGCAAAGACAAATCCCTACTGCATGTTGCGCAATAAATAACTTTATTCACTAGGAGCACACTTTAGATACATTGTTCGCTGAGTATTCAGATGAGAATATGGTGTTTCAAGATATACCGGAGTCAAGTTAAGATAAAAAAGTCATACATTTTGATACTAGTCAAACAGCTCAAATGGGATAAGTCATGGATCAAATTGTTACACAAATGTGGAATAACTACTCAAGACATCGTACATGATTCGGTGAATTTATTTTATATTTTGTTTAGTGTATCTATTGAACTATTTTGCCAAATTTAATTTAGGTTGTGTTTTTTTACAAGATTCATCAACTTCAAAATCTATATGTTATTTAATACTACATTAACATAAAACTATTAAAATTTATTGAATCCTCAATTTTTTTGAATAAAATATTAAAAAAAATTCTCAAAATTTCAAAATAAACGCGTTTTCCAATTTTCTATTTTGAGAAATAGTTTTTCAGAATGACAAAAACAATAATTTCAAAATAGACACTCAGAACTCAAAACTGAAAATGAATTCAAAACTTAAAACTAAAAATTGAAACTCGAAGAGAACAATCCCATTTTTAGAAGAATTTTAATAAAAGTTGATGAAATGTCTGATTAAGAAGTTAAAAAATATTGTGAATTCTATAAAATGTATGGTTGAAATAAAATTTGAGGAAGAATGAATTTTAGAAAATGAGGTCAAACATAAACTATATTTTCTATCTCTTTTCAAATATAATGGATATATTATGAGGATCGAACAAAAGAGACCACAAAGGATATATGGCCGAGCACTAAAAGGGATGCAACATCATGTAACTTGGGAGATTAATCTATCCTTCTTTAGGCTTATATTGAGGACATTGTAACTTAAGTATGGGGATTGAAGCGATTCTATGAGTCAACTTAGTGATGGCAACGGGGCGGGTTCGGGGCGGGGCACCTTGGCCCCGCCCGGCCCCGCCAATCCCGGCCCCCGCCCCGCATTTGACGGGGCGGGGCGGGGACGGGGGCGGGACGGATTTTTGCCCCGTTTAATGCCCCATTTAGTTTTTTTTTTTTTTTTTTAAAACCAAAATTTTTAAGTAAATACAATTCAAAATTTTATAATCCAAAGCAAATAATATTTAAAATAATTACATCAATATCCAAATCAAACAATGAAAACAAACAATGTCCAAAATTAAATAAACAACGTTCATTTTTTTATTTTTTTTAACTAAACGGGGCGGGGCACCCTCGCCCCGCCCCGCGACCCGAGGCGGGGCGGTAATCCCTGCCCCGCCCCGCCAACCCATCGAGGTGGGTTTTTTTGTTATCTCTAAGTCAACTATTCGCTTTAAAATTTCGAAAATTAAAAAAATATGCTCGCGTGATACTTAGTTGGATCGTCTAGTCATTTAACGATGAGTTTATGCTTGAAATTAAGTTGATTTACGATATGTGACTTAATGGTGGTACTTGTGCTTATTTTCAATTAATTAATTATGTGTAGGACCTTATCATTAAGCACACAGTAAAATTTGAATGTTGTTTTGGTTGTAAATAGGATGAATTCTTGAGTTTGTAGAATTAGGTTGAATTTTGCTCTAGATACAACATATTCCATTAAAATAAACCACTTGACCTAATCTCTCTTCTCTTCTATTAAAAGAGGGAATCCGTTGATTACTATTCATTCAGGACGTATTTTCATTTCCCATTTTATCCCTATTTTTCTCTCTCCCTTTTCTCCCCATTTCATCCACATTAATTAATTGCCAACTTGTTTAAACAATTTGCCCGACTTATTTAAAGACTTTGCTGACTTGTTTACAAAATTATATCTGCAAATCGACTTATTTACATTGTATGTATTTTGTCACTTCGCACACTACACATACAAATGCACTAAATGCAATTGCGAGGACACAATTTCCTCTTTCAAACAACAAATAAGGGCAAAACAATCTCCATCGAGTAAGGGCTTTTGGTTTTTTCAGTTTTAGTTTCGGAGCAAATGTTCCGTGACTCACAGAGCAAAATCTTCGTGTTGTGCGGAGCATTTACTAGAGAAGAAGAACAGAGAGAAAGCTAGAGAAGAAGAAAGAAAAATAAATGTAGAGAGAGAATAAAATAAAGGACAAGAATTTGCATAATTTTGTTGTAGCTTATCTTTAAATAAATAAAAAAAACGAAGCAATTGTTCCGCACAACGGAGCAAATGTGCTCCGTATGCCTCCGCATTGTGCGGAGGCATCAAGCCTCCGCACATAGAGGCTGCTTCGTCTCCCACGTGTGGAAACACCAGCCTAAGCACCCGGAGATCTTCACAATGCGAAGCAAGTATGGCTTTTTTTCCATTCCATACCTACTTATAATAAATTCAAAATTCATTTCGTGTCTTCACACCCGCGAATTTTTTATTTACATTTTTCTTTTGCCCAAAAAATTCTACTTATTTTCATTTTACACAAACTATAAATACAATTTCATTTATTAAAATCAGATTTTAATTCAAAAATATTCAATTCCATATATACATAAAAATCAAAATTTCTTTCGGGGGCAACCCTCACGAGGGGGCGCTGCCCTTGACCCCCCGCGACCTAACCAGGCAAGTCAATCCTAGTCGAGGGAATTGCTCTCGAACCTTCACGAGGGGCGCAAAATTATTTTATTTTTCTTACTTAAATATTTCATGACCTACATTTTTTATAGTTTATCTGCATTAGCAAAATACATAAAAATAATGGTCAAGTTAATAGTTACATTCAGACACACTAAATTAAACAACACCCAACTTTTCTTGAAAATTAAACTTGATTGAACAAGATAATCTTCACCTTCAAATAAAATTTATTTAATTTACATTAATTACAAATTTACCAATATCTAACATTCAAGATATAATTAACGATAATTTAACATATTTTACACACTAACATTACCTTCAAAATAACTCAACATCGCACGGACAAAAAAACTAGTTGTAAGAAGAAGTTTGGAGATGATTGTGCCCACAATCAGGGGCAGACCCATTAAGGGCCCAGTGGGGGCAACTGACCCCACTGGGCCATTAATTTTTTGTCTTGCGAAAATAAAAATAAAAATAGAGCAGTCCACCCATGATCCAACTATCGAAGCCCACCATGAAGAAATGTATATGCTTAAAAGAAGCCCACACTTCCAGCCCCTTTCTTCGACTTCCCCCTTCCCCGAATTCCCAATCCCTACCATCTCCCCTAATTTCCTTAATCCCTTCCCCTTCCAATTAGTGGCTACTCAATGTCAAATCGTTGGTATTATCAAGTTGGTGAAATATTTTAACTGGATGTTAAGAGTAAAAAAATATGCTAGCAGCTAGATGAATAGAGTAATAGCATTATGGTGCCTTATAGTCATTCAAAATTGTATAAATTACAGAACTACGAAGCTTATAATATCTATAAGAATAGTCAACAGTTATTAGACTTGTTATGCTTTCTGATTTTGCCAACCCGTTTTCAAGTTACTGTGTATACTTCCCATTTTCAAGTTAGTGGATCCTCATTAGTTTTTTCTTCTATGGTAAATAGTGGACAGTCCACTTTGTGTGGTAGCGCAATAAAGATGAAGTGAAAGAAAGAAGAGAGGAGGAATTGGAGAATTTGGGAGAGAAATTTAGAAACAATCTCACATATGTTATGCCATAAATATCATTATCTTCATCATTCAACAGACAACAATACTAGTCCTATTTAGAGGTGAAATTCTTCAGATGCCATAATCTTCAAAAAGTAGAAATTAATTGTGTTATACTATTCCTCATGTAACTTCTTGGCTGCTTCATTATCTTCATCATACATATGTAATGCTATTCCTTGTGTAAATTCTTGGCTGCTTCACTAGTATATTTATGCATCCTTTGGTTAATTTGTAGGAAGATATGTTGAGATATTTTAACCGAATATCTCAAAATTCTATTGAAGAAAATCTGTCTCGCCCATTGAACAATAATCCTGGATCCGCCCCTGCCCACAATGGTGATTATTTATATATGTGCATGTTGAATCTCTCTGAGGTGCTTTTGGCTAACAAGTTGAAGTTAAGCATTGATTGATGATAGAATTTTAGTTAAAAATCCGAATTATCACTGAATTTTGCATAATATTTTTTCATTGGACATCAAACTTTAAAAGTTTTTTGGATTCTCATTGAACTTATCAAATGGTTCCAATTGATAACTAAATTTTAAATTTTTTTGGGATGGCTATCGAACTTATTAAATTATTATTCCATCCATCACTAAATAACCGACTTTTCAATGAATTCGACCCACTAGCTGACGCGACAAACAAAAATGCTGATAATAAATCAGCCAAAAATATGCTTATAAAATGCAGTTAACGGGGAAAAAATTATACTAATTGAAAAATGATAAACAAAAGAAAACGGACAGAAGGTTAAAAATCAACATCGTCTTTCATAAGCACTTTCAATAGATGAAAGAGCATTTTTTATTGATTTTAGATGAAAACGCCTATCAAACTATGAGATTTTGGACATATAATATTGGCTATTTAAGAAAATGTTAGTCTCTTTACGTGGTTATGATCTCATGCATATTTATAAATGTGTCGTACAAGTAAGTTGTTATCCCTAAAAGTGATGTCCCAATATTCTTCCAATTTTGAGTAAGAATTTTACAGAATGGAAAATAAGTTTTATGTGGCGTTTTCTTCTTTGGTGAGGAAAGAAAGACTTGGCATAATTTAAAGGAAACATTTAGGAGATAGAAAATTAAAATCATATAATATCAATCTTTCTGTGCCAACCATTAACTCATTTCTTAATCTCTCTTAATCACTCTCGGGTAGGGCTGTTCGTGAGTCGATTCTGTTCGATTCGGTTATGTTCAGTTTTAAAATTTTCTAGTATTTAATAAATGGAATCATCGGGTCCAAATATAGTTATGGAACCCTTCGAATTCGATTATGTTCGGTACCATAATTAAATTTTTGAACATTTACAGCAACACTACATAAATATAACTAATGACATTTTATTCTTAACTTTTACAAATTAACGTAACCCAATTCAAAAATATATAAATAACTACATGTCGAATAACATTAATTCAATGAATACAAATAGTCATGAGTTGTCTTAGAATTTTATCTCATTTGAAGGCTTTAAACTTAATGAGTAAATTCAAATAGTCATATCAATTATTAAGATATAATTATAGCGGAGGTCCATAATCTATACAAAAACTACAAATGGATCCCAAATTCAATTATTTCTTGTCTTTGAAATGGGTTAATAGACTTTAAAATGATTTGAGCTTTAAAATTAAAATTATGATATGATATGATATGATTTATTTAATTTATTTAGAAAAAAAAAATTAATTAATTCCATAAAAAAATTATTTAGTTTCGGTTCTTGGTTTAGACCCGAGCCTCGATCCAAACCCATCATTTCTCGATTCGGATACCCGTTTGGATATTTTACTTATGAAGAACCGTTCGATTCGATTCAATTCGAGACTTTTGGACACCCCTACTATGTAGTTTTAAATAAATTGTAGTTTAAAATAACCAATGTCCATATATACGCTTTTAGGCCTTCAAAAAAACACGTTTTTAGCGAGTATATGCTGTGAGCTCTGTTCTCTCTCACACACACCGTCCCCCTTGAAATCCCCTCCACTCTCATACTGCACTCGGTATCACCATCTTCTTCAATTTCCCAATATCCAATGTCTACGGTTTTCCCACGTACAGCTACAATCCACCTTCCTTACTCACGTTTTCACCAATTCGAGAAACGCCCACTTTGTTTCTTGCCACCACAACCTACTCCTACTCTTTGGTCTCACCCACGTTGTTTGGTTTCACTGAGGATTAGAGATTGTCCGAGAACTTTGTTGCACAGGAATGAGCTTCTTGCTCGGGCCGAGGATAAAGACCGAGGTGGCTCTTCTTCTACTTCGTCGATTCAACAACCCAACTCCGATAAGCAATTTCAGGTCTTGATGTTCAGCGTACAATTTTCGTGAGAAAGATCACACTTTTAGATAGTAGATAGTTCAGTTCATTGTATGTCCTGTGCCCCTGTAGAAAAAAATATGAAGTTAATTTCTTACTTCATATCTATTTATCTTAGGTGGTTTTTACGTGAGGCTGTTGAATTAATCAACTAGATTCATTTTTGGACAAATCCATAAATACCTGGATTAGTGCTAGAATATTTTGATGCATGAATTAAAGAGAGTACATGCTTGGCTGTTGGCCTTATTCATGTACTTAGGTAGAGGGAAAGCATGTAATTAAATATTGATACATGTACTAGACTAGCTTCATGTTGGGAAAATCCTATATATACTCATGTAATCTAGCCATTTGAAAATCAAGTTAAGTCGAAGTGGTAATAGAATCACATATATTTCCTCTACTTTTCGTGAGATTGAGTGTTGAGTGAACTTATGCTCTTCAATTTCTAACAAATTGGTATCAGAGCCGTTTGTGTTGATGAATGGAACTCCATTTCAAGTTCCACCACTCACCATAGAAAATCATGATAATTGGTGCGTTTGTATGAAGGCTTTGCTTGGACCCTATGATGTTTGGGAACACGTGGCTCAAGGCATGGCAGTAGAAGATGAAGATGCAGCTGCCATGAAGAAAGATCAAAATGCATTACCTCTCATCTATCAAAGTTTAGATGAAAAGATGTTTGAGAAGGTTGCTAGAGCAACCACCTCCAAGGAAACATGGGATATTCTTCAAGATTCTTTTAAAAGAGTTGATAAAGTAAAGAATGTACGTCTCCAAACATTAAGAGGAGAATTTGAATCCTTAAAAATGAAAGAATCCGAATTTGTTTTGGATTATATTTCAAGAGTTTTGGCTATTGTCAACCAAATGAGGAGATATGAGGATGATATGAAGGATGATCGGGTCATTGGAAAAATTCTACGATTCTTAGATCCACAATTCAATTATGTTGTCGTCGCCATTGAAGAGTCCAAGGATTTGGACACCATGACCATTGAGGAGCTTTTTTGGGTCTTTGCAAGCTCACGAAGAATGACTGAAGAAACCAAAGCAAGAATTGGTAGAGTAAGAATTGCAAGCAAAGCTTTTATTGAAAGGGGAGGAAAGAAGTGGCACGTCCCAAAAAGGTTGAGGACGTGGAAAAGGTCAAGGTCGTGAAACCTTAAATAATGAGAAGAAAAACCAAAATTCCAATAGAGGGAGAGGCCATGGAAGAGGCAGAGGAGAAAGTTTGAGACAAAATCAAGTAATGTATGACAAATCAAATGTTGAATGTTATACTTGTCACAAATATGGCCATTATTCTTGGGAATGCAAAAATAGTGTGCAAGAGATAACTAACTTTGTGGAGAGCAAGAATAAAGATGGGGATCCCACTTTACTTCTCGCTTGCAAAAGCGATGCAAATGAAGAGAATAATTAGTGGTATCTTGATTCCAGTGTAAGTAGTCGTATTTGTGGAAAGAAAAATTTATTTATGGAACTTGGTGAATCCATTGGCAGAAATATTACTTTTGAAGATTCTTCCAAAGTTCAAGTCAAAAGAAAATGTATTATTTAATCTGCTTGAAAGATGGCAGTCATAGTTCATTTCTAATGTGTTTTATGTGCCGGATATGAAAAGTAACATTTTGAGCTTGGGACAATTTTTGGAGAAAAATTATGATATTCACTTGAAAAACAAAAGTTTGACTATGAAATATGAAAATAGGAGATTGTTAGCCAATGGCCTGATGATGAAAAATAAAATGTTTATGTTGAACATTCAACCTGATGACCCGAGATGTTTGAAATCTTGTGCTAAAGATTCTTCCTGGCTTTGGCACATGAGATTTAGACATTTGAATTTCGATGGCCTTAAATAATGAGCAAGAAAAACATGGTGAGGGATTGCAAACCATTGATCATCCAAATTAGCTTTGTGAATAATGTCTTTTTGGAAAACAAGCAAGAAATAGCTTTCCTAAAGAGTCTTTGATAAGAGCTCAGTGTCCATTAGAATTGATCCACTTGGATGTTTGTAGACCTATCAAGCCATTATCGCTTGGTGATAATAATTATTCTCCTTTTTATTGACGATTTTTCTTGAAAAAATTTGGGTTTAGTTCTTGAAGGAAAAATCAGAGGTGTTTGAGACTTTTAAAAAGTTCAAGACTTTGGTGGATAAACAAAGCGGATATCAAATTAAAGCTATTCGGTTCACCGATAGAGTCTTCACTTCTAATGAATTTAAAGACTTTTGTGAGAAAAATGGAATTCATCGTCCTTTGACAGTTCCAAGATTGCCACAATAGAATAGTGTAACCGAGAGAAAGAACAAGACCCTGCTCAACATGGCAAAGAGTATGCTTAAGAGTAAAAATATGTCAAAAGGAGTTTTGGGGTAAAGCAGTTGCTTGTGCAGCCTCTTTGTCCAACCGGTGCCATATTAAAAGTGTTCATGGCTAAACACCGCGAGAAGCTTGGAGTGGTTACAAGCCCAATGATTCACACTTGCGAGTTTTTGGAAGTATAGCCTTTGCACTTGTATTGGATGAGAAGATGACTAAAACAAAAGTGAGTGGTATGTGTTCATTGGCAATGATCAAAGTTCTAAAGGTTACTATTTGTACAATCGAGACAATAATACAGATGTTGAGTTTGATGAAGAAAGATCTTGTGAATGGAAAATTGCAAATGAAGAATACAATTTTAATTCATTCTTTGATGAAGAATACATTATGCAGTCTATTACTTCACCCCCAACACCACCAAATCCACAAATTGGGGAAGCAAGTACAAGTACCTCAAAGAACAAAAAGTATTTGAGATTTGTATGAGTCAACCAATGAGGTAACATAAAATTTAAGTGACTTGACTCAATTTTGTCTTTTTTGCGGATTGTAAGCCTCTAGGTTATGAAGATGCTGCTCTTGATGAAAAATGGAGAGATGCCATGGATGAAGAAATAAAGGTAGTAAAAAAGAATGATACTTGGGAATTGACATAACTACCTAAAGGAAAAGGCACAATTGGAGTCAAGTGGGTGTACAAGATAAAGATAAATTTGAAAGGCGAGATAGAGAGATATAAAGCAAGATTAGTTGCAAACGGATACAAGCAAAAAGCCGACATTGACTATGGTGAGGTGTTTGCTTCGGTTGCTTGTTTAGAAATAATTCGTTTGATTATTTCCTTGGTAGCTCAAAATCAATGGAAAATTTATCAAATGAATGTTAAATCCGCGTTCTTGAATGGATTTTTAGAGGAAGTTTACATTGACCAACCCTTAGGTTATGTGGTTGAAGGACATGAAGATAAGATCCTAAAATTGAAGAAGGCTCTCTATGGCTTGAACAAGCCCTACGTGCTTGGAATAACAGAATTGACAAATATTTTCAAGCAAATAACTTCTCCAAATGTCCATATGAACGTGCACTTTATGTGCAATTGAACAAAAGTGGTGATATATTTCTTGTTTGTTTGTACGTGGATGACTTGATTTTGACGGGAAACAATCCAAAGATATTTGAAGAATTCAAGAGAGTTATAGCCGGAGAATTTGAGATGACGGACATTAGATTAATGTCCTACTATCTTGGCATTGTGGTGAAACAAAGAGATGATGGAATCTTTATCTCTCAAGAAGGATATGCAAAAGAAATTCTTAAAAGGTTTGAAATGACGAATTTCAAGCTAGTGAGCAATCCCATTGAAAGTGAAGTTAAATTGTCCAAGTAAAGAGATGGAGAGAAGATTAATCCCACATTTTTTAAGAGCCTCGTTGGAAGCTCGAGGTATTTAAGTTGTACAAGATCGAATATTCTTTTTGGTGCCGGACTTATAAGTCACTTCATGGCAGCTCCTACTGCTCATTTAAAGGTGGCCAATAGACTGCTTCGTTACATTAATGGTATGCTTGACTTTGGTATTTTCTATACATCTTCTCAGGACTTCAAGCTTATTGGCTATTGTGAAAGTGATTGGGCTGGTGATATTGATGATTGAAAAAGCACTACCAGGTTTGTTTTCTTTATGGGAAATATGGCATTTACTTGGAATTCTAAGAAGCAACCTATTGTGACTCTTTTTACGTGTGAAGCGGAGTATGTCGCAATTGCTTCTTGTGTTTATCATGCAATTTGGCTTAAGAGTTTGACGAGGGAACTTCATCAACCACAAAAGGCCCAACAAATATTTTGTTGATAATAAATCCGCTCTCACATCGGTCAAAAACCCGATGTTTCATGAAAGTAGTAAACATATTGATACGAGGTGTCATTTTATACAAGAGTTCATGTCCAAGAAAGAAGTGGAGCTTGTGTTTGTGAAGTCACAAGACCAAGTTGCGGATATTTTCACCAAGCCCTTAAAGACTGACGTTTTGCAAAAGTTGCACATGTCCCTCGGTGTAATGAATCAAGTTTAAGAAGGGGCATTGAATTAATAAACTAGATTCATTTCTAGACTAATCCATAAATGCTTATTTGATTCATCCAAATTTTCCATGGAAAATGGAAAACAAATTTCAACTTCCACTTTTGCCTTGTTTGATACACTATATTTTCCAGGCAATTGATTTTCTTGGTTTTGTCTCTCACTTGTGCTTCGGTGGAAATTGGTTTTCCAGGTTACTTTTTTATTTTTTATTTTGATTGTTTGGCAATAAAAACAAATTCTATCCACAATTGTGAAATTGTTTTTCCTTTAATGGACAATTTTCATGAAAAACAAAGCCAAACGAATATCAAAAGATCCAAAATTTCAACATTTTTCAGGTGAAAAATTATATCAATTAAACACAATTAATTGACAATGCCTTGAAAAACAATATTAGGCAATTCAACTATCTGGAATTTATTTTCTTTCCATCCAAATTCCACTCTTGCAGTCAAACGGACCCTTAATGTTAGAATATTTTAATGCATGAATTAAAGAGAGTACATGTATGTCCGTTGGTATTATGTACTTACGTAGAGGAAAAGTATGCAATTAAATATTGATACACGTACTAGACTAGGTTCATGTTGGGTCCTATATATGCTCATGTAATCTAGCCATTTGAAAATCAAGTCAAGTTGAAGTGATAATAGAATCACATATATTTCCTCCACTACTTTTTCATGAGTTTGAGTGTTGAGTGAACTTATGCTCTCCAATATCTAACACAGGCAGGATAATTCAAGAATTCACAAAATTGAATTATGCCCCCACAGAAGCAAATGAAGTTTCAAAAAGAATGAAATAGAATTTCGAAAATTTCAATTGAAACCTTGAGTTCTCATTGGTTTTATAACTACAGTAATTTAATAATTGAAATGGCTTCCTGATAATGCAGTAGTTAATGTGCAGAATTTACATTCTTTGGTTGATGTCCGTAATGATAATTTTTGTTCACTATTTTTCGTACATAGTAAAAGAGCACAGCAGAGTGTTTGATTCTCGGGACCCTCGATTTGATTTTGCCACAGTTGAGTGTTTCCGTCCAATTGCTACATATACACAACTCACTCTCAAATGTGGCCTTTGAGTGCAATTGCTTTTTGTTTAATATGGTATCGACAGAAATAACTGTTTTTCCAGTTTGCTAGTTCTCGAGGTTGAGCAAGGACATGTTTATATAAACATCATTTTTTATAAGTTCATAGACAGATGTTACTCTGTCATGATCTATGCTTAAAGAATCCCCAGTTTCTGAGCATTTTCCTCATTACTTTTCGAATATTAAATATAACTAAACTATTCTTGATTCGTAATATCAGGATTTGTATCCGTCGGGAACATGTGATCCTTTATGTTCTGTTGATGATGTGAGCTCAGAAGATTTTAAAGTCAATAACCAACCCAAGACTGATTTGCTGAAAGCGCTTGCAATTTTCGCAGCAGCTGGAACTGGGGCACTGGCGATAAATCATTCTTGGGTTGCAGCAAATCAGGTGCCTCGCTTGTCGTCTCATTTTTATTTCCACAATTTCTAGTATGCATATGAATTCACAACCTTTTAAGAATAAAAAAAAATGCTGGTTTGATCAAATCCCATGATTCAGGATGTTGCCATGGCAATTTTATTTGGAATAGGATACGCTGGCATAATATTTGAAGAGTCCCTGGCATTCAACAAAAGTGGTGTAGGACTACTAATGGCTGTTAGTTTGTGGGTTATACGGAGCATTGGGGTAAGACAAGTACATCTCAGTTTTATGGATCATATTGTAATTAGACTTCAGCCTGTCATTACGAAATACTTTCATGGAGTGAATTCCTGCCGAATGTTGCTAAGTTATCTAGCTTTTCGGTTGTGTAAAATCTAGCTTTTAATGTCACTTGGAAGTTATCTTTGAGGAATTGCTTACTTTTAAAAAGGAAATTTTCTTTCTAGGCTGTCCATTGTCCTTGTGCAGGCCCCTTCAACTGAGATAGCTGTTTCAGAATTGTCGCATGCATCTGCTGAAGTAAGTGAAATAGTATTTTTCTTGCTTGGTGCAATGACCATTGTGGAAATAGTTGATGCTCATCAAGGATTCAAGCTGGTCACGGACAACATCACTACTCGCAATCGGAGAAGTCTGCTTTGGGTGGTTAGTGTTCTTCAGTTGATTGTTTATGCTTGCCCAAATAGCTTTGAGTTTTTATCTAGTTCTGCATCATGATATACTTATTCAAAATATATAAATATGCCACAGCTTATCGTCTAGATAGAAATCAGTCTCTAATCCTAATAAAGTCATCCAAGATCCCGATGGAAAAGGAGAAAAAAGTTGTCGAACAAACATAGTGCTACATGATTTACCCTATCTGAAGACTGAAATTCCATTTTACGTGGATTTCTTTGTAACTCTGATTTATCATGTTCTGGGAAAAATGGTTAGTGATTGTATGTTCCATTTCCATTTCAGAAGACTAGAAAGATGTGCTTGTATGTATGGATGTAATATATAAACTATAGGCCAAAACTTTTAAGTAGATCCTTCGCAACTACCATGGATCAATGATGACCAAAACTCGAATTTTGTCACATGCTGTGTATTAAGTTGGGCACTTTGTACAAAATAATTGGAAAATATCTAGAGGAAAAATAAACTTAAGGAACGTTTGATTGCAAGTATGGAATTTGTATGGAAAGAAAATAAATTCTAGGCAATTCAATTGCTTTGAATTTATATGTATGAAAATTATTAATTGAATGTGATTGATTGATTTAGTTTTCAACCTAGAAAATATTATTCTTGTCCATTTTTTATTGATTGGAAGATGAGAGAGAGAGAGAGAGAGAGAATTACCTGGAAAATAAAAACTATCCTTCCCTAAAGAAAATATTTTCCTTGTTTGCATGGAAAGAAAATAAATTCTAGGCAATTCAATTGCTTTGAATTTATATGTATGAAAATTATTAATTGAATGTGATTGATTGATTTAGTTTTCAACCTAGAAAATATTATTCTTGTCCATTTTTTATTGATTGGAAGATGAGAGAGAGAGAGAATTACCTGGAAAATAAAAACTACCCTTCCCTAAAGAAAATATTTTCCTTGTTTTCGAGGAAAATATGGTCACATAACCAAAATTGGAAAATATTTTCCTTGGAAAAAATTGTCAATCAAACACCCCAAAAGTAAGAATTTGGGTGGAAAAATGACATTTTTCTTGGAAATAAAGCCAATCAAACACACTCTTTGTTTATTTGCATGTGGAGTCTGATGATAGTCATTAAGAAACCTTATGGTCTCTGTATATGAATCTACATTCTTGTGTTTTGACTGAGTAGTGCTATTAACTGCAGGTAGGTTTTGTGACATTTTTCCTCAGTTCAGTCCTTGACAACCTGACTTCTACTATTGTGATGGTCTCCTTATTGAGAAAATTGGTACCACCTTCTGAATACCGCAAGTAAGTGGGCCATAGCCACTAGCCACCTTTTTATGCATACATGAATTGGGAACAATTGAATGTTTCGTGTTCAATGTCCATTATATATTGTTTAATTCCTTGAGACTGTAAGGTTGTCAGGTGATTAGCCTACTTTGATATGACCAACTTCTTTTCATTAATTAGACACAAAGGAGCTAATTAGGTTCTTATCTCTTGAAGGTAAAGATTCTATAAGAAAACATGAGAAATGTTGAGAGCCTTATTGAGTCTCTAGGGAATCTGTAGTTCTCACATTGAGCAACAAACACTAGAAATCTGTATGGGCTTTGTTCGTTTTTTAATTTCTATTCTATTTATTTTTTCTCTGTATTTGGGATTGGGAGTTAACATATAAACACCATTTTCTGGTATGAACATCTTTGTATATCTTGATTATCTGATAAGGAAGGATTTTTTACGATAATGGGACGGGAGTTTGGGAACTCTTTCATGGAAATGTTTTTACGACCTTGGATGAGTGAAAATGTCTACTTTGTTTCGGTGTGTTACACAGAACGTGGAAATTTCTTGTTTAAAGCTTGTTTGACAAATTAAGAATGAGCTTTGCAGGCTTCTGGGAGCTGTTGTGGTCATAGCAGCGAATGCTGGTGGAGCATGGACTCCTATTGGTGACATTACAACTACTATGCTCTGGATACATGGTCAAATATCCACATTGCAGACTATGAAGGTCTTTCCACTGATACTTCTAACTGATAAAATAGTAAACAAGCTTTATATTTATTGACTGAACATGCTGACCGGATGACTGAACTCTGTGAAGCATCAATAATGTATTATTAACTACACTGAAGGGTTTTTGAAATTCATTAACACCACAGGATTTACTTGACCTTTAATGTTCTCTGCAGGACTTACTGGTACCATCAGCTGTTTCTCTCGCTGTCCCTTTGGCCTTAATGTCCCTTACAAGGTACTTCTATATCCCTCAGAAGGCTCAGTTGTGATTTTTTCGTATCTCTGAAGGACGTTATTTCTTGATTCAGTGAAGTAAATGGGAAAGGGCAGAATACTGCAAATGTTTTGGCATCTGAACAAATGGCTCCTCGAGGCAAGCTTGTTTTTGCTGTAGGAATTGGGGCTTTGGTATTTGTCCCAGTTTTCAAGGCTTTGACTGGCTTGCCTCCTTACATGGGTATTCTGCTTGGGCTGGGAGTTTTGTGGATCCTGACAGATGCCATTCACTATGGCGAATCTGAAAGACAGAGGTTGAAAGTACCACAGGCTTTATCACGCATTGATACTCAAGGAGCTCTTTTCTTCCTTGGAATCCTTCTCTCTGTCAGCAGGTACTATCAAGTACTTTTTGTGATGGTGTACTGCTCAGGTTTTGTGTGGAATAAATATCTGCAATGACGAGCCTAGGACCTTTTAATAATTTTATTTTATTCTTTTGGGTTGGGGAGAACCCTTTAGTACTGCCTAAGCACTTTATGGAATCAAAATCGGTGCATACCACGTTACCTGCTTCCTTTTTCTGACTTAAGGTAAAAAAGTTACTTATTTCGGAAGTAATTGTTACCGAACTGTCAAAATATGTAACTTGCTTATTACAAACTTTAACCAATAAAAAATCAATCATTTTAAAACTTGCTTATTTTTACTATACTGCATGCTCTAATTTTCTATACTTCAATGTAAGTGACTCTTAGACTTGAGATTCTTTGCATATCATATTCCTTCGTAGGTGTAGGATGCATCTTGTGTTTCTGAAATACGGCTAAAGCTGCCTTCAATAATTTTTATGATACAAGTTTCTCAAAATGATAAGTTAAAGTTCTTCTTGGTAGCCTGGAGGCAGCTGGTATCCTGAGAGAATTAGCCAATTACCTTGATGCTCATATTCCCAATGTCGAACTGATTGCTAGTTCAATAGGGGTTGTGTCGGCTATTATAGACAATGTCCCACTGGTTGCAGCAACAATGGGAATGTATGATCTCTCTTCATTTCCTCGAGATTCTGAGTTCTGGCAATTGGTAGCATATTGCGCTGGTACAGGTGGATCCATGTTGGTAATTGGTTCTGCTGCTGGAGTTGCATATATGGGAATGGAAAAGGTAGACTTTTTTTGGTACTTCCGGAAGGTACGTGCAGCTGTGCATCATTTGCTTGTATCAAAATCTATCTTCTTGCTTTTAGCAAATTACGTTATTCCCTCTATTGCAGGTAAGTGGTTTTGCTTTTGCTGGTTATGCAGCTGGGGTTGCTGCATACCTTGCAGTTCATAATCTCAATGTTTCCCTCCCAACAACTCTAGCTCACTTTCCTTTTCTGTCGAGCTCGTAAATCATCACGGTTATAGTCGGATGCTTATCTTCAGTAACAATCCTTTGGTGCTCTCAGCAAATTTTGCTGAGCTACAGTTGTCTAATCGATTGTGGGAAATTTGATTTATGATGGATTACCTCCTCCCAGGAAGTATGTAATTTTGCTCACGAGTGAATGAAGTCTTTCAAGACCAGGCAAGAAGAAGGAGAATATTGAATTAGTTTTTACTTTAATCGATAATTAGACTACCTTGTACATGTACTTTCTGAAGAAATAAGTAGAATCTATTTTGTAGGCAAGGCTTTCTGCCCAACATATTTTCAGCTTCGTGCTTCAAATAAATGTATGGATTCCAGTTAGTGCTGAATTCATCATATTTATAAGTGGAATCCAGATTACCTAGTAAAATCAGAACGTATTGGTGCATGTTTTGCCAATGCTCATTCCAATCCTTAGCTGAAGGGCCTGTCCATGCGCATTCGATAATCTATCTCCTCCCTTTCTGAATTCTCGTAGGGGTCCCTATGCCCACAAATGGGAAGAGAGTCGACTGAATATCTCAACCATTGGCACGAAATTTTTCTGCATCCAATCCCTAATTCTTGTTCATCCAGAGCATGTCAGATGAATTGTGAAGGGTTACAAGTTTAGGCAAGCATGATCTCTAGTGTAGTAATGCACAAACATAATCGGAGTAACACAATCTTTTCAATTAAGCACTATTCAGCAATGACGAATATTTGTACTACTGAAGATGATACTAATGCACATGTGGGAAGGAATTACTGTACAAAGAACACAAACAGTTCAGATATTCCAAATATTCTCTCTTATGGGAAAAAGAGAACAATTTTATCAAAGGGAAGCTAACACACTCTTTAAAACAAAATTCGTTACAATGTGTCGACATTCAATCAATGAAGAACGTAATTCTAATCGCACAGCCGGATTATTTATTTCCCTTAGCTAAAGATACAACACAAATCAAAATTGTGCACATTGTGGATATTACCATAGGCATGTTTGGTAAGAAGAATCATATAAAACTCGCCAAGAAAGAAAAAGAAGTAAAAATCTGGTTCGTTATTTTGTCGAGTCATCCAGTACTACGTACCAAACATGCCTTACAAGTTAAGGTAAACGAACTCTTCAACAGAGGAAATTTCTCCAATCCTCTTCAGGGACTGCTTGCTTGGTTCCTCGTCGACTCCAATGGCCATTACGGCTTGCTTCCTTGGAGCAATCCTTCCGACACTCATAAAGCTCACGTTTACATTTTCCTCACCCAAAATGCTACCCACCTTTCCGATCATTCCTGGTTGATCAACCTGCCTGCAGAGGATGATACTGCCTTCTAAACTCACGTCCACTTCAAATGACCCGACCTTTGTCAAATGTGGAATTCCATCTTTAACCCGTCCCTCAACTTTGATCTCTCCAGAATCAGACATGGCACTGGCGAATTTTGATTCCACGTTGGCAATTTGAACTTGGATGAATTCAAGTGGATTTTCAGGTGAACCATCCAGGACAATCCGTTCTTCAGTTATGCGAAGACCTCTTTGTTTAGCAGTGAAATCAGCATTCACCAAGTTCACAAAAACACTGGAAATAGGCTCAATCAGACCCTTGGTAATCATGGCACGAAGCAGCCTTGTGTCAAGGTCATCTGGAGCTCTAGCAGAAGCATATGTAACTTTCACAGATTTCACACCGCTCCCACCTGCTACTAATTGGACTGCAAGTCTACCAAGTTTTTCAGCAAGTGAAACAAATGGTTTCAGCTCAGTCAGAACCTGCAAGCAAGAGGAAGAGGATTGATTCTTCACTGATTAACTTTTGACATGTGTTTCCACCCAGAAAATAAACGAATATAGAAAAAAAAAAAAAAAATAGAGGTGCAATATCAAGTTCAACAGACTGGTTAAACAAATCCATTGAAGTTAGTGGACAAAGTGAAAATAATAACTTTACACCTTAAGTTTTCTTCAGCTATCATTTTCCATAAATACTGTGTTCACTTTATTAAATCAAAGATAAATTGAAAAAGGTTATGGAAAAATACTGACATATGAAATGAAAATTTTGATGCAAAATTAAATAAATTTGTGTAATTGATTATAAGCAATACCTCCGAAGGAACCATTGGTGCATTGACAGCAGTAGCAGCAAGCTCCCCCTTTAAGGCTCCAACAACAGCTTCAGCTATTTCAATGGCCACTCCTTCCTGTTTAAGAGTTAGAACATTATTTTGTGACATGGTAACAAGAAGTAGAAAACATACAGAAAATTAGTGCAACGTTCTGTAAACCTGAGCTTCCATGGTACTAGCTCCAAGATGAGGAGTTGCAGTTACATTCACATGCTGCACCAATTTGCTGTCCTTCGGTGGTGGCTCCACGGTGAAAACATCAAGTGCAGCCTGAGATGAAGATTTTCTAAGTAATAATTAGTAATATATTGTTTGAGTATCACAGTTTCACTTTGTCTCAAATAATCAAATAATTTATCATTTATTCTTCCAGGATAATGAAGCAAGAACCTGGGCTACAATGCCAGAATCAAGGGCCTTCACCAAAGCTTCCTCGTCAATCACTCCCCCACGTGCAACATTGACAATTCTCACTCCTTTTTTCATCTTTGCAAAATTTTCATCATTGAGAATTTTAGATGTAGACGGAGTAAGTGGCATGTGAAGGGAGATGAAGTCTGCAGATGACATAGCTTCATCAAAGCTCACAAGCTCAACTCCTATTGCACGAGCACGGTCAGCTGGAGCGTATGGATCGT
Source organism: Fraxinus excelsior (assembly GCA_019097785.1). Classification (NCBI taxonomy): domain Eukaryota; kingdom Viridiplantae; phylum Streptophyta; class Magnoliopsida; order Lamiales; family Oleaceae; genus Fraxinus; species Fraxinus excelsior. The sequence goes on from CM032642.1 coordinate 15,219,425, forward strand.
GTGCAATAACATGCATACCAAGCCCTTTGGCACGCCTAGCAACTTCAGTTCCAACCTTGCCAAAACCCATCACTGCAAGTGTCTTGCCAACAAGTGAAACACCAACGTATTTGCTCCTCTCCCATTTACCTGGATAGATTACATTATTAATAACTCCAGTAATTATATTAATTTAGAAGCTAGAGGTGCAAACGGCAGCAACAAACTATTAACAACTGAAAAAAAGGCTTGGAATTAAAAAATAGCTTGACTCAAGAGTTGAGATCCATGGATTATCAAAAAACTAAGAGAATATAGTAGCTTCATTCACTTGGCCTCTGTTTGGATAAATTATAAATGGAACGTGAGGTTAAAAGGGAGTGGGTCCATTGAAATGTTTGAAAATGAAGTTCGATTAATTATAAATCATTTATGATTTGTCCAAACAAAGGCTTACAAAACATAAAATACTTCAATACTTCTCAGTGAGTCCCACACAACAAGATTATAAAACAAGACCAACACAAAACAATTCCTTCAGTTAAATTTTCTCAAACTACTGAAAAACAGGAGAAGTTGATGTGGGATAGGGGAGTAGTGACTCATATTGAGAGAAACAGGATTGGAATGTTCAGTTGTGATATTTGTGTTACATATAGGATCTACAAAAGAATCAAAAGGAAACAAACTGTTGGCACTAGAGGTGTTAGAAGGCAATGTGCACATGAAAACAGTGCACTTCTAATGGCGCTAGTGAAGCAGAACTCTTATATGAGTTAGCAAAATGTCAACATAAAACTTGGGATTTCCAAACCAACGAAAGATAAAATTAACAAGTTTAGAAAGCAAAAGTCTTCAATGTCAATGCAAAAGCTTCTTAAATAGCAGACTGAATCTTCTTGAGCACAAGGACTGAATGACGTTGAGATTCAAAAGGATGACAAAATCAAAAGCTCAACTTTCACACGACTTTTAGGCAACACAAATATCTTACTTCTGCAGAGTAAATTAATTGGATTTAAAAATTAGTTTCACAGTCAATTAAAGTGTCTTTTTGTCTAAATAAAATAATTACGGCATCAGGTATCTTTATATTCAAATGGCTGCAAATTCAAAAGATTTCAACATTCAGATCTAAGATCATTCTACCGGCTCAAGACCGAAAAAAATTCTGCATATTCCGAATCTGAAGCTTTATTTAATTAAATTCCCCATTTTGATTCGAATTCACTTTTAGAAAAAACTGTTTCGAACAACTTTTAACTTTAAAAAAATCTCATTTCAAACAAACAAAACGCAGAAATCAAAATACGTATCGTGAATACATGTATGTGTTGATACAATTATGTATGAATTACCAGCTTTGACAGAGGCATCGGCTTGAGCAGTGTTCCTCGCCATGGCCGTGAGTAGCGCAATCCCATGCTCAGCCGCTGCGACCGTGTTAGCAGTAGGCGCATTCACCACAAGGCATCCGTGCTCAGTCGCAGCAGCCAGATCCACGTTATCGATTCCAACACCAGCTCTTCCAACAACCTTAAGCCTACCTCCGGAGGACTCAAACACCTCACGACTGACCTTAGTCCCGCTCCTCACAATCAGTGCATCGCAGAGCGAGATCTTGGTGCAGAGCTCCTCAGGACTGAGATTATAAGAGCAATCCACATTAGCGAAATCCTTGAGAAGCTTCACTCCGGCTTCGCCGAGTTTTTCTGCTACTAGGATTGTCGGCTTGGCGTCCATAGAGAGGACGACGAAGTGGCGGCCGCGGGGCTCGCATCGGCGGAAAGAGATGGCTGTTACACCGAAAGTGGCGGAGAGGGAGCGGTGGCGCATCCATGATGCGGTGGTTGGCGATGGCGATGCTTTAAGGCTCGTTGATGAAGCTGCGGCCGCCATTAATGGTTGATGAATGAAAATTGCAGCGCAAGAGAGTAGTAGAGTGCGCAACGGAGGAGGAAATATGCCTATTTATATGCAGGGAGGGAGCCCCTGTGTTTAGTGGCTTGTGTGGGAAATCAGGTAGGGAAAGATTTATTTATTTATTTTTCTGCAAAAACATATTTTTGTTATATATATTATTATGCCCATGTTAAAAACACCCTTGGGCGGACCCACATGGGGTCAGATGACCCCACAAAAAAAAAAAAAAAATTGAGTTCTTTTTAACTTAAACATTTTTTAAATCTCATTTTTGATCCCACAAAAAATTTGTTTCAGTCCGCCCCGATTGAACCCCAATTTTCATCGAACCTATTTTATCAAAATTCATTTCCAATTTTACATTCTTTTATAAAATAAATTTTGTATGTGAATTTAAATTTTTTCTTATATTTTTAACTACACTTTTTTCAAAAAAAAAAATAAAAAAATAATACTATTTAAAAATACAAAAAAATAAAAATAAAAAATGGTTGGGGCTAATGTAAAATCTTACAATGTCAAGACTTGTTCAAACTCCAGTCTACCACTAAAGAGCAATACTATTCATCCCCAGTGGGGATGCATCTCCAGTCTATGTGGCTGTTAATGTGGCATTAAATGATAGGTGAAATTAAATAAGTCATTTAATTTCACCTATCATTTAACCAATCATTTACAGCCACATAGACTGGGGATGCATCCCCACTGAGGATGAATATCATTTTTCACCACTAAATGTGTACTTCTAGGTACCATTTTTAAGAGCAAATTACATAAATATTTCAGAGATTTATGTCTCAATTAAAATTAAAAGAACAAACGTAGCCCCTATTTTGTGGATTTTAATCTAAGTCAAAGTCGACAATTAATTTTAATCACATAATTCATATGATAACATATTTTCAATCACATTTTACATATTTTTTTATTAAAATCTACTAAAAATCTGATTTTTATCTACACCGAGCAAGAACATAGTATATAGAGCATAGAGGGGGAGTATTTCTAAATTTTTAAAAAATGGAGGCGGGGTCTTTGTAATTGTTATAAACCTCAAGGACTTGTGGTTAAATATAATTTGCATTTTTTCTTTTAAGCTTAATCAACATGTTATTTTAAATTTTTTTAAACACAACGAACTAAAGCAACGCTGCAAACCATAGAGATGAAAGGAAAAACTAATCAACTTCATCTATATGGAAAAATAGTCGCACATTCAACCATATACAAAAACTAAAATAATTGTGTGCCACGATTAAACGATTAATTCTCGTAGATAATGTAGAAATCGAACAAATATCTGTACATTCATTCTAAAATCATTAGAATATAAATAGATTGGGAATAACAAGCTTTTTTAACTCGTGCAAAACCATAAAACATGGAGGTGTTATAAGATTTTGTGTGTCTCTAATAGGAAACATTTATAATGAGCAAATTAGACCTTGAAATCTCAATCTTTCAAGATTTGACCATTTAAGCTAGTGGTGACAATGGCTCGACTCGGCCCTTACCCACACGAGTTTGGCTCGTGCTCGCTAGCTCGGCTCATACCATTTTGGGCAAGCTCAGCTCATGTCTTGAGCTCACCCAAAATGGATATTCAGTTCGCTTTTATATATATAAGATATGATTTCTTATATATATATATATATATATATATATATATATATATATATATATATCTATTTTGTACGAGCGGCTCGTGGCTTGGCCCCACTAGTCGCTCGGCTCGTGGCTTGTTTTGATGAGCCGAGTTGACTCGACTCGATTGTCACCACTAATTTAAGCTGCCAATTTAATTAGGGTTATTGATTGTGTGGAATTTTTTTTTTTGAACAATTGGGATCGAGGAGATTAAAAGACGAGCCTAAGCGGCTCAGGGCTTGTTTTGACGAGCCGAGTCGACTCAATTGTCACTACTAATTTAACCTGCCAATTTAATTAGGGTTATGGATTGTGTTGAATTTTTTTTAACAATTGGGATTGAGGAGATTTATTTATCTGAACGCAATAAGAAAGAAAGTAAAATAATGACAATTAGGTGGTATAATTTATTTTTCTAATTAAAAATAGTCGAATTTATGGAATATAATTAAAGAAAGTATAATAATCTAGAAAAACGACAAAATTCCTAAGCCATGGGACCCTTTGGGGTAGGTGGAGATCGAAAATCCTTAATTTTGATTTCTCAAACACTTGGCAACTAGATATTTGTAAAGTGCAAGTTTGAAAAGTTATATCTTTGCATTTTTGTCAAAATATAATAACCTTTATGCTGTTTTAAAATTAATTTTGTGAAAATTGATAATTAAAAAAAAAAAAATTCTACATTTACATCATTATTTAGATAATGTCCAAATAACATCTTATCATAAATTTTGCTACTTGTACATAATGAATTACATAATATGATGTGCAGGAAAAATATTGGATGAAAAAAGTATAGTGTTTTAAACTAACAAATGATAGTGTCATATGGTATTATGTAATCCATTATATAAATCTTAATATATATATAATAAGATCATTTTATCATGGTTGGTGGGAATCGCGTGTAAAATTATTTTATTGGGAAAAAGAGTAACTCAAATTGAATTTTTAAAAATATGTAGCAAACAAGTACTAAAATCTAAAATGAACAAAATATGCACTTTTTCCTAGTAAAAAATAAAATAGTTTCTATCAATGAAGTAGCTTAAGGACATGTTCGGTAGAGATTAAAACTCAATTAAAATTGAAAATATAGTCGTTATTTGATCCCACTTGTCTAATAAAAGTTAACAATATTGGCTAATTTTTCATTTTTAATCCGATTTTAATCTCTATCAAACACCTCTAAGTGTTAATTGTCAACTTGTCTCAGCGTGGAGAGTTTGTATAATGCCACTTGTATTTTCTGCATCATACTAACATTATCAGTGTTGTCAAGCAATGATTGGTTGAATTTTTTTCTAAACTGTCTAAGAATGTATTGTCACGTGATAGAGTGTAAAACTTGGTGTACATCAAACCTGATTAGGAGAGTTTTGCTCTCTTTATGTCCACTTCAATGGGAGAGTTTGCTCGATTTAGCTTGTCAAGCTAAAAGCATCTTCAATGTAATCTTGGCTTGTTTAATAAGTAGTGTTATATATGTAATATAGAGGGTGTTTAAAAAGGCTCATAATGCAATTTGATAAGATGGCCGTCAAGTGACACGACATCGAAATAATAGACAACGTTTAGAGTATTGTTTAAATTTAGACGTTCTGTTAGACGAAGGGATTAAACATAGTAATTTTTTTCCTAGTATTCATATTTTCTATCCAAATTTATATGTAATTCCATTTTTATTTAAACATGGAATAGTAATTCGTGGAATGAATTGAAAGCTAAATTTAGGTTTAAGTACATTTATTAGACAATAATGTCACATAGATGGAAAGTCTTTCTACTCCCATGTCACTTGTGGTGTTAATTTTTATATTGCAAGTATACAATATTGTAACTAGTAATAGAGTGGACTTATAAGTTCGGACATCATTCACATGAAGACTACTACCTAACAATTGATTTAATTATTCATAACTTCAATTTGATCGAAAAAATATAAATTATTCATTTTTTTTTTAACTTTCTATTTTAAATATATTAAAACAAATAAAAGTGATTTTTTTTTCTTTTTTATATGATGGTTTAAGTGTTGGATTCATGATTTTACTATAGTTATCCACTTAATCTCAATCACCAATTTTTATATAATTGATTATGTTTACCCAATCGATATTTTCAATTTACCCCTCTCGAGTTCTCATTGAATTAACTAATTCAATTCCACATTTCTATGTGAATTAATCTTTGTTAAACGTAATTATTGTTCTAAAAACTCATGTAACGACCGCAATAACTAGCATAAGTGCCTTTATGTTTTATATTAAATTATAGATTTTTATTATGTGGTCTAAACAAATAATTCGCATCTTAACATAATTATTGCTCACGAAATCAATGAATTAGTGGTCAATTAATCAAAGCGTTAAGATTGGAAGTAAAAACAATTCACAAAATCAATTTGAGATTCAATTTTTTTAAAATTAAAATTAAGGTTCAAAACTAGGTTACAATCATTCATCATAGCTAAATACTTAATCACACATCATGGAAGAAAAAAAATACAAGAATGTATTAAAGTATACCACCGGGTATTAAGGAAACGGGGGAAAAAGATAAAGGTCTTGCACAAGATTCCGTCTTCTTCTTTTCAAATCTAGAAATCCTAGCTTCTTAATTGACTTCTTGATTTTTCCCTCATTTTGGTTTGAATAATATATGTTCAATGAATCTCCCAAGCCTTTGCTTGAATATATGTGTCTAATGAAATCTTAAAAGCCCCTTTTAATTGTTGGACTATGTTGTGTACTTATAGAACAATGGCAAAGTCCTTGTTAAAATTGATTTTTACCAAGAGATTAAGAAATAAAATGAAACAATTTCTTTTTCCAATTGAACTCATTTTTTTAGTCATTTATCTTCTTTTACTCTGCAATTAAGTTGTCTTCATTCCAAATCATAATAGTTGACCCGAGACAAGTTTCGAAGTTTGCAATTTAGTCCTCAAACTTTCCAAATGTCGAGTTTAACTCATGAACTTATGAATTTTTATTGTATGCTCTATTAATACTTACAATTGATCTCTTGTGATCCGGCAATCTTCAATTGCTTCAAATCAACTCCAATTAAGCTCCAAATAGCCTCTTTGCACATAAATTGTATCCAAGTTGAAATTTTCCTACAATTAATAAATTACACAAATTAAGTAGATATTCCCTCAATTATATATATATAAATAAAAGTAGAAGTCAAGATGCACTTAATAACCAGGATAGCAATCCATAAATTGGAGATCTTCTATGATACACATCAAAGCAAATGCGTCAAATCAATATGATATAACATTCAAATTAAAATATAAAAGTAATTTTGGAAACTACTTTAAAAGAAAGGCGCAATAATGTCATACAAGATGTTTAGTTGGAAACTACTCTACTAGAAAATAACAAAATTTTCACTACCTTTAACTTTCAACTTTCGAGAAAAATTGAGGTCCTTATGAAAGTTTTCTGTATAACGATAATTTACACTCAATTTCAAAAATTACAAATATAAGAAGAAAAGATAAAATAAAATAACAAGAAGAAATAATCAAGAGTCAAAAAGAAGATAGGAAACGAAGAATAGGAACTTGACGGAAGTCCCAAAGGGCATAGTCGGAGAGACCATAGGTGTTGGGAATGGACATGGTGTTGGAAAAAATCACAGCAATGAAAACAAAAAAGGAACAAGAAGATGAAAGGAAAATGGAAATAGAAATAAGACTTGATGACAAAAATAGTATCGTTGTCCTCAAACGATATTTGCCTCCTCTACAAAGCTTTTGAGGATTATAATGACAAATAGTTTGTAGGATTCAAGCTTGAAATGAAGAACATCAAAAGTGTCAAGTGATTCTTCAAAGTAAACAAGTGAAAAAGGTATATAAAAGTGATTATATGAAGAACAACATAAATGACCAGAATTTAGGATGAAATGGAATGATCTCAAGTGATTAAAAGATTATTTTGAAATGATAATTAACTCATATTTATAGTGTTCAATCATTCTCACACAAAATGGTTCCAAACCATGTGTATGTTGCTTTACAAGAAAACCATCAAAACCATGTTGAAAATGTATGTTGTTTTACAAGAAAACCACCAAAATTTGAAATTAACGGTTATATTTTTTTTAAATTCATTCTTTTCTATTCCAAATTCATCCATACATAAACGTTTTAATCCATCAAATTATGATTTTGAACAACAAGATTTCCAACAATCCCCCACTTGTTCAAAATCAACTCTTATCATATAATCAAATATCAACACATGCATAAATATCTTTCGATTTGAATATAACCGTAGTTTAAATATCATAAAGCATTATCGAAATTCTAGATAGGTAGAACGTTTTGAACCAGTTATTCCTTGTGACAATACCGATGAAATCACACACACAAGTGTTAAATTTCACAAGTTCCTCTAACTCGCTTAGTGCTAATATAGTCTTGCACTTATCATATTTCTTTGAATTTTTAAAGAGAGAAAACTTCAACTCTCTAATGAGGCGGCACAACCACGAAATTCACATAAGTGAAGTTCTTCCAGTATCTTTGTTACTTTTAGAAATACTTGCACTCCTTACTAAACTTCATTAAGAATTTATAATTCAATCCTCTAATAGTAACAACCAACATTATTCGTCAACAATAGGATTTAATAATTTCCATAGTGTTGAGATTCATCTACTTATCGAATGACTTGTTATTATCCCTTGAACCTAAATATACTTGTTTAGTATAATTTGGTAGGGTCGCTATCATTGGTTAATTTATTTAAGGAGTTTCAACCCCATCCTATTTGAAGATGATCTTACTAACTCTCTCGTAAGAGGTTTAGTAAGCGAATCTGCTAAGTTCTCACTAGACTTAACAAATGTAAGAGAAATTATTTCATGCTTGATTAGTTTTCTCACATACTCATGTGTCTAAACTTTTCATTATATACTTCGCTATAAGCTGGAGTCAGAGTAGCTTGACTATCACACAATATATGTATTGATGAAATATCATTTATATTGAATGGTATTTCATACAACAAATCTCTTAGCCATTCAGCCTCTTTTCTGACTTCAGCCAGTGCTACAAACTCCAATTCCATTGTTGAGTGAGTAATGTAAGTTTGTTTCTTAGATTTCCAAGAAACTGCACCTCCTCCAAGAGTAAATATCCAATCTGTAATGGATTTCTTTTCTCATGCACTTGATATCCAACTTGTGTCAGTATATCCTTCCAAAATTTTAGGAAATCTTGTATATTGTAGCCCAAGGTCTTTGGTTTTCTTCAAATAATCAAGAACCCTACTGATAGCCTTCTAATGTTCGGAACTTGGATTGCTAGTAAACCTACTTAGTTTACTCACGGCAAATGCTACATCAGGTCTTGTACATTGTACATCGTACATAAGACTTCCAACTGTACTTGCATATTCTATTTGAGCTATTATTCTTCCATCGTTCTTAATCAATTTGATACTTGGATCGAACGGAGTATTAGCTTCTTTAATGTTCAAATGTTTGAACTTATTTGTCACATTCTCAACATAATTTGATTGACTCAATGTAAAACCCTCACTATCCTTTTTAATTTTGATACTAAAGATAGTATCCACTTGTCCAAGATCTTTCATTTGAACATGAAAGATAGAAACATCTTTGTTTCTTTGATTCCATCTATATTGTTGCTAATGATCATCATATCATTGATGTATAGACATATTATAGTAATCATATTGTCACTAACTTTAGTATATAGACATTTGTTTACCGAGTTGTGATTAAAACCATTTGACATTACTTTGAAGTCAAATTTATCATGCCACTTTTTAGGGGCTTGTTTTAATTCATATCAGGATTTGATTAGTTTGCACACTTTATGTTCATTTCCCGATAGAACGAACCCTTCCAGTTGTTCCATATAGACCTCCTTCTCGAGATCTCCATTCAAAAATGACATCTTGACATCCATTTGATGAACATGTAAATCATAAATAAAAGCTAGTGCAAATAAAATCCTTATCGAGGTTATTCTGGCCACATGTCCGTATGTGTCAAAGTAATTTATTCCTTCTTTTTGACGATATCCTTTAGCCACTAATCTAGCTTTATAGGTATTAAGTGTTCCATCGGAATTATATTTCCTTATAAACATTCATTTACAACCAATGGATTTAGAACCATTTGGTAAATCAACTATTTCCCAAGTGTTGTTTGAAATAATAGAATCCATTTCGTTATTAATTGCTTTTTTTTTTTTTAAAATTCAATCTCTAGAAGACACAGCTTCCTTATAAGTTTTAGGATCACTTTCGACTTGAAGAACAAATGGAATTGTTCTTGCAACATCCTTCATATCTCCTTCTACTAGATAGAATGAAATAAGTTGGGAATCCACCTCATCCGATCCTAATCCTTTCTCTTTTCTAAGTCTTTTACTGCTTCGAGATTCAACATCTTTTGTAGATGTATCATTTTGTGATTCTATAGAAGTTGGAATATTTGCATAAGTTTTAGTTTGAAAATTTCTTGTTGCCAATTCATTCTCAAAAAACTCTACATCCCTAGATTCTATTATAGCATTTGATTCTAGGTTTAATAACCTATAAGCCTTGCTATTAGAAGAATATCCCACAAAGGCACATTTAATACCTGTAGGACCTAATTTTGTTCTCTTAGGATCTATATTCTTATAGTAAGCAAGACATCCCCACACTCTAAAATAATTGACATTAGGTTTCCTACATTTTCAAATCTCATATGGAAAAACCTTGTTCTTTTTCGAAAGAATCCTATTTACTATATGACATGAACTAAGTAAGATTTCACCCCATAAATTATATGGTAATCCAAAATTTAACAACATAGCATTTATCATCTCTAAGAGTGTCCTATTTTTTCTTTCAGCTAAACCGTTTTGTTCAGGTGTTTGTGGTGCAAAACATTGGTGTATAATGTCATTTTGCTCACAAAATGAATTGAATTCATTTGTAAAAAATTCTCCACCTCTATCGCTTTTTAAGGTTTTAATATCATTTCCTAATTGATTTTCAACCTCAAGTTTATAAGTCTTAAAGGTACTAAAGACTTCATCCTTATGTTTTAGTAAATACACATATGTATACCTAGAACAATCATTAATAAATGTAATAAAATATTATTACCACCTCTAGTCAGCATGCCATTTAACTCACATATATCTGAATGAATAATTTCAAGTAAACATGTTAATCTTACTACACTATAAAATGACTTTTTAATCATTTTAGATTTAATACAAGTTCACATTTCTCTAAGTTATTAATATTACATTGTATCATACCACATTTAATTATTTTTTTCTAGTACTAACTCCTATATGTGCTAATCTACCATACCATATATTAAAAGAATCAACAACAAGCAAATGATTTGTTTTTATTAAAATTATCATCCATAGTACATAATTTGATCATTTAATCAATAGAATAACATTTTCCAACAAAATACCCATTATGGGTTAGTACAAGTTTCCCGGATTCAAAAACGATTTTTATTCCGGGTTTTTCCAACAAAACTCAACTTTCTACGTTCATATTCATTTTAGGTACATGAAGGACATTGGTCAAAAGTATTTTATTCCTCAAAGTGAAAATGATTTCCACGTTCCCTTTGCCAATCACATTTGATCTTCCTTCATTTCCCATCTAAATTTTTTGACCATCTTGAATGTCATGATAAGTTTTAAAGATTGACATATTATAGCAAACATAGATGGTTGCACATGTGTCATACCACCATCCCGGAACTTTCTCTTGGACTGCATTGATTTCGCTCACCGTAGCGATAATTTCATCAATGAAGTTCAAATGTCCTTCCTTCTTTGGTTATTTTCTATGCCTGCAATCTCTAATATAGTGTCCCGACTTTCCAAAAACATAGCAAGGTCTTTTGGACTTATTTTTAAACTTCCCTTGCTCCTTTTTAGGACCAAGAGGTTTTCCCTTCTTCTTGTTCTTGTTGGTGTTGTCAACATTATCTACAGTATTGGCTTTCGAAGAGCTATCATAAGAACTTTCGGTCTTATCTCTTGCCCTCGATTCTCTCCTCTATGCGAATGTATTTTTGTATTTGCTCCAAAGAGAATTCTTCGAAATTATGAAAAATCTTCTTCCTATAACCTTTCCAAGACCCCGAGAGTTTAGCAATAATTACTCCCACTTGAAAGGTTTCTGGAAGTTCAATCTTCACCGCTTTCAATTTGTTAACTATAACTTGTAGTTCATGCTCTTGAGGCAACAATGAAATATTATCAAGCATTTTGAAATCAAAATTTCTTCGTACCTTCTTATTCGGCTTTATATTTACTTTTAAGAGCGTACCATATTTCTTTTGCCGAAGTAGTGTTGGTATAAAGATCTTACAATCGATCAGATAGTGCATTTAGAATATGACCCCGACATATTAATTCATCATCTTCCCGCTTCTTTCTTTACACACGAATTTCATCAGTATCTTCATCATTTGTTTTGGGAATAGGCTCCAATTTTGGATCAAGAACATAAAAAATCTTCAATGCTGTAAGAAAGAATTTCAGTTTGTCTTACCATCAAGTGAAGTTTGCACTGTCGAATCTATCCAATCGTACCAAGTCTTGATTCATCATCTTGATAGTTGCAAGTGTAGACTTCGTTTCCATTGCAGTAAATTATGGAATATCATTTGAGAATGTTGAAAAAAATTAGAGCAATGGAAGCAAAAAAAGGAACAAGAAGATGAAAGGAAAATAGAAATAGAAATAAGACTTGATGACGACAATAGTATCGTTGTCCTCAAACGATATTTGCCTCCTCCACCAAAGCTTTTGAGGATTATAATTACAAAATAGTTTGTAGGATTCAAGCCTGAAATGAAGAACACCAAAAGCTTCAAGTGATTCTTCAAAGTGAACAAGTGAAAAATGTATATAAAAGTGATTATATGAAGAACAAAATAAATGGACAGAATTTAGGATGAAATGGAATGATCTAGAGTGGTTAAAAAGTTATTTTGGAGTGATAATTAACTCATATTTGTAGTGTTCAATCATTCCCACACGAAATGGTTATAAACCATGTTGAAAAGGTATATTTCTTCACAAGAAAACCACCAAAATTTGAAATTAACGGTTAGATTTTTTAAATTCATTATTTTCTATTCCAAATTCATCCATACATAAACGTTTTAATCCATCAAATTATGATTCTGAATAACAAGATTTCCAACACATAGTATAAAGAATTAAGGTTCCAATTTTAGATATCAATCTTATTAAGAGTAGTCCCTTACAAAACAAGGGAAAAGAGCGGGACAATCAATGCTGATAATATGGATTAAAATCGGCTTTTCTTAAAAAGTGTGGCTATGTATATACTCTTTAAAAAAGTAACTTGAAAAGTTAGTTTTAAATACTGTCAAACATGCTATGAGTCCAAACTCAAAAACAAGCTCTAATGTTATGGTGAAGGCCCAACTATCACTCGAATATTTTCCTTTGGACACAGTAAAGTACTCAAGATTGACAATTTTTTTTTTATTCAATTTGGTACAAAGACTTTATAACTTGAACAAATCACTCATTTTTGCTTCATATGGTTGGTAGAATGGACAATGCATTATTCTGTCTTTACAACAAATTGATTGCTTCAAAGTCAAGTATCAGATACAAAATGGGTGAGATAAGCTGTCCCAATTCTAGTTGGGCTTGTGTTAAATGAAGATTTGAGTCCCAATCTCTTTGGAAGCTCAATTCCCTTTTGTACTTGTCTGATTTTCTCAATGACTTTTCCCTCACCTGATGCTATAGCTACCTAAGAGATACAAAGTTGCTACAGACACACTGTGAATTACATTATGGGTTACACTCTTTTCCCATCAATGCGAGAATTCCCCTCACATAGAAGGAATGACATGCTAGATGTACACCAGAAATGCCACTCAGCTTGGCCTCTCTCTCTCTCTCTCTCTCTCTCCTTTTGGATTAGGATCGTCTACTCTCAATATAAGCAAAGTTAATATTGTATTCGAACAATTTGTTATGTGTACAATTTTTTTTTATAAAAAAGTTAGGAATATTAAAGAAAATTAACGTGCACAATACTTACAAACTATGATGAATTCAAATATTTTAGATTGTTGGCCATTATTCTGTCTATTCTATCTTGAGTTCGGAACTCGACGTCTTCCCAATCATTTAAACACATTAAACTCCCTCATTTATCTTCTTTAAATCTTATTATGTAATCAAACAGAAATCCTACCACTAACACTAAAATGGACTTCAAAGCTATAGTACTTACTTGAGGTGTTAGTAGATCACGTGCTCTAAGAAAAATAATTGGATATTAACGATCGTTCATTCTCCAAAACTTAAGTATGTCAAAATATTTTACTTCTTACTAAGCATGTTGTAAGAAAAATACCTAATTAATTCTAATGATTTTCCATACCTTGGGAAAGGGAAGAAGAAGAAAAAGTACCAAAATATTGATAACTCTACAAGAACTAATCAATATTAATAAATGTACCTCGTTATCTTCAACTTCTTGTGACGACACACTAGCTCTAGCCGCTAGGCCTTGGTAAAGGGGTCTATCGAAACATTCACGTCGGTCCTCTGAACGTACATCTCACATAAACTTCTCTCAATATTATCATATGTAACTGGAGGTCCAAAATTTAATGTATTTGATATTTGATTTATAACAACTTTTGTAACCTCTAAATTAAATCTAAGGTCCATTACATAAGCTAACGTGAACAACATGACAAATCCTCATAATATTTTCTAATCTTAAGTTTCATCACTACTACAATATCAGAAAAATTGTAATGCTTTATACATTCTAAATTTTTTAACAATATAATAAAGTGAGTAAGAATGCGGGAACTAGAGCGATAATATACGTCCGAGCATGCATTCGTAGCGTTGTAAAAGACTTTCAAAAAGAAATTCACATGAATGTAATTTTCCAATCATGCTCTGGTAAATCAGATTCTGGGATGTGTGAGAGTCAAGTGTTTTAGTAAGTAGTAATAACATTTTGGTAACCTTCTCAACAAAGTAACAAAAAGTTGAGTTACATTTATGACGTATATTCGTGCCAAATGTTTTAGCGTTTAATCCATTTTTTATAGAAAATTAATCAAAAACATGTTTTCCACTATGAAATATCGTAATAAAGGTAGCGCCTAGTTTTTTCTAACTCAAATTCAATGAATTTTAATTTATTTTGCACAATTAAATTAAAAATATAACAAACAAAATGGATATGAAATAGAATACCACCAAAACTTGGGACTAAGACGTCGAGGTAATCTATCAATTACTACTTTATTGACTCATACATTACAAAATATAAAACTGTGAATTTTTCTCTCGCAATTAAATTTTATAATAACACTCACTAAATCATTAAAAGTATTAGAACGTTACAAGAAAATTCAATTACTTTAAAAACAATATTTTTTGTGCATTATCCACATTTTTTCAGGTTATGTGCAGTAACAGCTGTGTAACCTATTTTGCTCTTACCCCCATAGATCAAACATAAATTATAAAATAGTACTATATTTATTTAATCATTTATTATACAAGTTTTTATTTTTATTGTATAAAGCAATAGTATCCGTACAAAAAGTATTTATATAATAGTGTTTGTACTTACGTTGGAGATATTGATTTATGAACTTTGTTAAGTGTTTGCTTTTCACTGTGCTGAACAGCAAAGTGCAGGTAAAAAACGCCAGAATACGTAGTACCAATTGGAAATATTTATATTCATTTTATAATTTAAATAATAATGCATATTGAAAGAACTTATTTTTATAATAACATAGTACTAATACCAATAAATGTCATATGATTTGTAACACATACTTTAGATCGATGCACACATCACGATGACTGCAGATACAACCGACAAAGTTGGTGATATTGTTGGAAATATTACACCGATAATGTGCATATTATATTAATCAAGAATATTTGCGTGAAATCGAAATATCATTCAACTTACCGAAATCTGATTTGAGAAGATAAATTAGTAAATTACCGACTTCGAATATATGAATATGGATTCATCGCTTCTCAATCTTGAACGCACCTTTCTTTAATTCAAACATTTCAATAAAACACATAAATAAATTAACCATATTCTGAAATCAAGCATAAATAAAATCAGAAATGAAAAAGATGAAATGCAAGTGATGCGATCGGTCGAGGCAAGTGTTTAACACTTTGTCCTTAAGATGAATTTGCCCCGCATCGGTGCTAACGGTTTCTCGGCAATCATCTCCCAAGATACAACGACCACGTCTAGCCATAGGAGCACTTCAAATGACTTAGACCAACGAACTCAAACGAAGTTCCCTCTCTACCATAACCATGATTTTGATGAAAGAAATAATCACTTCTACAAAGTATTTTATGCAAAACTAAAGTAAAACATGAAATGGAATGATATGGAACTATCAATTGAGTTTGTTCCCATTCATAAAATTCAAACATGTGGGATCTCTTATATAGTAGTTGGAACATCCATGCCAAGAGACACATCTCTTGAAATTTATCTCTCTCCATAAAGAGACATAATTACATCTCTACATAAAGAGACAATTATTGAAAAATAATACTAAAAGTCATGACTCTAAGAGTCATGATCCATATGAAAAGACACATCTTTTCATCTACATCATCTCTAGAATATTCCACAATATTCTACCAATTTTTCAACAATTTCAAGTATTAAGCAGTTTAAGTTTGGCTTAATTTCTTATTCACCAAACAACGAATTCCACTTAAATTGGTCACAACCAATTTCCGATACAAAATTCCAATAGATATTTCCTTAAAAACTTTTCTATCGTGATACAAGACCTAACTACTTGTTCAAGAAGTCCGAGCCCATTGCATGATGTATCTAGGCCAATCCGAAAGCACCAATGGTAAGTACATTAATCGATAAATATACCATCGCGCTATGGAATGTATAATTCATGTTTCATCGAATAGATGGTAGAACCTGTAAGGAAACTTGTTAAACAGTTAACTGAATTAGAAGACGTAAAAATCAACTTGTAGTTGACATAAAATAAAATGGCCGCCATGGAGCCGGGGCTTGTGTTCAACACAGTGTCCTTAAAGTAATATTTGCCCCCTCACATAAGTAATCTGAGCGCTTGCTTCCCAAGATACATCGGCACGAACTGCAGCTGCACAGTTGAACTGAAAGAGTGTGTCGAAACGGAATCACCAAGTGACTCGAAGAAGACGAGAATTCAAACAAGAAGCAGAGAGATTTCATGCAGTTGTTTTGGTGTGTCTGAACTGAAGAGATTGTTCAGTATATATAGGAAAGGAGGAGCCTTTGCCTCTTAATGCAGCCATAACTCCTGCCATTACACTGCCATTTTAATTCTTACGTTTTGGAGTTACAAAATAAATGGAAAACCGTTTTCAGGTTATGTTTTAAATGGAAAAACGTAAAAGAAAAATTTCAAAATGTGACTTGCACTTTGTGACCAATTTTTGACTCATTCGGTCCGACATTCGTGCACGCAAGTCGCGTCCACACAAGTTCAAGGCTCGAATGCCAAGTCAGTCCAAGATTTGCCCCCCGTGCGGCCGCGTAGGCCATGGAGGAGTCTCTATGCAATAAATTGTTACACCTTACAAATTATTAACCATATATAAATTGGTCAACAAACTCATTTCTATCCTATGTGGGATAACTATTTAAGTTTTCTCACATTGCCACATTTCTTTTTCTTTTTCCTAATGTGAAATGACACTATTTATAGTCCACATATATTCCCGCTTTTCCATTTCTAACCAATGTGGGATTGTAATTCCTTTTAAGGCTCCTCTTCAAATCCTAACTTTCAATCAATGTGAGATTAACATACACAAGTGAAAATCTATTTGCCAATCAATATAGTTTCCAACAATCCCCAACATTAATGGAAATTAATAGAGACACAGAATACTTGGTGACAAAGTCTCACAGTTGAAACCTGCATATGATAGATAGGTGTTACCCTTTGAACATTTCCTTATGAAAATACATTTACTTTACTAGCTTATCAGTAGACGAACATATGCCTGGTTCAATGAGAGTGATTAAGAATTGAGTCTCACAATTCCCTTCGAAGCGGCCCTACTTCTCTCTCACATATGTGATTTCTTAATTAAGAGTAAACCACATTACTCCGCTCGGATTTCCGACGCATAAGAATTATTAAAAGCCTATTGCTTATCCTCTTCTCATGGGCATACTGTTATTGTAGGAATGGACATGAGATAACCCTCACAGTGATACTTTTAAGTATTTGTAATTAGGTTTTCTCGTTGAACCTAGATCTTGGGATCTCCAGTTAGCTAGGTTGAGTTTCCATTACAATAACTTATTCTTTTAGAGGCTCAAGTCTCATTCCTCTTGATGACTTTGCAACTAACTCTCTATTTAACATTTTGGTTAGCGGATCCGCAATGTTATCTTTAGACTTTACATAGTCAATAGAGATAACTCCAGTTGAGAGTAACTGTCTTATGGTATTATGTCTGCGACGTATGTGTCTAGACTTACCATTGTACATGTTGCTTTGTGCCCTTCCAATCGCAGATTAACTATCACAATGTATGCAAATTGCGGGCACATGTTTTGACCATTTTGGAATATCCTTTAAGAAATTGCGTAGCTATTCAGCCTCTACACCACATTTATCTAGAGCTATAAACTCATATTCCAGGTAGATCTTGCAATAACTGTTTGTTTAAAGGATTTCCATGATATAATCGCACCTCCCAATGTGAACACAAATCCACTAGTAGAGTTTGAGTATTTAATATCATATATCCAATTCGCATCAGTATATCCTTCAATAACTGTAGGATATCTGGTATAGTGCAATCCATAATTACGAGTATATCTCAAGTAACTTAGTACTCTTACTATTCCTTTCCAGTGTTCAGACCCTGGATTACTAGTATATCTATTCAGCTTACTAACTGCATAAGCTATATCTGGTGTTGTACAACTTATTAGGTACATAAGACTTGCGATTATTCTAGAGTACTCTACTTGAGAAATACCAACGCCTCTATTTTTCGATAGATGTTGGCTTGTATCTATCGGTGTTCTAGCCACGCCAGTATCATCATTATTGATTTTTTCCAAAATTTTGTCCACATAATGTGACTGACTTAGAATGAGTCCATCTGATATTCTTGAAATTTTAACTCCAAGAATCACATCACCTAAACCCATATTCTTCATGTCGAATCTTGAATTTAACATATTTTTAGTACATTTAATTATCTTATCGTTGCTACCAATGTGAGCATGTCGTCAACAGAAAGACATAAAATGACATAACCATTTCTGGTGTCTTTGATGTAAACGCATTTGTCACATTCATTAATTTTAAATCCACTTTCCATCATGGCATTGTCGAATTTTTCATGTCACTGTTTTGGTGTTTGTTTTAAGCCATATAATGACTTTGCCAATTTACACACATTGTTTTCTTGTCCTGGTGCAGAAAACCCTCAGATTGTTTCATGTAAATTTCTTCTTCTAAATCTCCATTCACAAAAGCAGTTTTGACATCCATTTGATATACTTTGACATTGTATAAAGATACAATCGCTAATATCATTCGAATGGAAGTTATTCTCGTTACATGAGAATAAGTGTCAAAGTAGTCAAGGCCTTCTCGTTGCATATAACCTTTAATTACAAGTTTGGCATTGTACTTATCAATAGTTCCATCTGCTTTCATTTTCCTTTTGAAAATTCATTTGTAGCCTAGTGGTTTGTTCTTGGAGGAAGATCAACTAGCTCTCATGTATGGTTTTGCAGAATGGAATCTATTTCATTTTTAATGGCCTCTTTCCATTGAGGTCCTTTTGAAGAGTTTACAACTTCTTTGAAGTTTTGAGGTTCAGTTTCTAGCATATAGGTCAGAAAATCAGGACCATAAGATTTTCCTATCTTTTCTCGTTTGCTACGTCTTTGTTCAACCTCAACTTCTTATTCTACTTCGTTATCTTAACTATTTTCAATCATAGTCTCATATGTCCATTTAGAAGAGCTTGCTTCTTCTTTGGACTTACATGGAAATACATGTTTAAAGAATGAAGCATTTCTTGATTCCTTTATCGTGTTTTTGTGTATATCAAAAATTTTAGAATCAAACACAAGAAACCGATAAGCATTACTGTTATGTACATATCTGATAAATATGCAATCAATAGTTTTTGATCCTATTTTCACCTTCTTTGGTGTAGGTACAACCACTTTAGCAAAACACCCCACACTCGTAAGTATTTGTAGGAAGACTTCCTTCCTTTCAATAACTCGTAAATGTTCTTTTCTTCTTTCTTTCGGGGTACCTTATTTAAAAGGTAATTAGCTGATAACATAGTTTCCCCCCACATGTTCTGAAGTAACCCAGAACTTAATAACATTGCATTCATCATTTCTTTCAATGTTCTATTTTTTCGTTCAGCAACACCATTTTTTTATGGTGAATAAGGTGCTGTTGTTTCATGTTTAATTCCGTGTCGTGCACATAATTCAGGAAATGATGATTCATATTCACCACCTCTATCGCTTCTCAACACTTTGATCTTCTTGTTGAGTTAATTTTCAATTTCATTTTTATAGAGAACAAATTTCTCTTTAGCTCCGTCTTTACTTTTAAGCAAATACATAACAATATTATGGAATATTCTAGAAATTGTTTGACTGAAAAGATGTCTTTATATATAAAAGATTATGGATTTTGACATTATCATTTTCCAATCGATATGTCTCTTCTAATACAGAGACTAATTCCAATAGTTGTGTCTCTTCCTTATGTTGTGTCTTTTGAGACAAACCTTTTCAACATCTATATATAGATCCCAAGTGTTAGTTTTTATTCATTCATTCACTTCATGATTGCACTATTATACTAATGCATATTCATTTCAAATTCTACATTTATTTGGAGTCAAGTTTCATAAAAATAGGGTTCAAAACATAAGTAGGTTCGTTGGTCTAAGCTATTTAGAGTGCTCCTATGGCTAGACGTGACCGTTGTATCTTGGGAGATGATTAGCACCAATGTGGGAAAAATTCATCTTAAGGACAAATTGTTCAATACTTGCCTCAACCAATCATTCGCTTGTATCTCTTCTTCCTTTACACTTCATTTCTGATTTCATTGATATTTGATTTCAGAATATTGCTAACATTGTTTATATGTTTATACTGAAAGGTTGATAGCGAGAATGACATGTTTTCTTTATAGATTCATGCATATTCTAATTTGGTAAATCACTTATTTATCTTCTCAACAATTCTGGTAAGTCGAGTTCTATTTCGATTTTACGGTACATATTGATTTGAATATAATATGCACATTATCGGTATAAATATCTCCAACAAATACTTGGCAAGCTAGCCTTATCGATCGAATTGGACTGGTGACGCCTATTACATCAAAGAAATTGTTCGGATCCTCCCACATGTTCCATCTTGTTTTCATGTTACTGTCCCAAGACGATAACATGTACGTTGATGTAAATGTTTGTGTTTTTCATTATAGGTAATGTTATATTCATAGATAGTATCAAACCTTAATTGTTGTGCATACATCTCCAAAATTAAATTTAAACAACACGTCAATTGTATTTTGATATTTCA
Organism: Fraxinus excelsior; assembly: GCA_019097785.1. NCBI lineage: Eukaryota > Viridiplantae > Streptophyta > Magnoliopsida > Lamiales > Oleaceae > Fraxinus > Fraxinus excelsior. Next base: position 15,240,667 of record CM032642.1, read on the forward strand.
CTTTCAATAGCATGAACATAGATGTTTGACATAAAACATACACTTCCTATATTTACCCACTTAGAGTTCTAGAATAAGAAGATTTTTATTTCGGATATACGAGTTGATTGATTAACATTTGTACATAATTGACATTCATATAACTTGATCCATGTGTTGTTTTAACCATAATTTTGTTATGATGTCCGTACATCTTTTGATTGACTCTTCGGTGACAAAATATCGAGTTTTGAGTGTCATAGACAAGATGTTAGTGATTTTTTTTGAAGTTCACGTTGATAATTGGGCTAAGGAGAATTTATGATAATCTAATGGTTCACATATTGTTATAAAATGTATATTTTTGTTATATAAATGTATGTTTGTTCTATAATTTTAATGTGTATATCAACCATTTCACTTCATGTGATCAGACACAATTATGGTCTCTACGTGATAAAGTTTGCTGAGTACATCATAAATGTGATAACTGATAAGGTGTATGGAAATTCGACCCAGTCAAATATAGGACAAGTTTGGGATCTCAACTTTTCAAACATGAACGTGAGAAGTTGATTGATGCATATAACACCGATTTTGACCTGGTATCACGCAGTGTAAGGCGAGATAGGTAGATGTAGAGACTAATGATTGATTAGTTTAGTAGGAGAAGCTAGCTTATCCTTTGGAAAACAAAAATCGCCCAGATTCTAGTGTTTTTGACGTGTTTTGTCTATAATTAGTGTAGTTAATTTTGAAATATTGATGTGATATGTCTATGACCAGTTTAAGGTTATGATGTATTTTATCAACTATGCCGTGGTAGGTGTTATTTTGGGTATTTTGCATTGAATATCTAGTATATATTGAAGTAAATCGTAAATTGTTTTTTTTTTTGTTCAATAATCAGTAAGGATGTGCAATTGTCCCACAGATTGGATAGCGAATGTTATTTTCAAATTGAATAACAAATAGTTAGACAGTGCATTGGATCCCCAAATATTACATAACAGTTAAATACATGTAAAATCTTGTCCAATTCACTGCTTTACATTGCATACTTTATAGCAAGCACTTAGTGTAGAAACTAGTATTTTTAAACATATTTAACACGCGGTAATCGCTGTGCAGTTCTTCCGGCTATATTCAATGGATGTGTTGCAGGCAGTGATTTCAAAAATTTGTATTCGCTATGCAGTTCTTCCGATTGTATTCATCAGATTACACACGTTATTCATCTTTCCATTTTTTAAAATTCCGAATATGGTAGGCATTTATTGAAAAATGTTAAATGGAGTCCCTCTAATTTCCATCAGTTTCGGATTACAGTTTGAATGTTAAATTTAGAAACTAGTATTTTTAAACATATTTAACACTCAATATAGTATTTTTAATTAAATTTCTCACGACACATTAAGGTATGAATAAGCATTTCATAAGATGCATATATAAATTTTTCCGTTAAAAAATAGTAGGTTTAATTGAAATGGTCTGGATTTTCTTAATGTGCTTTTACGAAAAAATTAACTAGTAATTTGGATTTGGGCTGGAACTGGGTCTGGGTCTAGATCGGACTACAGCCAATAAGGATATGTTTAGTTTCATCTGAGAGATTATTTAAAGGGGGCAATTACAGAAATACCCTATATTTTGGGGTAGTTTTGAAAAATCATGATAAACTTGGAGTAAGTGGTATTTATATATAATTTATCGTAAAAAATACGGCTCAACTCACCGGCAAAAACCTACTCACGACAGAAACCAGGCTCCAGTATGCAAAAATCAAAGGAAAACTGAAAGGAAAAAGAAGAAGAATTTCGGGATGGAGCAGTCAGTAGTTAGCCGCAACCCTTACCTGAAAAGTGCCTACTATCTCTTTATTTCTACGCAAACTCTTCAGAAATCAAAGAAAGAGAGTTGTGAGTTTAAATTCATCTAATTTTACACAAGAAGGTGAATTTGGATTCCATAAACATGAATTTTATGGAATCTAGTGCAACAATTGTGCATTAGCATTGTTGAAGTTATTTGTGTTTTGAGTAAATTTTAGTGTAAGCTTCATTTGAATGATAAGATGTTTCGAAAATGATACGAGGATTACTACATATGGAAAATTAGCTTTGAATCAATTACAATTACTTTGATGCATGCAATGTGTTTGACAAAAGGAGAATGTGAAAAAGTGACGCTCTATCACTTTTCTAAAAAAAAAAAAGTCACAGTATCTCATTGGAACATTAACTAGATGCATACATATGCGTTTTTGGAAATTTGAACATACAAATTCAAGCAATTACACTCTATTTTATGTTAATACATAGGAGAAAAAAAACTTTAAATCAATTACATTGATCAATGCAAGATGTTTATGAATTCTGTTACTTTTCTATGAAAAAGTCTCACACAATTTCTTTGTAATCTTTTTGTAGGTATGGATAAAATTAATATCTTCATTTGTTATGAAGGCAAATGGACACAAGATAATGAATATACAAGTGACAAAATGGTCGGAATTGTTGTCCCAATGGATTGCACATACAATATCCTTAAAAGCATGATATTTTCTGTGATGAAACTAAGTTCATCAATACAGAGAATAAAAGTACAATATAGAGTCAAGGAAAACCTACCTACATTTGATGGAGATTTCAGACGATATTTCTCTAATATTTTATTTGGAGCTCAAGAGGAAGGATAAAGATCTTGCATGCTTTTCATTGTTCATAGATGTGACAACGATATCAAAAAGTGACGAAACTGAATTTATTGATGCTATACAATGTTTGGAGGCTGTTGATTTCGAAAAAATGATATGATGCAAGTGCAGTTTTGTGATGCTGTAACTGATAATTATACGACATTAGTTCAGAAATTACCTAGTATGGAAGAAATTGTTGTTGATGTATTTAATAGTATATCGGGAGTTGAAGAAACGACGAATGAAGGAGGCAGTGATATCATTTCAGTAGTTACTGTGGATGGGATTTCAAAAGATAAAGTGTTCAAGAACAAGACATTAGTTAAGAGAAGTATTTCAATATATGCGATACACAATAACTTTCAATTCAAGGTAAGTAAGTCGGACAAGAAAGAATATGTGCTGAAGTGCATTGATGATAAGTGTAAATGGACTTTTAGAGCTTCAAGACTTAGTGGAACAGATATGTTCAAGGTAAAGTATATTAAAAATGATCATATATGCTCAAATAACATCATTTTGGGAGATCATTGTCAAGCAACCAGCTCAACAGTAGGAGAATTCATCATGTATAAGTATATCTCGACAAAAACAACATACACTCCCTCAGACATTATGAATGACATGATGAATGCGTATGGAGTGTCGATGGGTTATGAAAAAGCTTGGAGATCTAAGGAGAAAACATTGGAATTGGTGAGAGGAGATCCCACAGAGTCATATGGAAAGCTTCCAGAATACTTGTATATGATAGAACAAACAAATCCCGGATCAGTTACAAAAATTGAGACATATCAGGACAACAAATTCAAATACCTCTTCATGGCATTAGGAGCATCTATTCAAGGGTGGAAGTATTGTAGACTAGTTATAGTAATATATGCTACATTCTTAAAATGCAACTATGGTGGAACGCTTTTCATTGTATGTACACAAGATGCTAACAACAATATTTTCATATTAGCATTTGGAGTTGGTGATTTAGAAACTAATGATTCATGGGAGTGGTTTTTAACTATGTTAAAAGAAGCTTATGGTAAGCGAGAAGGATTGTGTATAATCTCAGATGGACATGCAAGCATAAAAAATGCAATTCACAAAGTGTATGATAATGCAATGTATGGTCTATATTCCTATAACTTGTTAAAGAACTTGAAGTCGGCTTTTGGTGGGAAGAAAAAGGGAAAGAATATTGCAGAGCATTTCAACAGAGTTGTGAGGGCATATTCTAAGAATGATTTTGAGTTCTATATGAAACAACTTGATGAAATCAATACAGATATTCGATCACATTTGGTATGTTCTATAATAAGCTGTCATTTTTTGTTAAAAAAGTGGCACTGTCACTTTTTTAACGAGTGTCACTTTTTTAACAAAAAGTGACAAAATATCATTTTTTTGTTTAAAAAGTTTGTAAATGTTGATACTTTTTTGTTAAAAGTGAATTTAAAAAATGACAGGTCACTTTTTTTTTCCGATTAAATGAATACTAATATTTTGAATCTTATTTGTGCATAAAGATATTGGTTATGAGAAATGATCAATGGCTTACATGACAAACAACAGATTTTCTACAATAATTTCAAATATAGTTGAATCAGTAAATTCGGTAACAAAAACAACAAAAGGTTGTCCGATAGAGCCTTTATTGAAATCGTTAAGATACTTGTTGCTGGTTTGTAAAGCATATAAATTATGCACGGGCAACCTTCACAGCACTTTCCACCAAACAAGAAAAGAAACTAAGAGAAAAGTCCGCGAAGTTAAAAAAAAAAATGAAGGTAAAATACTATAAACTTGTTTTGTTATTTTATGTCAGAATGTTTTATATAATATGGTTTGTAGCATCTGTACATATTGAGTTTTCACTTTAAATATTCTTTTAATATAAAATAGTGACAAATTTTTGCAAACAGGTATCAACTTCAAGTTCGATATTGTATCAAGTTAATGATGGTTGTGCCTCATATTTGTTGAACATGGAAGAAAAAACATGCACATACAACAAATTCCAAGTGGACAAGACTTCGTGTGCACACGCACTTGCAGTTATTGCAAAGATAAATGGAGATTCATATTCATATTGTTCGGTATATTATACAACATATATGTATATTCGAACATATATGGGAGCAATTTTTTCACTTGGAGATCACAATGACTGGAATGTACCGGAAGAGGTAAAAGCAAGAGTAGTCTTGGCTCCTGATAAAAAAAAAAGAAAATCCGGACGACCTAAAGAAAAAAGAATACCATCAAAATAAGAGAAAATTCAAAGTGCAAAATGTGAGAGATGTGGAATTAGTGGCCACAATCGTAGATCATGTCAAAATCCAACAAATGGGAAAAAGAAAAGAAAGTTGGATGACATCATATGAAACTAGATTACTTGACCTTTTTTAGTTTTAGAATGTTTTTTTTTTAATTCTAAAGTTTATTATGTATGTGATTTGGTTAAAAAAAGTGACGATGAATTTTAATGGATACAACTTTGTTAAAAAACGTTTTGTCATGTGTACGTGTATGTGACAATGGATATCATACTCCATTGACATTGGATCCACAGTTACTTAATAAATGGACTAGATTCTAGTATCCTCCACTGAGCCTTTCAGCATGACTTCAAATATAAAACTACCACAATAAGTGACATGATGTCACTGTCACTTTTTGTTCAAAAGTGACGTGTGTCAAAAAGTGAGAGTAAACAAAGTGACAACAAAACTCCCAAACAAAACTATATAATCGACATAAAAAATTGCACATCTAATAGAAAACATGTTTATAAAAGTTGGTACCGTGCTTGAGTTTTTCCCTATTTTTTCTTGTTTTGACTTCTCCTTTATTAAAACTATCCATTTTAACAAAAAGTCACAGTAAATAAAGTAACAGTGTCACTTTTTTAGCAAAAAATGACGGTGTGTCATGCGAATGTTAAAAATAAAATTTCCAGACAAAAATATATAACCGACATAAAAAGTTGCACATCTAATAGAAAACATGTTTATAAAAGTTAGCACCGTACTTGAGTTTTCCCCTATTTTTTCTTGTTTTGACTTCTCCTTTATTAAAATCATTTATTTTAACAAAAAAGTGACAGTAAACAAAGTGACAATGTCACTTTTTTGTTAAAAATGTGACATTATATCACTTTTTCACCAATATCCATGTTCCGATGTATTAGCAAAACGAAACAATTGTTAGGTACTGTACTAATTTTGATCAGCTACATCACCAATATCCATGTTCCATTGATATTGTAAAGAAAACATGTTCGTTAAATCAGTCATTGCAAAATATTCTAACAACTAAAATCAACTTACATGCATCCACAAAATATTCTAACTACTAAAATCAGTCATTTCATTACAAGTAGGGGTGGGCAAAACCCGCCCAACCCGATCAACCCGCCCAACCCAACCCAACCCGACCGGGTTGGGTCGGTTTTTTCCATTTTTTTCTTAGGTTGGGTTGGGTTGGGTGGCAAGGTTAAGTTGGTCGGGTTGGATTGGGTTGTGGGTTAACCCATCCAACCCGACAAAAACCACCCAACCCGACCCACTAATTAAAAAACTAAAAAATTTTGCCAAACTAAAATAGAATAAACGTGAGAGACCCAGTAAAAAAAAGTGAGAGAAAAAAAAATACTAACATATCTTCCATTATCTCTCTCACGCGGCGGGCGTCGTCTCACCAAATCATCAACATTGGTTGTGATTTTGGATGAGATCTATCTTCCAATACATCTCTCTTTAACGCAATATATTCATGTTGCTTTAAATTTAGTACTTTGGTGGCTTTAATGTTTGTTCATAGGTCGTCCCAACTCCCAACATAACCTGACCAACCCAACCTAACCCAACCCGACCGACATTTGGTTGGGTTGGATTGGGTTGAATTTATATCAAACCGACCATGTTGGGTATGAGTTGGGGGAAAACCGACCCAACCCAGCCCACGACCACCCCTAATTACAAGACATGTCTCCACTTCTTCAAAATTTTCTTCGTCTCTATCACTAATTGATCTCCTTTGAAAACAACATATCACTAATCAATCTCTTTTGACAGCCTTCATTGTCTGTATCATATTTCTCATCTTACTTCTTCTCCCCATAAACATATAATTGAGCAGCAATGTTTCTTCTAGTATGTGGAATGTTAAATGTCTTTGGCAATTCATTTAACATTCCATTAATGAAGTACTGGGCATACATAATTACATATATTCCACAATTTCCACTGCATGAAAAAAAGAAGTAATTAAGATAATTAAATACATGAATATCAAATAAAAACAAAAACAAAAATCCTTAGAAAAATAGTCTAACCCGTTATTCTGCTGTGGAAGTTTTGGAACCATTTTTACAACCAATGATTTCAAAGCATCTTCTTCTGAAATGTCTTTTCCCTCAAAGAAGCCAGTGTGATAAAGAAGATGAAGAATTATATCAGAAAATGATTTAACAGCCTCAAGTACTAAAGCTTTCCTAACAACCTTGTGATATGAATTATACACATGAAGGCACATATGTTGAATGTCAAATTGACACAGAATCCAATGGGCTGAATTGGACATTTTCATTGGCATAAGCACATGGTCAACAAGGCTCCAACTTGTATTACATGGCATATACAACCCGATAACATATGAAAGGAGTGAAGTCTGTTTTTTTAAAGCTGACTTATCTTGGCAAAAATCAGTATATATACCTCTCATTTGGCTATCAAATGGAAAGTTTGTAGTTATAGCCTTTACACTTATACCTTGTCCATGTCTTAACATCTTTCTCAAGTAATAGAAACAGACATCGATATTCTACAAAAAAGTGAAAAATGACAAAATCAACGATTGTACTAAAAATTATATAAAAGAATCTTAAAACACCAACAAACAAAGAATCTTACTGTATCTTCTAGACATTTGTTCGGAGCAAATAACTCATACCACCACTGTTTGGTAGATACAACAATATCACCGAAGTAGAAACGAGGATTGATAATTGAATTTTCACCATTGAAATGCTTATGCCTACATTACATAATGTAAAAGGTCACATTGTGTCACTTTTTAAACAGAAAAGTCACATTGTGTTACGTTTTAAAAAGAAAAGTGACATTGTGATAATAAACAATTGAATTATCACTTTGCAAGATAAAAGTTATAAACAATGAATATTAATAACTTACTTATTTTTTTTACCAACCCTTTGTTTTACCAAAGCTCAAAAGCATCAACGTCATATGCATGAGTGCCCAAACCGACTGGAAATGCATAGGTGCCCCTTTTACAACACGTTTTATAGTCCTTGATGTAGAATCATACTCATTCACGCAGGGGGACTGAAGTAATGCTGCAGGTTTCTTTTGTCTCTTCAACGGCACAATTGGTGTAACTTCATCATCAGTTAGAATAGCATCAATATTTTTCTCTTCAATTTCAGTTTCAGCTTGAATTACATCTGTTATTTCCACAACTTTTTGCCAAACTTCATCATTTAATTCAACCTCATTGTCTAGCACTTGAAATACAGGTTCAACAAATGATGATGCAACATGCTGAAATATAATCATTAAAATAAATATATTTTACAGATTAATAGATGTACAATTCAAGTAGTGCAAAATGCACTCCCAAATATAAAGAAAATGATAATCAAATTAATATATTTATACTTCTTGATTTTTTGCTAAACTACGCGCAACATCATGGTCAACTCTTAACCAATCATCTTTATGAAATTCAACTTCTTCATTCAAATTCATTTCAAGTGCCTTGTTAATTCCTTCAACTTTCTTGTCACTATTTTCAAATTCCTTGCTACTTTTTTTCACTATCTTGTCACTTTCATGAACTGCCATCTCTGTTTTACTAAGTGGCACCTCAACATCTTTTTCCTTACCACTCATTTCAAACTCAACGCCTAAAGAAAAACTAGGATAATCATAAAACACCTGATTTGTCACATTCGTTTCATTTGGTAAACTCTCCACATAATCCTACAAAAAAAGTTAATTTCAGAAAATAAAAAAAGTCACAAAGACTAAAAAAGTTACAAAAAACTAAACAAAAAATTGCTTGTATTTTAAACTCGAAAACACTTGAATAACTTCGTTACTTTTTCATTACTAGCCATCAGCATACTGTCCACTTTCTGTTCCAAATCTTGTAGACGATCCGTTACTTTTTCATTACTAGCCATCGGTATACTGTCCATTTTTCGTTCCAAAATTTGTAGACGCTCCATAACTTCATCATTCATTTTAACCATCTTTTCAACCTCTCTTAGAATGTTCTTAAATTTGTTTGACTGAATTTTAATTTCGAGGTCAAAAATCTGTTCAGAAATGATGTCATTTGACTGCACAACTTTCATTTCAACCTCAGCCAACCTTTTCCAAAGTCCTTTATTAGTCTTTGAGGCTCCCTGAAAAACATTAGTAAAAACAAACTTATTATCGACTTGTAATTCATTGCACCAAAAATATAAAAAGTGAGTGACACTGCATCCAAAAAAAAAGTGACACTGTGACAAAAAAGTGATGCACTGTAACGCACTGTGACAGAGATAAACTGTGACAGTCACAATCAGTTCCTTTATCTTGATGAAATGAAAGCAGAAACAAAACCAATGCCAATGTGTCAAAATTGTCCGAGGTTTCTATAACGACCTTTATCGCTTTTTATTAAAAAAATGACAGAGACTTGGTATGTTCTATAATGACCTCTGTCACATTTTTAACAAAAAGTGACAGATTTGGTATGTTCTATAATAACCTCTGTCACTTTTTTAACAAAGAGTGACAAAATGAATGAAGTCTTTGATAAAAAAAAGTGACACTCTGTCACTTTTTTAACAAAGAGTGACAAAATGAATGAAGTCTCTAACCATGGCCAAATGAATGAAGTTTCTGATAAAAAAAGTGACACGGTGTCATTTTTGTCACATTTTTAAGTCACACAGTGTCACTTTTTGTCACATTTTTGTGATAAAAAAGTGACATTGCATCAAAAAAGCGACACAATGTCATTTTTTAACAATAAAAGTTGCACAATATGATAATAAATTAACAAATGCACAAACCTCATCATCCTTCCCTTTGTCGCTCTTTTCTGAAGACTTGCCAGAACGACCAATAGATTGTGTATCCAGTAACTTCTTATGTTGACCTATTGGATGCTCAAAGTCGTCATCATCCTTATCACTGCCCAAACTTTTACAATTCGTTTCAACAAACAAGCCAACTACATAGTTTTCTTTCTTCTCTACCTCAAGAGGCACCACTCGATTACTTCCAGCTGAAAAATACAAAATCATATAATTTACAAGAATACAAAATACTAAAGATATAAAATAAATAACAGAAGTGTAGAAAACTTACTCTGAGCAAATAAAAAATGCTCTTCCTTAAAGTCATTGATGTCACGTGCTCTTTGCAACTCCAACTCAACATCCGAGGAAATTGAGGTTTATGCTTGATGCAAAACCTCTTTTGAGAAATAGCAGGAATGGTTTCATAAATCCATACTTGAAAAGCAAGTAGGAATCCACTCAACCTATACTCTAAAAATTTCTTTCCAGTAAAAATATTCTTCATTCTTTTGTTAAAGACATTCTTCAATGATGATAGAGTCACACTAAAAATTTATGTACCCCAAGGAAAATTATTCATCTCTTCAGACTCCACATGACAAAAAAAAGAATCATCAACGCCCTTATGATAAGAGGTACCAAACATGAAGGATGTAATAAGATAAACTAGGCCTATATTAACTACATCTTTATCTACATTGCTGATTGAGAGATTAATGAACACTTCTTGGACTACTTTTGTCGAGATACTTTGGTACTCTTTGAAGTTGTTCTCTTTCAAATGGCTCTTCTTCATTCTAAATTTGGTAAAATAATCATTTCCAAAGCATCTCGGCCCTGAGATTAAACAGAACTCCTCAATTGAAAATTTCACAAGATGATCATGAATGTTGAAATACATTTCATTTGTATTCGGCTGCTTCACCTTCCTAAGCAACAGTTGATGTATTAGTTGTGGCTACAACCCTATTACATTCAAATCTATAAAGGCACCAAGGCACGTATTTTTGAATAAACTCCTTTGATGTGAACTAAATTTTTTAGGCGAATATAATGTAACTTTCTCTCTGAACCAACAATTTGGGGTGATTATAAAATTCCAATCCTACAAAAAGATATGATAATAATTAAAACCATATTTGTAACATGCAATAATCAAAAAGTGGCCTACACATACTCTTACACCAGCACATTCAAGCACATTACTCCAAAAAAACTGCACATTACGCCAGTACACTCTTGTAGCTATGCATGATCTATAGCACATATAAGAACAAGCACATTACTCCAGCACATACTCAAACAAAAATCGCACATTACTCCAAAAAAATCGCACATTACTCCAGTACATACTCTTACACAAGAACACAATTTCCGTAGCCATCAAAAAATTACTTCATCAGAAAATGAACACAGCAAAACAACTGTAGAGCAATAATCATCAGAAAATGAACAATAAAATATTTTCGAGAGCAATAATTATCAGAAAACGAGCAAAACAACTGTAGAGCGACAATGATCGAAAAATGAACCTTGGGTTTATAGGATTTCTTCTTCTTTGAAAATGGTTCTTCATCAATGTCTCTTTTCCTTTTCAGCACACTTTCTCCAGCCATTGCAAAAATAGGAATAGGATTTTGGTATCGAAGTCCGTGTCGGAATGAATAGGTCGGAATCAGACTCACCGTTGTCGAACTGGCGACTACAAATAAGGGTTTGGGAGATTCTGGGTTTGGGAGATTTGGGCAAGTGCGGACGAGGGTGCAAGGTATGTGGGGTTTGGGAATTTTGGGTTTTGTTATAAGTTAGAACGTAATTAATACGGTTTTGTGATTTTTAATTAGTTCCCCTAATTAATCTAGAGTATTTTTCTAATAGGACCTATTTTGACCGTATGGGCCTAATTTCCCCTTATTTAAAAAAAGGGAACAATACATATCTAAGGTTTTTACTTTACACCATTTCAAAAATACAAAAACAAGTTTCAAATTTCAAAAATCAAGTTTTTTTTTTAATTTTTATTTATGAAATAATAAATTATTAAATCAATTTATTATTACATATTTAATACTAATATAACATAATTACCCCACCCCACCTCCACAACCCCCATCGTTCTGGAAACTATTCCGGCTACCGTTCCGGTCACAACTGATTTCTGGCAACCGTTCTGGTGACTATTCTGATGACTGTTCCGCCGCCACTTTATTTCGATGAATATTCCGATTATGACAAGTGTTCCAACTCCGGTGAATATATTAAGGTCAAAGATCTATGCAATTTGGTCACAATTCAAAATTTTATAAGTCACAGTTAGTTCATCGATCACAAACTAAAAATTTAAAAAGTCACAATTTTATTCATTGGACACAAATCACAAAATTTATAAGTCACAACTCATTTTATGGTCATAAAACATCAAATTATAGGTCACATATTACTTTTATTGGTCACAAATTATTAAATTTGTAGGTCACACAATATTTATTAGTCACAATTTATTCTTTATTGGCCACATACCAACCAATTTATTGGTCACAATCAACAAATCATTTGTGATCACCATCAACACAACACCACCGTCATCTCCGCCACCAACACCACAAAAAACACCGCTGCCGCCAACACCAACACCAACACCAACACCAACACCACATAACCCACCCACCACTTCCAACACCACCACCCCAACAACCACTAACACCCCCAATGAAAATAACATAACCACCACTAGCAAAAAATGACCTCACCAACACCGCCCCAACAACCACCACGAATCACTGCAACCACCGTCATCGCTACCAATACACCACACAATCACCCCCCGCGCCATAGCCTGCAGAATCCCCACCGATCTAAAAATGTCACCACCACGCAACACCATTGTCAATGTCATTCACCATTAACCATACTACCATTAAATAAACACAAATCCCGTAGCTACCTCCACACGGCGCCACCACCATCACCAACGCGGCGCTTCCACCGCCACCACCACATCACCCCTCTCTAAATACGTAGATTTGGATTTGAATCTGGATCTGGATCTGACCGCTACAAATCAGCGCTGTTACACAACATCGTGCTGCACACATGCCTGCTACACAGCCCGATTGAAGTTTCTTGCGGCGGCGCTACTTGCAGTCGACGCTGCGCGGCAACAAGTCCGTGAGCACTGCAGCGCTCTTTTGTCAACAGAGCTCTCTCCACGGTGTGGTGGATCTCCATTGATGGTGAGATAGAGAGGAGATGAGAGTGGAGATGGGATGAGATTGGAGAGACGGGATAGAGATGAGAGTGTAGAGGGATGGGTTCAAATGATTTTAGGATTGATTGGTTAGATAGGGTAGGGGTGTATATAAATTAATTTTTGTTGTATATAAATATAAAAATAAAAACTAAAAAATGTTTTTAATTTAATAATTAAAACCTGTTTTGTGCAACATTAAACTTGATTCAGGCTTTATGAAAATGGTAATCTAATTCCAGGTTTAGGTGTAATTTCCTCTTTAAAAAATTAGGAACGTTGATCTTCATATCTAAATGTGTGTCTAAATCATGGATTAATATTAAAATGGAAGAAAATAGGAAGATTCATGATTATAGTATTTATCAATTATTTAAGTCTCATAAACTATTGCACATTAATTAGTTATAATAGTTAGTTTGGTAATATTAGATTGTTAATGTAAAACTCCTCCTGAACTAATCTTGTTATTCGATTAAAGTTGGCTTTAATTGATAACTAGATTAAGTACTTAGTTATCGTGAGAACAATATTTTATTCACAACTCTATTATTTATCTGTGATAATGTACACTTGCGTGATTTCGTGGATTAGGAGTAGGACTCGTGCCACCTCCCAATGGAGGTGCGCATTTAGGCATTAGAAGGATGGGGTAACATTCCAGCTGAATGACGCTGTCCTAGATGTGGTTGTTAACGCTGCCGCATCCCGCCATGTTGCTGTGGGCCTGTGGCCAGATTTGTAGGCTGTGATTCATTTTCCTAGGTCGAATTTGAGGACCGATTCTTGCTTAGGTTCCGGGAGATGCCGCTCAAATATGGATAGATCTATGGTTTGGTGCGTACAAGGTGGTTGGGTATATTTATTCTGAACCACCTAAATCGGGGTAAATTAGATTGGATTGGTCAGTTTAGTTTGATCTCACTTAAAATTGATTGGTTATTAATTTTATAATTGAGAAATGAATAATTTTAATCTATTTCTTGATTTTAGCTATAAAACCAAATATTAATTCGATTTCAATATTATTTTCCATAATGTCTTAGTTAATTTTAATTCAGATTGAATTAGAATTGATCCACGCTCATCTAATCCGGTTACTTTTTTGTCACATTTCCATTTTCACAATTCTCAATGAAAATAATGTATTTATTTCAGTTCTTTTAAGGAACCATTACCAAACTACTCAATGTCTACAAAAATGTGGGTAGGAATGGATAAAGTTAGTTGTACAACTTTTGTTAATACCTAGTTTGACAATTCATATATTGTCAAAATCTCGATCATTGATTTTAAAAACAGTTTTTAAATGAATGAATACAATTTTGCTTGTTGTACAATCAAATTTGACATCATAAATGATAGTGTGAGCTGACATCTTTTTGTACATTGATTTTAACAATATTTTTTTCAATCAATGGTCAAATTTCTTACATGTAGCGAGGACGTCATCCAACACATCAACCATGAATGTACTTGTAGCTTAATTGGAATGTATATGATATTTGACAAGTCACATATTTTAAACGAGATTATACAAGTAGCAAGCTTGGATAGGAATACTGATATACTAATTTTTAACACCAATTTAGATGTTAGTGAACCTCACACCCTACAATGGTGAAAGCACCAATAATAATAATAATAATAATATCCATTTGTATGCAATATAATCCACTAAGCCTAGACTAGTACCAAGCACAAATGATGATACATATCATTACTCTCTTTGTCCAAGGGGTTCCTAGCAAGAAAAAATTGTTATCTTGTAGTTCTCCAATGCCAAAGTATTTGTAAAAGGAAGTAAGGTATATATATTGCATCAACTTAGTGCATGATGAAACCATTAATTTATTTTATAATTTGGTACAAGATCATTTTCAACAACACATTCACATATTCTACACCTATAACAAATATTTTTTCCAATTTTTTAACGACATTATTCTAAAAATACTATTCAAAACTCATTTTTTCCTAATTAATGAGAATCAAACAGGCTCTTAATATACCAAATGCACTATTGAATTTTTCTTACGTTCAATTGGTTAATTATTTTAGTAACTGGCATCACTGAGAGCATTCAAGAATAAAAATCTGATTCCCTTAGTCTGTGGTTCATTACTAATGTACCACAAAGGATTTCGCTTTTTGGCAAGTAACTACAACTTTTTGTGGGACTGAATTTGTTCATTCTGGAGAAACAATACACAATTTATCAAACTTGTATAAATTACAAAAGCAAAATTTTACAACTAAAATGAACAGAAAACTTTCAAACTCAACAAATCACCAAAAATTGCGCAGAGGATCCTGTTTCGATCTCATAAAGCACAAAATCCACATAAAGCTAACCATCCTATTCAGACTTCTGGCATTCACACAAAGAAACTTCAAAATAAGTAAACTGCAGATCCTTAAACTTTTGACCAAAATCATGAATGAACTGTATTCCAGTCAATGAAGCGTGGAAACTGGTAAGGGTCCACGGGTTAGAAATTAAGAAAAATATGAGCAATGATTTACAAGCACAAAAAACAATATTTGATTAGCCTCTTGGCCCTCTTCCATAAACTATTGACGAGAAGGCGATCATGCTCTGTTTGTTCCCAGAACTAATGGTAAGCAATGTAGATATCCAGTAACTAGCAAAGATAAGATACCTGCAAAAATACTCCCCATATTAGAGAAATTCACACATCACAAAGTAGTGCATATGAAGGAAAGTAGCAATTTGACAACGAACAATTGAAGGAAAAACGGAACAAGAAAGAGAAAGGGGATCCAAGGAAGAAGAATTTATGGCAAGATAAAATTAATTTATTTCATATATTCGAGGGGTACGTATTACAATTAATAGGCTTATTTTATACAGAGCAAAGAAGCTAAAAGAATATCCAATAAACTAGAACCTTATCAAAATATTAAATTAATCTAAACAAACATAATTTGAATTAAATTCTATTTTAAAATGCTATCTAAATTCTATCTTTATCTCCATGTGCATAATACCAGAAAACAAAAATTGTCACCTTCCTTAACTATTGCATTTGTTTACTATGTTATTCAATGTCTTTCCCACATCTCAGTAGATAAAAGGCAACATCAATATTCACAAAAACATTCTGGGTTCCACATACCTTGGAGCCTGGAGGAAACATTAGCATAGAAAAGGAAAACACAAGTTTTTGCCTCACAATGTGAACAACTTAAGGGATGTTCTCTTTGAGTTTCAGTTTTCCGTTTTAAGTTTTGAAATCATTTTGAGTTTTGGGTTTTGGGTTTTTTTAATTGTTAAAAATGTGTTCTTTTTGTCATTTTGAAAAATTATTTTCAAAAACCCGAAATCGAGAATTTTGGCCAAGTTATAACTGAAAACACCCAAAACGACAAATTTTTTGTTTTGAGTTTTCTTTGTAAATTAAACTTATTTTCAAAAATGCGTTTTCGAAAATAGGAGCGCGTTTTCACTATTTTGGAAAGTCGAAAATAGAAAACGGCTTGAAAACGACAAAGAGAACGTGCCCTTATATTTGATTATTCAAAATATAACTTTCATCATTAATAGAAGCTTTAAGAAGAATCGTCTATAATATTGTAAAGTACTCACATCTTGCAAAAATAAAAGAAAAGCAGGTTGAACAGCACCTAATATGATGCTTGGCTTTACAAAGCAATATACAAATGCAATAGCTTTGGGCAAATATACATTTCAGAGAGAAAATATAAGATGTGCATTTTCAAGCACCTTTGCAATGCACAAAACTCTTAGATATCATGCATGTATCTTCACGATTTTCAACAGGGAACATCAAATTTTGAACCCATCAAATGAAAAAAGTGGAAACTCCATGAGATTATCAACAAATTAACAAGTCACAACAGACTCCAGGTTTATCTATTTCATAGAAACATGATCCAGAATTCACAAGTATCCACTCCAATTTTTTGATCTCCCGTTGCATACAATTGAACAAACCGGTCATTACCATCCATCTAAAACAAATCAAATGAAGGGCATAATCTCTAGGGAAAAGGGGGGGTCAAGACGAGGGAAAAAATTATTTTTGAACACCATCGAGTTTCTTTTCTCCTAAAGGAAAACGAGCAATTAGATCTCTGTGAATGATAAGAGATTGTAACCCAGACAAAGGACCAAGGCTGTTCTGTTTCTCTCTCCTTAGTACACCCAGGAAAAAAGAATTTGCTACGTTACTTAGATTCAAGTATCGGCAGAGGCTTCACGAGAAACAACTATCCGAAGAACCAATAGACAAATTTGTCTGATAAAATTTAGACTGTTTCAAGGCCTATAATTTTCAAGATTACAATATTTCACATAATATGGATCTACAACTGATGTTTGACAAAGCATAAAACCATTCAAGGATTCGAATTAACTACAAGTTCCTTATCAATCTTCTGTGCACAAATTTCGAAAAGATTTTTTAACAAGAATTTCACCGAATTCTTATTGGCATTGTGTTTATCAATTTAAAAAGGAAAATATTAGAAATGCCAAACAATTGACACGTTTGCATGATTTCAGCAATGTCAAACTTGCAAAACTTCTCTAATAAAATATCTCCTTCAAAGAGTTAGATAACCTTTTTTTCTAATTTAGCTCTTCCCATCTTTCCAGTTTAGGGTAAACAAAAAGGTAGAATAAACCATGAATTTATGATCCATTAAGAAAGATGGAATGCCTGCAGCACACATAAACAGACACCGGAAAAGAGAGATGGGATGAGATGAAAACCATGACACCTTGATATTGTTGGCAGAACTACTATTAGGGCTGGAACTCTCCAACTTCCAACGACTGATAATTTTTAAGCGTACAAAGAGAAGAGCGCCAAGGCCTCTAGCCACATAGCCAAAATGCAACTATACTCCATCAAAATGAAAGGCCTTAGTTATTAGAATTGTGCATCCTAGATATATAGTAGAAAGAAGCACAACATTTGGACTTTTTTACATGTTTGACGAGCAAAGCTTCAAGAGAGTACTTCTTATGCTTTTGGAGGCTTCAAAGCAAAACAGAGTAGAGAACTAGCCAAAATCATATTCTTTGTGTTAACAACTGTTTTAAACAAACAATGGAAAGCAGAGTACTACAATTAATTATCAAGAGCAAGATAATCAATAGGTGGTCCTTCCGATACTCGATTATCAATTAATTATATTTCAGTATGTGGTAATAGTGTACATACAATGTGAGAGTTGGGCTTATGATTACCACATTAACCATTAAGCTTAAATATATGTGCTACATTTATATTATTCTAGGTTCAATTTTCTAAATTGATTATCATATTGAATAAATTGTAAAAATAGTGTCACGGATTACATATACTCAATTTTCTGTAGAGCTATAGGATTTATATTCTGAAAACAAAAGGCAGTTTGTTTGATGAAGGGACTGCTTCACCTTGCACTTAATCCCTAAGAGGCTTTAAAACTTCAATATGCCATGCACGCTATTACTATGCAAAGAGCACACACACATTATATATACAATATAAAATCTCTATGCCTCTACAAGTAAATCTGTTAAGCTCAGCACATTATAAGCTTTCAATTAATACTTGACAAAGATCAAGAATAAAAACTAATAGAGTATTAAAATGTGTTAAAACAAATAATGGAAAACAGAGTATTACAACAATTATCAAGAGCAAGATAATATAGTCGGAAAAAGAACCCATAAAATGTTCAAACCAATAACATTTAATTATTTCTTGATTTTATGTTTCAGTATATGGTGTACATATTATATAAGAGTTGCAGATACTATTACGACATTGACCATAAAGCTTAAATACATGTGCTACAATTATATATTGTAGGTTTAATTTTCTTAATTGATCATATCATGTTGAATAACTCGTAAAAATAGTGATGAATTTTGTATACTTAATTTGCTATTAGCTTTTTATTCAGGAAAAAAGTTGCAGTTTGTATGATGAAGAGACTGCTTCACCTTGGACTTAGCTGGAGAATAGATGCTACAACAAAACAGATTGTAAAACACAAAGGAAGCATTTGGAACACTGAATTGGATTAGAAGGATAGAATTGGGAGTGATAGGATTGCAGGGGATTATATTAAGGTTGATTATGGCGTATTATTATAATATGGCGTTTAGTGCTATACCGTATAAGAACGTATAGCGGTATAGGTATTGAAAAATAAACAATTTATGACAATTTGTCTAATCTTAAAAAAGAGTAAAGATACTTTCAAGTAACTTCTTTTTTCTACAAATATATATGAATAATTTACTTTTTCATTACTTTTTAGACGTTACATTTTCTAAACTCAAGTCTTACGTTAGTATCAAAATAAGTAACTTATTTTGGCTAAAAATAAGTTACTTATTTTAAAACTTGCTTGCTTACTTGTTTACTAAAATAAGTTACTTATTTTAAAACTTGCTTATTTACTTATTTACTCATAAGTAAATTCAGTTCTTGTCTAAGAATGTATATTAGGATAACTTACTTTTTCTTTTAAGTATAAAAGTTATTCTTTTGAATGTAACCCTTACATTGATGTCAAAAGAAGTAACTTACTCCTTTTTAACTTTGATTATACAAAAATCTATTTATTTTAAAACTTGCTTATTTACTTTTAAGTAAAAAGTTATTTTTTTCTTAAGGAAGCTTAAAAAAGTGCAGTTATTTCACATTTTGACAACTTACTTTTCTTACTTCTAAGTAAAAAAGTAATATTTCTTAAAAGGAACTGATAACTACTTATTTTTAATTTTGAGTGATAAAAAAAAATTAATTCACAACTTACTTAAAAGAAAATTTACGTGTTCTTGTTTTTGTTTAGACTTTCGATTTGTGTTTCTTGTTTTTCATTTTCCAACTAATAAAAGGAATGGTTGAAGTGAATTATGATGATTGTAAGTGTGTTTAAGTGATTCTAATCCATCCTTAACATGTGTCCCTACCTTTGATTATTTTACGCGGTCAACATAAAATAGTAGAAGTTGATCAGATAACATATTACGGTGCACCGAACACACCTAAAGTGTATTGGGAACTTATGAAAAGGCTATAATTGATTAAAGAAACAAATAAAGAACAATAATATCCTATTGAAGATCACACTTTGCACCTTGAGATTTATGTTTAACCCCAAAAGAGTATAGTGAGTATATATATATATATATATCAACGGTTCATAAAAAATGCATGGCCTATTTTGATCATAAAGTTGCAACAACACAGATTCAACCTATTAAGATTCGGAGTTCCATCTTAAAATGTCAACCTTGTTAAGAATAGTTCAATCTCTTATATATTGGTCTATATTTCAGTATTAATCGATATGAGATTTATCCATTAACATGTTTTCGCAAGATGGTGGTTCATTTGAGCATACCAATTTTAAAATTTGTGTGCTCGTCTTTGAGTCTTAATCGAATCAAAATTGCTTACTTGAGTTAAAATGGGTTTGATACCATATTAAGACTTGAAATTCCATCTTAAAAGATCAATCTTGTTAAAAATAGTAGACCAAACAATTAGTAGAGGTGAGATTTATCCTTTAACACAACCCACCATACCGTAAAAAAATTCAGCATCAAGACTTCTTCCTTTAATGTTTTGAAATGCCATGTGAGACCAATTATTCAGCAATTGTACACAAGTTTTGTGAATAAAATTACACAACTCACAAGCATGTCTATCATGATAATGATTGTTCACAATTAGCGAAGAAAAATGATGAATGAATGCATGCACAAGAGCAATTAAGGATTTTGTCCAGAAATTAAACATGTGACTAATTATACACAAAAGAACTATAGTCACAAAGGGAGAAGAGAGAAATAGGGTGAAGGGTAGGAGATTACACTGAATCTATTGGGTCTTCTTATCTTTTTTAGAAGGCATTGGTATCTTTCTCAATATTTGTTCATCAATTTTCTGGTACTGTGTCTGAATAATCTTATGTGCTATAACCAGCTTTTCATCGATTTGCTTTTGGTATTTGGTGTACAACACAGGTAGTGATAAACTAAGAAGAACACCTGCAAATAATAACAATAAAAACCCACATTACCACTAAAGAATATGAGAAAAATCAGAGACCTAGAGGAGATCCAGAAAATCCTGACCAATATACACCAGGGTAAGGAAGTTGAAGAAACTTCCAATGTAGGATATCACCCACAAGCCCAAAAAAACCTAAGAAGCAAAATCCACATTGCATGGAAATAACCTCAGATATCATATACACAATCCAAACTTTATCTACTCCGGGAAAATGACAAAATTAAAATGTGTAAATAACCTGAACAAAGAGTCTCAAGTTTCCACCAATGGCAATGTCATGTGCAATGGATAATGCTCGATTTACATAAACTAGCATCTCATCAGCGCCTTTCACAACAGATTCCTCAGAAATGTCAAGATTAGGAACAGGAGGCAGAGGTCTAAAATCACAGAAATGAAATCCATTCATTAAACTTCAAGATTCCAACCAATAAATAAGGATTACATTGTTTGCATATAGAAACACCCATCATCAGAAAAACAAAAGGGCAGGCACATGGAACAAATGTCAGCCCTAAGAATGAAATATTCCATCAGTTTCCGCCAGTCCTAATAATGAAGTAATTTCTGGCAAATATAACAGCTAAGGAGAGTACAGTAACAAATCAGAACTCATTTAAAAGGCAGTAAATTCCACACATTGATATACGTAAATCCATCCAAATTTATGCTACCTATTGAGAAGCAATGCAGATTTGGCCCAGAAGAATAAGATCACTACAAGCAATAATAAGACATTTGAAATAAATGATAAGAGATTATATCCGGCTCTTTCAAATAATAACCAAAGGGCGGTGGAACCGATAAGCAGAGCAGCACTCCCAAACCAATTTTTCCACAACAACACATCGGCAACTGCATCAAGAAAAGAGACATAAAAAGCATTATTGGTTGAATAATTTATCAAATCCATCCAAAATCATGGATCTGCACTGGGTTTGGAATTGGGTGTTGTACACTCCAAAATATTGTCCAAAAAATCTAATACTCGAACATGTTATAATTGTAGATATGGATTATACCTGCACCACTGCCGAGGACAAGATGGACAGAGCATCGATGCGAATCGCCCATGGAGATTGAGGGTTTTGATCTACGAAAACGATGGTTTTGATGAGGGGGGAATTTGAAGGTGGAGCTGATGTAAAATTTGCACGTAGAGCTATAGACTTAAATTATTCAAAGGGCAAACAGGAATATTGTGCCACCTATTTTGCCAGCATCCAATGGGAGATGACCATCCGTTGAAAATAGGGAAAATTGTAGAAGCGGTCCCTAATCTCTGATTTTTTTAATTTTTTATTTTTTGCAGACTTTACTCTAATCTTTAGTTTATACCAAAAGAGGTCCCAAACCTTTGATAAATTAACAGTTGGAACCATATGACTATTAGTTAACTAAGAAAAATAAATTTTGATCAATTTTAAACAAATTAAAAGGGGTAAAAGGAAACATTTGAATTATTACATTAAATAAATAATACTAAACTCAAAACAAAACAAAAAAACCCCACCCCCAAATTAAATCAAAACCTAAAATCCTTCTCCGACCACCACTAATCTTCTCCTCCTATACATACATAGGTACAAATGAGATCTCCCACTCCATCCCAGCCCAGTCCACAATTAGAGATGGCAATGGGGTGAGTTCGGGGCGGGGCAAGGGTGCCACGCCCCTCCCCTCCCCGCCACTCCCCCATCTTGCCTTGCTCTGTGCCTCGCCCCGCCTTTGACGGGGCGGGGCACGGGCTTGCCCCATTATTTTTTTTTTCAAAAAAATCTAGTTAACTAATATTTTTTTAATTTGTCGTTAATTATTTTTTTATTCTTCACGGGGCGGGTTCGAGGCGGAGTAGGGTGGATTTTTTTGCTATCACTATCCACAAACTACCCAAAACCAAAAAAGAAAAACAGCAACTATCGAAGTATAACAGAAATGTATAAAGAAAGAGAATCGAATTTGAGGGTTTTTTTCTCTCTCAAAACTGAGGGAAGCAACTATAAATTTCAACAGGCTACTGAAGATTGGGGAAAGTGGTTTGGTAGTGTTTGTAAGATTATGGTTATGCCTCCAAATAGACACGGAGATTCCATGGTGATTGCCATTAAAAAACTCAATACACAAGGATTACGTGTATTTGTTTTGTCTTTGAGAATTCAAGGCTGAGAAATGCATACATTGCAGTACAAGCTTTGAAACAAAGTCATTCTCTTAGATCCTCAAAATCTCACTATGAATTGGGTCAGGTCCTTTGTTTGTAACTATACTGGAGTTGTTGCGAATATATAGTTAAGAACATGTACTCAATTGATTATGTTTGAGGTTGTGGTTTTTAATTGGGTGATATTATTTGTCTTGTTAATTCAGGGGCTTCACTGCAATGGTTTAAAGTTTTTTCAATTTGATTTAGGAGCTAATGGTTGCAATGATTTTGGCGATGGTGACAATTTGTGGTGGCCGTGGGTGGTGCAACGGCGTATTGGTGGATATTGACGGTCGGCAATGGCTAATTTTTTTTTGGTGCGGTGGGGTGAGGAACTAAGGAAGGGAGAAGAACAACAATCTTTTATTTATTTTTTATTTTTGTTTGATTTCTTTTAGTTATTTATTTATTTATTTAATGTGGTAATTATTAAGTTATGATTTTACTCATTTTAATTTGATCAAAATTAGTCAAAATTCACTTTTCTTGATCAATTAACGGTCAATGGACCCGAGCTGCTAATATATCAAAGGTTTGGAACCTCAATTGGTACCAACTGAAGATAAGTGTATAGTCTGCAAAAAATCAAAGGTTATGAAACGCTGCTACAATTTTCCCTTGAAAATAAGTTTGATTCTTAAATAAGTTTGAAAAAGAATGAGAGTTCGGCAAATTTTAAATTATAATTTAAACTTATTAATTATACTTATTATCTAGACATCTAGACAAACAACTAAGTACCCACTTATTATACACACTTTTCTTAAAATACACAATTTATAAGTACTATTGAACGAGCACTAAATTATTCTTGATTATTTTTCAATTATCATGGGTTTGGCATAGGAAAAAATTGTATGAACAATGTATTCATGTTGTCGTAAGCAATCTTTTTATTTTTTCAACGTAAAATTTTATAAATTGCAATATGTACTAATTCTTGTGTAACAACATTCCAACTTTTGTGCCTAAACAATCTTAAATTCACCAACAATTGTTCCAATAAGCCAATAATGTACATTAATACGTCAAGCATAAATTTTTTTTGCTAATGGTTTAGATACAAAACATAATCTTTTAAATGGAACATGCTCAGCGTCATGTAAAATATTACAAGAATTTTAACGGTAAATATATTGCTGACAATGTCGTGTTTTCCTTATTTTTGGCTAACCTTAAAAGAGAAAAACAAATCCACACAACAATGAATTGTTATCAAGGGTGATTGAGTAGAGGCACTATTTTGGGTCCCTCTCCAGGTTTGGGTCCAGAGTTCTTAATCCAAGCAATATGTTTTGAAAAGTTGAGTAATCTTTTTTCTTTACCTGGAGTTGAAACAAATGTCACCGATGTTGGTGGCAGTATCATTTAATTAACCCGGCCCAGTTCGTCCGACAATATTCGAGTTATGGCGATACGTATTAATGCCGTTAGCCTGAGCTCAACCTCATTGCCCGAACTCAGCCCACCTCAATTGCGCTAGGCCCAACTGTGATGATGTCTGACCCGAGCTCGAGCTCATGGCCCTACCTTAGCCCAATGTTATTGGGTTATTTCCAAGTTCGGGCCCAAAATTAGGTCGGGCCCAATAACTCACTCACATCCCCTCGACCTTATCACACGTTTCCTAGGAATGCTAGTTATATTAAAACACAAACTCCTAACTTATTACAAATTTAACCCCGACTCGAATTGTGCACTTCTAACACAACACAAACACCTTAAATAACTAGGAAAAGAACTATAAGAAGTTGAGTCATTTTAAGACTCCACCTCCAACATCTATAAATGCATGACCCATCCTCATTATTCAAGTACATTTTTCATAATATTCCAGCATACATCATCGTTCACAGTTTTCTGACTTAAGCATCGGAGAGGCAATGAGAACACACTTTGACCCCTTTGTTTTAGGTATTGAAGATCATATCAGGCGGAGCTCAACCTTCCAGTTCGAATTTATTAAGGTATAAGTTTTTGGTAGCCTCATTGGCGCCGTATGTGGGAATCGATACCAAAATCCATGGTTAACACATGTTCAGGACATCTTCCAGTAAGCTCATCCGCTCCTAACCAGCCCCCCTATCGGAGATCCTCTGGTTCCCCAAGAGGTATCATCAAGAGAACCACCACATCCACCAACAGCAGTCGCTCCTGGACCGTTTGAGAAACTCCGCCAACAAGTGGACACGCTAACTTAGTTGCTGAATCAGAGAAGTACACCCCCAGTACCATCGCCGTAGAGTGGTCTTATGGCAGATTCCCAGGCTCCCGGCCCCGATACAGTGATGCCAGAACCTCAAGCGTACCTCATGTGCCCTTAAGTCCGAGATCAATTATGATGGACTCTGCTGATCTTGCCAGGATTATTCAGGATGGAATCGCGGTCGGAATGCTTCAGAAGTCTCAGACGGCAATATGGTTCACCCCTAACACACTTTTCACCCCAGAAGTCTTATCATACCTCCTACCGAACTAGTTTAAGTATCCTCAGGTGAAGGAGTATGATGGGACAACCGACCTCATTAATCATCCCAACATATACACGGATATCATGAACTTGCAGGTCGTACCCGATGCGGTAATGTGCAAGGCCTTTCCTCAAACACTCACTAATGCAGCTAGGGATTGTTTTTTCACATTAGAGCCCAACTACATAGCTTCTTTTTCAGATTTGGCCGATAAGTTCTCTGCTTTTTTCACAAGCAACAAGCGTATCAGGAAGACAGCTGCATCACTCATGCAAATGCGTCAATGACCCAATGAAACACTTCGCAACTTCATGACAAGGTTTAACAAAGAAAGACTCTAGATTCCCGACCTACACATCACATCTGCCGTCTCTGCCCTAACATATGTCGTAAGATGTGAAGCATTCAAGATGTCTCCGTCAAAGACCACTCCTAAATCGGTGACCAACCTACTTACTCGGGCTGAGAAGTACATTAACATGGAGACGACCATATTTCAAAGAAGAGATACTCCACCATCAAGTAAGCATGAACTTAAAAGGCCGCATGAGTCTAACATTCGTCCTGATCCTTTTCGGGGTAAGTAAGGCAAGACCTCTCTCTGACATCTTTTACCTAATTGAACACCACAAGGTCTAACATTTTGATGGAAGTTAAAGACCTTAAAGAGTTGAAGTGGCCTCCTAGACTACGAGCTCCTCTCGAAGCCCGTGACAAAAGTAAGTACTGCAATTTTCATCAAGATCATGGACACACAACCGAAGGATGCTTCGCCTTGAAGCGGAAAATTGAGGCTCTTATCAAGAAAGGTTTTCGGGTGTTTACGTGAGTCAAGACAAGCGTCAGAAAAATAGCCAGAATAAAGGTAAAGTTCCTGAAGATAGGGGAGACAAGCAACCAACTGCAGGTACTATCAATATCATTATTGGAGGGACTGCCTCAGGGAGGGGACTCTAGCAGTGGGTGTAAGTAATACGCCAGGCAATACCATTCGATCTCAAGCATGGATCTCAATAATGTAGAAGACATCACTTTCAGATCAAAAGACTTAGAAGGAGTGCATTTTCCTCATGACGACGCCTTGGTTATATAAGCGATCATTGCTAATTTTGAGGCGAGGAGAATTCTGGTGGATAATGGAAGTACATCTAACGTATTGTCACATTAGGCTTTTGTTCAAATAGGCATTTCAACTTAGCAGCTCAAGCCAGTCAAAACCTCTCTTCAAGGATTCAGAGGCGGTGTCATTATTTCGGAAGGCATTATAGGGTTGCCTCTTACCTTGGGATCAGAAGGAAAATAGGTAATGCAAATCACAACTTTTCAAGTAGTTTGTGCTCCTATGGCCTATAACGTCATACTTGGAAGGCCCTTGCTGAATGGGATCAAGGTCATTGTCTTAACATATCACCGGCAGTGAATTTCCTACAAGTAATGGGATTGGGATAATTCGAGGAAGCTAAGCAATGACTAGGCAATGTTATGTTACTAGTGTTCGGGAGATTACCAGCGTCCGGGAGATCAAGGCTGACGTCATGCGATTTTCGAAGGTCGAGCTTGACCTTGAGCATCGTGGGAGGCTTGCTCCATAGAGGAGATGGATGAGGTCAAGCTCGAGCCTGATAGAAAAGGTACCATTGGTCAAGATCTTGATGCTACAACCCCAGCCAGAAAATAGTCGGCTACGCCCCCAAGTATCTAGGTTACTTAGTTTTTTTTCTTTTCTTTTTTCAATTTGCATTATGTTAGGTTCAAATTCTTTTGGTAGTTTTTAGCTGGGCTTGCATGCCCCTAAGTTGTTTTCCTTTCAAGGCCTACACGCCCATGTACCTTTATGTTATTTTATAAGATATTAAAAACTCATCTCAAACAACTCTATTTAAAGTTTACATTTAATTAGCGTAAGGTCGTGCTCCGCACACAATACTTATAATTAGCCTAATGCCATGCTCCGCGCATGCAGCTAATTCTTATAATTAGCGTAAGGTCGTGCTCCGCGCATGCAGCTAATACTTATAATTAGCGTAAAGTCATGTTCCGCGCATGCAGCTAATACTTATACTTAGCATATGGTCGTGCTCCGCGCATGCAGCTAATACATCTAGTTAGCATAAAGGTCGTACTCCGCACATGCAGCTAACAAACATACCTAGCATGAGGATGTGCGCACGCACTTTACTGCTTGAGGTCCTCATCGCCCGACCTACATAATTCTTAATAACAAATTATGTTGAGGTCGAGCTGGTGTTCACCATCCGCAAACAAGCTTCGAGATTCAAATCAAAAAGGCCCGAGCAACATATTGAATAAAGTAAAAACGCTCAAACTGCACATTGAAGAAAGAGCTCGAGCTCTTGGCCAAAAATTTGGTCGAGAAAAATGCTAGAGCTACACATTGAAGAAATAGCTCGAGCTCGTTGGCCAAAAAATTGGTCAAGAAAAATGCTAGAGCTCATTAGCCAAGAAATTGGTAAAAAAAACGCTCAAGCTGCACATTGAAGAAAGAGCTCGAGCTCGTTAGCCAAAAAATTGGTCAAGAAAAACATTTGAGCTGCACATTGATGAAAGAGCTCGAGCTCGTTGACCAAAAATCTGGTGGAGAAAAATGCTCGAGCTGTACATTGAAGAAAAAGATCAAGCTCGTTGGCCAAAAAATTGGTCAAGAAAAATGCTCGAACTTCACATTGAAGAAAGACCTCGAGCTCATTGGCCAAAAAATGGGTTAAGAAAAAAGCTCGAGCTCGTTGGCCAAGAAGTTGATCAAGTTAAATGATCGAGCTACACATTGAACAAAGGGATAAGTTTGATCTTGGGCTGTTGCACCTCATTGCATCTTACCTCGCAGCTCGAGAACGTAACTTTTAGTTGCGACCTAAATGCACAAGGGCTTGTGATACATATTAATGCCGTAAGCCCGAGCTCGACCTCATTGCCCGAACTCAGCCCACCTTAATTACGCTAGGTCCAATTGTGATGATGTATGACCCGACCTTTAGCCTAATGTTATTGTGCTATTTCCAAGTTCGGGCCCAAAACTAGGTTGGGCCTAAAAACTCACTCACGTCCTCTTGACCTTATCGCACGTTTCCTAGGAAGCTAGTCATATTTAAACACAAACTCCTAGCTTATTACAAATTTAACCCTAACTCAAATTGTGCACTTCTAACACAATACAAACACTTTAAATAACTAGGAAAAGAACTATAGGAAGTTAAGTCCTTTTAGGACTCCACCTCCAACATCTATAAATACATAAAACATCATCATTATTTAAGTACGTTTTTCATAATATTCCAGCATACATCATCTTTCATAGTTTTCTGACTTAAGCATTGGAGGGGCGACGATGACTCAACTCGGCGCCTTTGTTTCGGGTATTGAAGATCAGATCAAGTGGAGCTCAACCTTCCAGTTCAAATTCATTCAGGTACAAGTTTTTGGTAGCATCATATGGTATAAAGTACCAAACTAAATATCATAGAGTAAAGAAGAAAAAAAGACAAACAAGAAGTCGTATTATTTTCCCATAGAATTCAATTGGAAATTGGCTGTATAATGGATAAAGTTTATTAATATTTTCAGAATGAGATTTCCAATAGGTTCAGCGCATGATTTTATAGTATTGGAATGGTTATGATATATGGGGCATATGATTTTGACTCTGAAACAGTGCATTTTACGAAGTTTAAAAAACCCCCCCTCATCACTCTCGTTAAGGCTTATAGATTCACTCGAATGTTCGCATACCTCGTCGAGCACCTCAATCCTAGAATGAGAAATACCCCTTTGTCTAAGAAGGTTTAGGTTAAGGCAAGTACTAGAATAAGTAATTGTAAAAAGGAAACGCCTCAATATACAGAACTTCTATAAAAGAAGAAGCATTAAGAGAGTCATCCATAAATCTAGAACTCCCTGTTGTCAGAATCAAAAGACATTTTCGGAATCACTTAGGGAAAATATTGTAATAAAAAACTTACAAAGCACAAGTAAAACATGTACCTAGGAAAGGATGTTGGAAAAAAAACTAAAGGCGGGAGATAAAATCACCAGAAAATAAGCATACGCGGGCCACCAACATAGAAATACACAAACATGTCCATTAACACATGGAGAAAACGGTCATAATCGTGGCACGTTCCCTTAATAAAAGCACACATCACCCGCAACAAACAAGGAAAGAGATGCCCAAATAAGGCCATTTGTAGGTTCGCAGTACAAATAAAAAAGTCCAAAATTTAATATGAATAATAGAACCTAATTTCGGGGATTATTTGTTGATGTCAAAAAATAAGTCTATCCTTCGAACTCAATCCCTAGATGAAGCCTAAAAGTGCAAAAGAGCTTGCAAAAGAGGCAAGGCAAATCATCTTCGATGATGGCGGGAAAAAACGTTACTTTAATACATGTAGACAAATCTAAAAAGCATGACTTCTAAACCATCGGGTAACACGTGAATACATAATAGTATCAGCCCACCACTAACAATTGCCATTTATTATTTTTTAGAATGACACAAAGTCCCAAGAAAATTTATAAATGTATTCCCGTCTAAGAGGAGAAATGCATGCAAATTCAAAATCTCCATCCCAAATAGCTCGTGTTTAAACATCAAAACCCGTGAATTTAGGAGGCGAAAATCTTGACTAAACGAGAGGAACTTGTTGATTAGAAATTTATCGTCAACAGTAAATAGTCCAACTGTTTGATAAATTGCGATATGTACTAATTCTTATGTAACAACATTTCAACTTTTGTGCCTAAACAATCTTAAATTCACCAGCAATTGTTCCAATAAGCCAATAATGTTCATTAATACGTCGGGCATAAAATTTATTTTATACTAATGGTTTAGATACAGTACATAATCTTTCTATTGGAACATGCACAGTGTCATGCAAAATATTACAAGGATTTTAATGGTAAATATATAGCTGACAATGTCGTGTTTTCCTTATTATTGATTAACCTTAAAAAAGAAAAACAAATCCACACAATAATGGATTGTTTTCAGCGAGAGGGCCGCTTGGCTTGTACAAGTAGCATAAACCTTATTTTCAAGGGCGATTCGGTGGAGGAACAATTTTGTGTCCCTCTCCAGGACTAGGTCCAGAGTGTTTAATCTGAACAATAGGTTTCTGCAAGTCGAGTAATCTTTTTTCTTTACCCGAAGTTGAAATGAATGTCATCGATCTTGGTGGCAGCCTCATTTGATTAACCCTGTCCAGTTCATCCGACAATGGTCGAGCCGTGGCATAAAATACCGAACTAAATATCATAGAGGATAGCAGAAAAAAGATGAACGAAAAGTGATATTTTTTCCCCATAGGATTCAATTGGAAATTGGTTGTATAATGGATAGTGTTTATTAAGATTTTCAGAATGGAAATTCCACAAGGTTCAGCGCATGAATTTATAGCATTGGAATGGTTACTATAGATGGGCATATGGTTTTGACTCTGAAACAGTACATTATTTTGCAAAATTCGATTAAATGATGTCAAAAAATTTATATAAAGTACTGATGAGGTTAGTATGGAAGAACATATATTTGCATATTTGGAAGGTTTGGATAGTCGACGTTCGAAGAAAATGACGTAACTTTTGCATATAAGGTCCGTTTTGGGCACATAACCCCGTTACGGAAAACTCGCGACGATTCTCATTGAACACACGACTTCACCATGACGTATGATGGATTTTGGACGTTTAAATTCATTTGCTAAGTGAAAACAACACTTAATGTTTCTTAGTTAATTATTTTCAGTATTTATTTATTTTGCTTTGTAACCTAGACTATTAAGGGACTGCTGACCCATTAGGTTATCTGTTTTTTTAGTATTTAAGACCCCAAAACGTGTTGTAGGATTTTTTGGTTGTTCATAAAATAAGAAAATCATTTGTTTTCTTAAGGTGCAATCTGTTTGTTAGTGTGTTTGTAGATTCAATCTACATCAAGTACGCTACCGACGATTAATATAATAAGATTATATTTTATTTTATTTTTTATATGAGACTCGTGAACTCACCTTCACTATCATTAACTTAAATTACTCGTGTATCATAGTCCTATTTAATTACCTATTTTAATTTCCCATACAATATAATATTCTTAACATAAATTGAAATACAATTTTACTCTTCGCTTGAACTCTATGTCATTGTCACTTATACGAACTCCTTTCTCTAATTGTAGTTGGGAAAGACCAATTAATTTGGTTTGTTCCCAAATATTTAGAGAGATCGAAGTGGAGAGGAAAAACATTTTAGTTTGGAAAATGATTCCATCCACTAGAGACGAGGATTTGCTCCAGTTTACGTAAAGCAAAAGCCAAAATGTGGAGAATTCATGTCTTTTTTCAGCAGCCATGCATGCATGATGGTTTAACAAAGTACTAAACTTCAATTGCAGTAGTCCACAATGTTTCGATGGAGAGCGCAATATGTTTGGTATTGTGCAATAAATAAGATTTTAACATCTTTTCTATTTTTATCATTGTCAGAGAATGTTCAATCGTGGTGCAATATTGAGTGTAAATTTATATCTCCAAAATCGCTTTTGCATCATTATTTGCATCCTGATTGATCTAAATTCAAATTTTATTATTATTATTATTATTATTTTGCCTCTTCGTGGATGTAAAAAAAAAAAAAAAAAAGATGTAAATTTACATTTTTTTAAAAAAAATTTCCTGTCGAAAAATACGATTTACATTTCCTTTATATTGGAGAGGTTTCCAACCACTTTGGAGATCTAAATCACTTTGGATCTATTGGACACCATGATTGGATATGCTCTCAAGTGTTTATTTTCTAATTCATATCTTACACGTCATGTTTGAATATAAGTAAGACTTGTTAACTATTTTCGATAGTTTTTGTTTTTTAAGCACCCTCGAGTAAGTAACTTGAGACACTAAAAAGAAGTGCCATTTCACCTAAATTAGTTAAGATACCAAATCTAGATTATGACATGTTGATAAAGGTTTTTTATTCCTTTCATACCTGCACGAAGTCTTTCCAATATCATGTTTTGGAAAAATAAAAATAAGTTAAAGCCACACAATTGCCCAACAATAGAAATTTGTCCAATTTGAATTTCTTATGTTCTTGTTATCAGTGGCGGACCCAGGATTTCGAGTCAGCGCGGGCGATCATTGATCATTGTCGCAATAAAATATTAAGAGCCCTATTTGATACCCTTTTTTTATTGCAAAAAAATGCATTTTGGAATAGTGATTTGATGAAGAATATGTAGTTAAAAATAAGATTTGTTTTTGAGTTTTAGTTGTAATATTATTTTATTGAAAACTATGTGGTTAAAATAAGAGAGAAAAATGTATTTTGAAAAAAAAAAAGGAATCGAACGAAGTTTATAATTTAAATATAAGAATAATTTTGTTCAAACAGATCATATATAATTTTTTTTTCATAAAAATTAACAATATTTACCAAATGATATTATGCCCTAGTTTTGTATAATTCAAAAGAAAAGCAAGGTTCAATTTTTTTATAATTGCATTAAAACCGAAAATATATAACATATATTATTTTGACAAATTTAATATCAGATTCCATGATGCCTCAACGGTCAAGTGTTCACCGTAATTAGGGAGGGGTCTCTAGTTGGAATCCCCCCTCCTTTATTCCAATTAATTTTGGCAAAAATGATAGAATTAAAAATTTGTTGGGAAAGGGATTCAAAATCAGCACCTCCCATAGAGCATACGGGTTCCTTGTCAGCTGAGCTACAAGAAATATGTATAAATATAACAATTTACCAGGTATATAATCTAAAGCATTTATTCATTGTAAAAAAAAAACTGTTCCGACGGATCCAGCACGGCCGGCCGTCGGGGCTCGTCGGGTGTTGGGTCCGCCACTGCTTGTTATTATTGTTATTCTTTATATTCCTTTTCTGAATATTTTTCAAACACTGATGTAGAAAAAAAAAATCAAGAAATAGACTTCGATTCTCAATTCTTTTTGTACTTGGTGATGTTAGAATTGGGATGACAAGTCGCCATCGATCGGATTGAAGGTTGGTCATTGATAGTTTATGGCCACAAACAGAGATTCAATCCGATCTCTTTTATACAAATGACCTTGCTAAATATCCACCTTAGTTATTCATGAATCATGACCATTATAATCTTTTTGATTCACATAAGATTTTTGTATACCCACGTTCTTTCATTAATGCCTAATTATTAGCAAATCACATGGAGACGTGTGTTCGCCATACTAAGCATATGGTTGGCTACTGTTTATCAACTGATTAAAATTGATAAAAACAACTTTTTTTTTTCTCGTATATAGTAAGACCCACAAATACTATTCATTTATTCACCTCTCATTTATATCAATATATCTTCTATATATATAAAGTGCCTATGAAACGAAAATTCTTGTTTTAACGAAAAATTTAACGGAATTTGTTGTTTTAACGGAAAATATATTTTCACCGTTAGTTTTATTGTTTCCATTAAATAGCAATTAAGTCATGGCCATTGATGTTGGGCTTCAAAATTTACAATTCTAAGGCCCATGGAGAAGTATTAGATGTCATGCTCATTTTATAGATACACTTCTCTCCAAAGGTTTTATAAACTTCCAATGTGGGGTTGTGCATTTTATATATGCACTTAACTCCAATAGTTTTATAAACTTCCAATATGGGATAGTGACAACAAAAAAAAAATGTTAAAATGCTCATCAAAATCATTTTCAAATGTATGTCCAATTGACTAATTTGATTTTGAATTACAACTAATTAAATTGTAATATTCACTTTCATTTATTTAATTTTCAAATTTAACTTAAATTGCACTTGATTATTAATATATTAATGTTAGATATTATTTTCTATAAGTTTAAAATATTTTAATTTAACAAAGTAAATTATTTTAACATATTTATTTTTAATTTTTAGTGTTGGGACTAATTGTAGGATAATGAATCTAATTAGTAAAGATAGATTTACTTTGAATTATTTTTATGTATTTATTGCACTCGGTTCGATCCCAGTTGAATTCTCACGGACTTCACGTTGGAATCATTCTCGATTGTGAACCGAAACCCTTCATCTCCATTTCCAGATATCAAAATTATCAAATCCGCAGACTTTTCGTATAAATCCTATGATTAATGCTCATATTTAGTTCCTTAATTAATAAAAAAAATTAAAATTCTTCTAACAATAATTAGTAATATTATAGTATTATATTAAATGTTTAGTAAGTATTATTTTTAAATACTAAATGATTTTATGATAAAGTAAAAAATCTATTTTTTTATAATATAGAAAAAAACTATTTTTTAAAATAAAAATATATTTAATGTCTTAAAAATAATTAAAATAATATTAAAAATACGAAACGTATTATGACGCTTATTCTTCGCATTGACACGCCTAAACTTGTGATTCTTGATTCTTAACATCGACGTCTCGCAACGCATTATGCCTTTTAGAACATTATTAATAAATGAATGGAAAATGCAAAAGGTTTTGTACTACTACATTTTAGTCACTAGGAAAAAATGAAACTAAAAAAACAAAATGGATGTAGAGATTATCAATTTAAAAATGCTAATAATTTATTTGGTAAGATACATTGAACTCAATGAAGAAAAAATATTTATTTATTTATTTTTGTATTATAATGTTATCTATTATTTTATTATGTACAAAAGGTTCATGATTAAGTGCAAAATATAATATAATATAATAGTACGAAACACAAACTTATACATTTTAATTTAGAATTTAACACTATTCAAATTAAAATTAATATATCACAATGTGTAATTATTTATCAATTACATAAACATTACATCATTAATTATTTAATGAACCAAAAAATTATATATAAACTAAACAAACGTGCATTGCACGTTGCTTATATCTAGTAATTTAAAATATTTATAAAAGCTCTCAAGTCTCAAACATTCTTTTAAGTTAAAGATCTGTCATTTATAAAGGTTGAACCCCAACCTTGAGGGGTCCCCACCGCCCCGTCCCTAGAGTATTGTGGAGGAGATAAATCGTAGGATGTGCCTCAACAGGCTAGAGTAAAAGAACTGTCATGCTGATGTTCACAAAGAGTCCAATTCCAAACTTTATTTAGAGACAAGAATCGGACCCTCATATTGCGGCTACCAGCTCAGTTGAAACTATCTCACACCTGTCATTTATAATAGCTACTATAAATTGAGAACGAGTACCTCAGATATAGAGATTTGACATTCAATCATTTTTTCGTATAGGTTTGGGTAAATTACACTCTGGGTCCCAAGCATGTCCGTTTTATAGCAATTTCGTTCCCATTAAAATTTGATCCCATGTATCATCTCCAACCTTTTGTTAATTAGCGAGGTTCATTATTACTAACAGTTTTCATCTAATTTTTTTGTTAAAGTGATGCATAAAGACAGTCTTGCCCTTACAATTTTAATTAAAATTATAAGGACAACATTGTCTTTGTACATTATTTTAATAGAAATTTTGACGGACTAGGGATGGCAATGGGATGGTCCGACTTTTGATGGAATGGGGATGGCAATGGGGGCGGGGCCGCCCTGCCCCCCTGCCCGTCAAGAAATTCCCCGCCAAGTTACCCATTTAAGGCGGGGCGGGGCTCTTGTCCCGTTTACCGTCCCGTTTAAATTATAATTTTTTTTTTTAGTTTTTGATAATTTATATTATTTCCCCAATTCATTAGAATGAGACAAATAAATTTAGTTTTCATTTTTTTATTAAAACTAATAAAATCTTCCATTTAAAGTATTGAATTCTTTAAAAAAAATTTAAAAATTAAACGGGGCAGGGGTGGGGCGAGGCGCCCGTTACCCATCCCCGCCCCGAATACACGATTAAGCGGATAATCCCCGCCCCATTCGAGGCGGGGCCCCACGGGTATCGGGTTTGTCGAATTTTTTTATCATCCCTATGATGGAAACTGTTAGTACGAAATAATGTTTTTGTTGGCGGAAACACCGAGAAATCTTGAATCAGGGCTAAGAAAAAAATAGCCAAAGGAATACCAACCAAGCTAAGGCTTGATCCATAACTTTGCACTTAGGTTGTCTATTCACGAAAATATATTTCGAATTAAAATCACCGCAAGTGTACGGTTCTTTACAAGTAATAAAGTAGACTTTTTGAGTCCGAATATCGTTCCTACAAGGATTGATTAGTTCTAATTCTAATTATTTTGACCTTAACCGAAACATATAAAGGAAAGTGTTTGCGTTGATAAAATTATAAGTAAATTAATGATAAATATGCAAGTATGAATAAATCAATTAACTAAATGCAAATTGGATATGAATATGACTTGAGGTGTTTTCTAATATGTGATGAATGTGCAATGATCACGAATTCCTAAGTAATAATCTTTTTAACCCTAATTTTACACCTTGACACACGATTGCAATATTGACAAATCAGTGTTCCTAAAATATTCAACAATCTCTCTCGAGCAATGTCAAACATATTCTTATATATGACCCAACTATATTTCTATGATGGATGCAAATATACGAGAATGCATGAGTTTTTATGAACACTTAAAGATTTACACAAGGCATAGCGGTATATTTATATCCTCAATCGGACCCTATGATGATTTATATATGTCGAATTTATTTCCCTTCTCTCGAATGCATGAAATAAATCACCAAACTCACACAATTATCGTGCACTATAATCATGGAGAAAATAAGATCATATAAATCATTCAAATATTCCAAAACAGGTTTTTGATGTCAAGAATGTAAAACTAAGAATTAAAAATCATAATACAATGTTCATCGTTCTCTAGCATAAATTAATCTAGTCTAGCATGGTGGAGAGAAGAAAATCAGAAAAATAGATGAAGAACGACATCACTCCGGTTAATCTTCAATTGAATCTTCGTGTTCTTGGAGTTGATCTTAACGTTCTTGCCTCTTTTCTCTCTAAGAATCTTGATAAAAACTCACTCCCTCACTTACGGCCCTAGGGTTTTAAAATACCCAACAAAATTCGTTTACATAAGAGTTGCAATCAAATTAGGAAACTAGAATTTTTTTCCCCAAAATGACCTGGGCGCTCGCCCAATACAAAATGGGGCGACCGCCCAGGCTAATTTTTTTGCTTCTGTTGATGATTTTGAATTTGGGCGACCTTTCAACAATTATACATGGGTGACCTTGGAGGTTGCCCAGTTATAATTTCTTCGTGAATTTTCTTTTCAATCATTTTCTTCATTCATTCTTCCATATTGGTCATTCTCATCAAATTACTTCAATTTTAGTACTTCAACTCTTACTCAAGTGCTTGTTGGTCCCCCAAACTTCCATCAATTGACCGATTTATCCTTCTTTCTTTCTCAATTGTTTAGAAACAGGTCCAAAACTGAAAGAAGATAAGTATACCTGAAGTTGAGTAAAATGCAATAATAAAACGACACAAAAGGTTAGTAAAATGGCCCTGAATAAGTGCACAAAAATGTACTTATCAAACACCTCCAAACTTAAACCTTTGTTCGTCCTAGAACAAAACTAAAACTTAATTCCATATAAAACATGGTTCAACAACATGCCGTGTCTCAGGATTGAACCATGTCCAAAATGAATAACTACAACTGTGCAAAATCAAATCAATTTCCATATGTTACATGCATAATTTGACGTGTATGTGTGTGAGAACTCATACTAACATATTAAGATCATGATTAGCTCAATACCTGACCTAAAGTAGTCAAATATTTCTTTACTTCGCTCGAGAAATGCACACACTCTCAAACTTATTCTTTTCACTCAGTTATCCCGGGATGTGCTCTAAAGTTGAACTCATTTACATCTACTCTTTACCCTCTCTTAGTTTGGATACATCGGACTATTATAAATTCACACTTTAATAAGTAGAGGTTCTCCTATTTTTGATTTCTTCAACCCTTGAATTAAACTGAGCTAGTTGTCTCACATTAGAGATATAATCTTATCAATCTAGTGTCTGGGCTAATCAATGCATTTTATACATAAGAGTATGTATGTAATTTATCAATAGATATATACCATTTTATTTTCATTTCTTTAATATAATATCTTTCCTTTACTTTCTATATAACCCTCGTAGCGAGCTTTAGGCCGATAACTCCCAAGTCGGATGACCATAGAGCACCGAGTTTTAAACCCCTGAAGGCTTAAACACTCGAGTTATACAAGCTCGAACATATGTTTTTGTTTATTCAATGATTAGTGCAATGCTCATTTTCTTTTAGACATCAAGTTTTTAAAACTACGCCCTAACTTGAAACTTTCACTTCGTTTTCATCTAATTGGTTTTAGACAATCCATACATAACATCATGCACGGAACCCCTACTTATCTGTGTTCTCTTGCAACAGTTCAAACCTCCAAACTATTCTAGAAATTGGTCATGGTTTAGTATAAAAGAGGTTATTCGGGTATATTCTCTATGTTCAACTATTTCTAAGCAATGAGTCAAATCATTAGCCCAATATGCATGCATGAGTGTCGTACGCAAAATAAATCAAGTCTCACATAAATATGTATTGATCAATCTAATAATGCACAATTTTCATCATTCACGATCCATACATTGTCCAATATTAAACATCATGGTTGGCAGAATTGTCAAACTCACACAATCACACAAAATTATAAATTAATGTTAGTAAATAAACAACTAATTATATTGGAAACTAATGAAAAATCGCACATAAGACTAGATTTTTTTTTTCATTTTCATTTTTTTCACACAATCACACAAAAATTGCAGTAACATGATAATTGAAATATTCCCACCCCTAAACTTAGATAGAACATTGTCCTCAATGTTTAAAAAATGACAAAATGCAACTTAAGCGCACATAACACTAAGGATAACTTCACAAAAGATAAAGAGTAAGGGATTAGGGATAATTCCCCGATCAATGTAGATGTGAATTTGAAGATGATGGAGTAAAAGAAGTGTGGACCATGTATAGACTCTCTGTACCCTGTAAAAATGATGAATAACCAATATTATGAAAAATTATAAAAAAAACTCAAAATAGAAATTCCTAATCTAATGCATAAAATAAGATAGATAAAAAGGAATAATTCTTGGGCTGCCTCCCAACCAGCGCTTGTTTATAGTCTATAGCTCGACTTTTACTTCAATGGGCTCATGGTGGTTCAAATCGAAGGATTTCACCAATGCACTCTTTGCAATTTCCAGCTCTACATCCTCTTTTATCTCTCCACACCTTGAATTCTTCGTTCTTGTCTCTACCAAGAAATCCTCCAAATTTTGGTTTTCTCTTCTGACAATTTTGTTGCTGGGATAGGTCATCTTCAGTAATACATTGGCACTTATCGAGGGCTGATGGTTGTTTGTGTGGATTATTTAATTTAAACACTTTTTGCTCTTCATCGACCCTCAAGATTAGCTTTCCTTTCTCCATATCAATCAAGGCTTAACCTGTTGTTAGGAATAGTCTCCCCAAAATTATTGGAATGTTTCTGTCTTCTTCTATGTCTAGAATGAGGAAGTCCACCGGGAAGATGAATTTCTCTACTTTAATTAGCACATCTTCTATAATCCCCCGTGGTTGAGTAAAGGATCTATCAGCCAATCCCAAACCGAGTTTCTTGAAAATAGAAAGTGGCATCAAGTTAATACTTACTCCAGTATCACATAAAGCATTAAAAGTATCAACTTTCCCAATTGAAATAGGTAAAGTGAAACTTCCTGGATCCTTGAGCTTGTGAGGCAATTTCTTTTGTATTCTTGCAATGCTTTCCTCTATTAGTGCTACAGTCTCAAATTTTGGAAGCTTTTTCTTCTTTGATATCATGTCCTTTAGAAACTTTGCATAGCTTGGGATTCGTCGTATCGCATCTATGAACGGGATATTTATGTGGAGTTTCCTTAGCACATCCAAAAACTTCTCAAACTGCTGGTCAAGCTGGTGTCTCTTCAAGCTTTGTGGGAATGGAATAGGAGGCTCGTAAGATTTGATAGGAATGGTTGCCTTAACCTGTGGTGTTTCTAAACTCTCTTTAGTAGATGTCTCTATTGTTTGTTCAGTCTGTTCCACTTGCTCCTCATCTGAAGAATGTATTGTCTCCTTACTTGCACTCGGTCTCCTGATATGTATTTCTGGTAGTTGTACTCCACTCCTGGTGGTGATTGCTTGCACAGATGGATCCTCAACTATTTTATTTTCCAAAACATATATGGCCATTACCTGCTCCTTGGGATTAGTCTCGGTATTGCTTGGCAGGGTACCTGGTGCTCTGTTTGTTACAAAAAAAGCTAACTGTCCCATATGTGTATCCAGATTCTTAATAGCAGCACCATGATTTTGGAAATTTATTTCTGTCTTTCTCATGAACTGGTTAGTTGTTTCCATGTATTTATCCGTCTTTT
Source organism: Fraxinus excelsior (assembly GCA_019097785.1). Lineage (NCBI taxonomy): Eukaryota > Viridiplantae > Streptophyta > Magnoliopsida > Lamiales > Oleaceae > Fraxinus > Fraxinus excelsior. Next base: position 15,281,845 of record CM032642.1, read on the forward strand.
CTATGAGTTTTGCAAACTCTCCTTCAACTGAGGTTTCTTCTCTTGCTGAAACTGATCATGATGCCTATTCTGATTTTGATTAGTTAGTGAGAAATTTGGGTGTTTCCTCCAACCTGGATTGTAAGTGTCTGAATATGGATTATTTTGTTGATATTGTCCCCATTGTGCAAAATCCACTTGTTCCATGCCTTGTGCCAGAATATGACAATTTGTTGTGTTATGATATGTTCCATACTCCTCACAACTTAGCTTTTTAGCTTGTGCAACGTTAGCTGTTTGTGATATGCTCTCCACCTTACGAAATAATGAGTCTATTTTTGCATATAAAGCTGAGTAGGTGTCAACTTCGTAGACTCCGGCTGATTTCTTTGTACCCACACGCTCAGAGGACCACATAGCTGAAGTGTTAGCCATTATCTCAAACAGTTCCCATGCTCTATCAATAGTTCTTGTGATTGTGGAGCCATTTGATGATGAATCCACCATACTTCTGAAAGAAGGAAGCAGCCCTGTATAGAAATTTTTTATCTACGTCTTTCTGTCGAACCCATGTTGAGGACATTTCCTTAGCATGTTTTTAAACCTATTCCAAGTCTCATCAAAAGGCTCAGATTCACCCTGGCTGAAGATTGATATTTCGTGCCTAATTTTTGCTACTTTGGCTGGCGAGAAAAATTTTGTGCAAAATTTGTGAGCCAGATCGTTCCAAGTAGTTATGCTAGCCACAGGAAGGGAATCCAACCATTCAACTGCCTTATCTTGTAGGGTGTGTGGGAACAACCTCAGCCCGATAGCATCTTTTGATATTCCTTGGTACTTGAAGTGTTGACACATATCCAAGAACCGGGATATATGCGTATGTGGATTCTCATTAGCCAACCCGTAGAACTGATGCCCATTTTGAAAGAGCTGGATGACATTAGTTTTCAGCTAGAAGTTCAGTTGCTCGAAGGGAGGGTACACAATACTGGATTGACTTTGGACAACGAATAGTGACAAGAAATCCCCAAGTAAGGTGTTCCCATCATCTTCTTTCTCTGTATTGGCTGGGACTGCGGGATTCCTCATTGGTTCAATCTGCTGATTTGCCATTGATATTTGTTCTTGGTTGTCATGTTGTTCTGCTCTAGCTTCCCTTTGCCTATGATGAAAGGTCCGTTCAATCTCCAAATCAGCTGGAAGAAGTTTACCGCCCAACGATCTTCACATACAAGACTTGAAAAAGAATGAAGAGTAGCTCTTAGGTAAATTAATAAAAATAGAAATTAATGACTAAAACAAAAAATAAGTGAAGGTAAAACTAATGTTCGAATTAGTATCAAGATAAATAAAATTCAATCCCCGGCAATGGCGCCAAAAACATGTTCAGGAAAATATATTTCGAATTAAAACCACCGCAAGTGTACAGTTCGTTACAAGTAATAAAGTGGACTTTTTGAATCCGAATATCGTTCTCACAAGGATTGATTAGTTCTAATTCTAATTATTTTGACCTTAACCGAAACAAATAAAGGAAAGTGTTTGCGTTAATAATTATAAATAAATTAATGATAAATATGCAAGTATGAATAAATCAATTAACTAAATACAAATTGGATATGAATATGATTTGAGGTGTTTTCTAATATGTGATGAATGTGCTATGATCACGAATTCCTAAGTAATAATCTTTTTAACCCTAGTTCTACACCTTGACACACGATTACAATATTGACAAATCAATGTTCCTAAAATATTCAATAATCTCTCTCGAGCAATGTCAAACATATTCTCATATATGACCCAACTATATTTCTATGATGGATACAAATATACGAGAATGCATGAATTTTTATGAACACTTAAAGATTTACATAAGGCATAGCGGTATATTTATATCCCATATCGGACCCTATGATGATTTATATATGTCGAATTTATTTCTCTTCTCTCGAATGCATGAAATAAATCACCAAACTCACACAATTATCGTGCGCTATAATCATGGAGAAAATAAGATCATATAAATTATTCAAATATTCCAAAACAGGTTTTTGATGTCAAGAATGTAAAACTAAGAATTAAAAATCATAATACAAAGTTCATCGTTCCCTAACATAAATTAATCTAGCTTAACATGGTGGAGAGAAGAAAATCAGAAAAATAGATGAAGAACGACATCACCCCTATTAATCTTCAATTGAATATTCGTGTTCTTGAAGTTGATCTTCACGTTCTTGCCTATTTTCTCTCTAAGAATCTCTTACTAATCTACAAAGGGTCAAAGGGGTGGTAGCAATATGACAAATGAAGGAAGAAGAAAAGAGGAGCAATGTTGAATCACAAACCAACCCCAAGTCAGTTGCCTATTTCCTCTCTTCTATTGCACACACACGTACAAGAAAGACACGACTGGGAGAATGGATATAGTATGTACCATTTAGGTTACCTCAATCGGGCCAAAAACATTCTTCTTTCCAAATGGGCCAAGACCAAGTGGCCAACAAACCAAAAAATGGATTACCAACTAAAAAGGCCAAGGGATAAATCCATTAAATGGGCTGTCATATCACCATCCAACCATAGCCAAATATTAACCACAATTTGGGTCATCCTGAAAGTGTATGGATGTTTCTGGGTTGAGTCAAGCACTATGGTGTCTATATAGTTATCTGACATCGTTTTAAAAATCTCGTCTAAATTTATTGGTTATCAAAACCTAACAATTTTAAAATACTTAATGCATGACAATGCATTTGGATCGAATATCAAACATTACAAGCTTATGCGAAAGACACATTTTTACTGTATGACCTTGAATTCTACAAATTTGACAGTATCCAAGGTATGGACGAAACGGGCAATCTCATCTAGTTAAGGTTGGACTGCTACTGGTTGTTATCAAATATCGATTGGCCTGATTAGAGGAGGGGCGCCATGAAGTATCGCTGCTGCCTGAGTTGGATGAATGACGCCAGTTTGTGGAGGCCTGGCTCATAGGGTTAGCAGTGGCAGGAAAAAGAAATGTCTCAAATTTTGTTGTCAGCAATGAAGCTTCAAAACTCGAGCAATTTTACATAAAGCTCCTCAAATGTAATGAAAGTGACTCTGGCTTGAACAACATGCACTAATTCCTTATAGTCATCGCCAAGTCCATCAATAATTTTTTATGTAAGATCCTTTATATCAAATAGTGCTCCAAGAAAAGCAAGTTCATCGGCTCGTGCTTTAATAGACTATAGAAACTCAATCACAGTTGTAGATCCTTTAGTGATTTGTTTAAGTTGACTTTTAACTTGTTTGATGCGAGCACGAGAAGAATTGGCATATGTGTTAGATAAGATGGCCCAGGCTTCACTAGATGTTTTGGTAGTAGCAATAAAAGGTATGGTAATTGGTGAGATTGAGCTAATAATGGCATTAAGAATGAGCTGGTCTGATCGAACCAAGATGATGTGATCAAGATGTAAGTGTTATGCCCTATGTCCAATCAACTTTGGGCATAAACACTTTTAATGTATATAATCGATGCATATTTATGGGAAGATCCATTATTTAATTGAATTAATATTCTAATTAATTAAATAATAGAGTTTGTAGATTCAAGTATTCATAAGTTGTTAATCACAAGGAGTTGTGATTGTGAGATACAAATTACATATGACTGAATCTTAAATCGTCTATGGTCGTATGTAATAACAAGATACGGATATCGTTATTATAAATAGACCATCATATATGGCATTTCTTACTTATGAAGTAAGTACCTCATTTTACAAGCTAAAGTGTGGTAACACTTGAATGAACACGTAGATGTTTTGTTATAGAACAAAACATTGGAAACCCGCTGGGAGATTTCACATGGAAAACTATTTGAGTATCAGTGGTTAATCTCTAACGTTCGGTAGTGAAATTGGTCATTTGACTTGAGGTCATCATAGTGCCTTATATGAGGATATTCATACTTTGGTGGTTCTGGATGTTGCTCTGCCAAGGATCGCTAATACGGCATTGTTCGGGTATGTCAAGAATCATATGAAGGTTGTGAATGATTAATAGATAATTCGTCACTCTTAGATAGTAAGAGATTATGATCTACATTTCATCCGTCAAGTTGATAATGAAATTCTTGACCAAGGTGAACTCATAAGTCAAAAATGAGTTTTCAACTTGCATTGACTTGACAGTGGGATAAAAGATATGACCAATGATTGAGATTGACACATATTCATATCTCATAATTGATCGGATTATATTGACAAAATGATTATAGTTTCACGGTAAACGAACAAGTTTGGTTTTGTTATACTACATAACATTTTTCGTCACATGTATTGCACTGACACATTGTTAGATGTCAATCTGGGACAACGAATGTGAATTGATGATAAATTAAAAGGGATATTTTAATTTATCAATTTTGATTAGATCAAAATAATAATTCACGTCGTTAGGCATCGTGATCGGAAACCTAATGGGTCACACACAAAAGAGAACCAGAAGAATGAGATTTACTAATTAATTAATGACAAGTGTTGGATAGTTAATTAATTGGGTTGCTTATTAATATGCCCGAATTAATTAATTGGATTGATTAATTCATGGACCAGATTTAATTAATGTGATTAACTAACTATTGGACATAGTTAAGTTTAAGAGATGGGCCAAACCTATTTGGACTTATATTAATAGGTTGCTAGAGTTTGAAAACAGTAATGAAATTTTTTATTATTCTTGCTAGCACAAAAAAGTAAACCATGATCGTCATTCTTATTCTCTATGTGGATCACCATTGGAGGCTGGACAATTGGACAACTTAGATTGCAGATCATGATCATTCGAGTCCCTAAATCAGCAAAGGAGTTTGCAAAATTCATCAAAGGTATAATTTTTATTACAATTTCTATCTAAACACAAAGTAGATCATTTTATGAGAATTGAAAATTGTTTTATTTCTGCTTGCATGATTAAGTAGATTCCCAACACAGAATTCGGTCCTGTGTTACCATTTTGAGTAAGAGTGGCTGGCGGACAAGGCTTCGATCCATCAACATATTTGAATAGGTTATAACCAATGAATAAGGTATGAAATTGTAGCTTCCATGATATGTAATTGTTGAGAGTGAGTTTAAAAGGGGCTTGGGCAGCAACATTGATGCTGATAAGAGTGTTGTGATTGTCGTTAGTATCATGAATGGTGGTCGGGGTAGAGGAATTGTTGAGAAAACTTGTTCGCCGAAGTAGATAACAAGCCTCCAATGAGAATACAAAAAGAACTCTAAAATATATATGTAAAACAAAAAAATAATGATAGAAGAATAAGAAGAAAAGAAGTAGACTTGAATCACATAGAATGTTCTCCTAAAAGTTTTATTTGCACCCTCTCGATTATAAGAATGCTAAAGGACCAACACACAAATAGTTTTAGCGGATTTCAAGTCTAGAAACCGGGTTGCAATTAGCACTATTGAAACTCTGAAAGAATGAACAAAAGAAGAGAATATGAAAATAATTCTAAGTATATTTTTGCAGAATTTAGGGGCTATAATTTCAAGGTTTTAGATGAGAATTGTTGTCAATAAAACATGAATTATATCTCTATTTATATAATTCCTTCATACACTTTCGTATGGGTGCCAGCTTTTCACAAAAAAAGATGGAATAGAGGATGAAGAGGTACCAAAACTGTCAAAAAACTGTCCAACTATTTTTTTTAAAATTTTTAATCTCTCTTCAACCACATTTGATTAATTCTCATTTACCAATATTTGAACAATATGTAACAATCCCCCACTTGTTCAAATATTACAACTCCACTTAGAATCATAAACGATGTCACGCATAGGATAAGGTATCTTTCGATTTAAACCTTACATTAGTGCTAATATTACAAAGTAATACCGAGATTCCAGGTAGCTTTAGCTTTGAATCAGCTATCCCTTTTGACATTACCGGCGATATCACACACGTGAACATTCTATCTCTATTTGTTCCACACAATTTTACTTTGGTGCGTTAATGGTCTTGCACCCATCCGAATTCATGAACTTTTCAGAGAGTAACTCCAACTTTCCTTGAACCAGCACCACTTCTAAGTTCATATAGGAGAAATTCTTACAGTGTTTTGGTTATGTTTTAAAGACACCTGTACTATGTACTGAATTTCTTTAAGTTTTATTTAACCCTCAAAAACCATAACCCCAGCACTTTTATTTTTTAGGATAGAGCCTTAAATTATATGCTAAGTGTTGGAATCAATTCACTTATCAAATGACTTGTTGTTACCCTTTGAACTCGTAAATTACTTATTTCGTAATAACAGGTAGGGTTGCCATCATTGATAAATTTTATTTAGGGAGTTTAAGCCCCATCCTACTCGATGTTAATCTTACCAACTCTTTGGTAAGTGGTTTTGTAAATGGATTCACTTGATCTTACATATGCAAGTGAAATTATTCCATATTTTATTAATTTCCTTACATAGTCATGTCTAAGACTCATGTGTCTAGACTTTCTGTTGTAGACTTCACTATAAGCCATTGCTAGAGTCGCTTGACTATCACATAGTATAGATATTGAAGACTCATTCTTCGTATCTAATGGAACTTCATAAAGAAGATCTTTAAGCCACTCCACTTCTTTTCCCGTTTCAGTTAATGCTACGAACTCGAATTCCATTGTGGAATGTGTAATCATAGTTTGTTTCTTTGACCTCTAAGAAACCGCACTACCTCCAAGAGTGAACAACCATCCTGATGTTGATTTTTCACCAACACTTGGTATCCAACTAGCATCGGTATATCCTTCAAGTATAGCTGGAAATTTAGAATATTGAGGTCCAAGGTTTTTGGTTCTCTTTAAATAATCAAGTAGCCTTCCAATTGCTTTCCAATGTTCAACACTTGGATTACTTGTAAACCTACTAAGTTTACTTACAGTAAATGCAATGTCCGATCTTGTACAATGTACGACATACATAAGACTACTGATTGCACTTGCATATTCAAGTTGTCCAACATCTCTTCCAACATTCTTCACAAGTTTGATATTTGAATCAAATGGAGTATTTGCCTCTTTAATGTTCAAATGTTTGAACTTTTCAATTACATTCTCAATGTAATGTGATTGAGTTAATGCAAATCCCAAATCATTCTTGATCGCTTTTATACCCAATATGGTATCTACTTGACCAAGATACTTCATTTTGAATGTTGAAGACAGAAAACCTTTTTGTTTCTATAACACTATCCATGTGATTACTAATAATCAACATGTCGTCCACATATAAGTATACAAACACAATATATTTATCACATTGTTTAGCATATAGACATTTATCAACCATATTATACAAAAGACCAAAAGTCATGATAGCATTATCAAATTTCTCATGCCATTTTTAAGAGCTTGTTTTAAATCATATTAAGATTTTACAAGTTTACAAGCTTTATTTTCATTACCCGAAAGAATGAAACATTCCAGTTGTTCCATGTAAACTTCTTCATCTAATTCTTCATTTAAAAATGCAGTTTTAACATCCATTTGATGTACACATAAATCATATATAGAAGATAATGCAAAAAGAATTCTAATAGTAGTAATTCTAGCTATGTGTGCATAAGTGTCAAAATAATCTATTCCCTCCTTTTGTCAAAAACCTTTAGCAACTAAGCTTTGTAAGTTTGGATTGAACCATCGGTATTATATTTCCTACGAAATACCCGTTTACAACCAATGGCTTTTGATCCAGCCGGTAAGTCAACAATCTTCCAAGTATTGTTGGACATTATAGAATCTATTTAATCGTTTATAGCATCTTTCCAAAAAAAATGATATATCTAGAAATCATTGCTTCTTTATAGATTTTAGGATCACTATCAATTTGAAGAATATAAGGAATTGTTCTTACTATATCTTCTCTATTTGCTTCAACCAAGTATAGAGAAATCCATTGAGAATCAATCTCATCATGTCCTAATACATTCTCTTTACTAGTTCTTTTGCTTCTTTTAGGTTCACTAGACTTATTTATATCTTGAGAAGATATTTCTAGTGATTTATTAGAAGTTGGAATTTCTTTTTGAGTCTCCAATGGATTTTGATCAATTTCATCCATGCTTAATAAATTTTCAAAGAAATTCATATCTCGTGATTCTATAATAACATTGGATGTTAGATCAAGTAGCCTATATGCTTTACTATTTATTGCATATCCAGCAAAAGCACTCTTGGTCCTAGTTTTGTTCTTCTAGGATTAGTGTTTTTATATAATAAGCTAAACACCCCAACATTTTAAAATATTCAATGTTCGATTTTCTTTCTTTCCATAATTTATAGGGAGACATTTTAAGTTTCTTTGAAGGAATTCTATTACCTATATGACATGCAGCAAGTAATGCCTCTCCCCATAAATTATTAGGCAATTTAGACCTTGTTAAGATATCATTTACCATTTCAACTAAATTTTTTTTTTCTGCTAAACCATTTTGTTCCGGTGTTACGATCCGACAAAGCATTCAAAATATGGCAATGACATATGAGTTTATCTTCTTCACGCTTCTTCCTGTCGAACCTTGATTGTTCAGTGTCATTGTCGGATGGTCCAGGTAGATCTTCCAAGTTTGGATCAAGTATGTAGAAAAGCTTGAGTGTCATTAACAATAATTTGATCTTGTCTTGCCACCTTGTAAAGTTTGATCCATCAAAACGGTCTAACCTCACCAAGTCTTGATTCATGACTTTGATAGTAGCCATGGTGGTATCTCCTTCGGTTGTCATTATGCAAACCAAATAAAACTTTTAGATTGTTGAGAAAATTTGTTCGCCAAAGTAGATAACAAGCCTCCAATGAGAATACAAAAAGAACTCCAAAATATATTTGTAAAACACAAAAATAATGATAGAAGAATAAGAAGAAAAAAAAGTAGACTTAAATCACATAGAATGTTGTCCTAAAAGCTTTATTTGCGCTCTCTTGATTATAAGAATTCTAAAGGACCAACACACAAATAGTTTTAGCGGATTTCAAGTTTAGAAATCGGGTTGCAATTAGCACTATTAAAACCCGAAAAGAAGGAACAAAAAAAGAGAATATGAAGTAATTCTAAGTATATTTTTACAGAATTTTGGAGCGATAATTTCAAGGTTTTAGATGATAATTGTTGTCAATAAAACATGAATTCTATCTCTATTTATAGAATTCCTTCATACACTTTCGTATGGGTGCCAACTTTTAACAAAAAGATGGAAATAGAGGATGAAAAGGTACCAAAACTGTCCAAAAATTGTCCAACTGTTTATTTTTTAATTTTTAATCTTTTTTCAACCACATTTGATCAATTCTCATTTACCAATATTTGAACAACATGTAACAGGAATTGGCATAGCAAGTTTCATTAATATTTTAAGCATGGTCGTACCTGTGTTTCACGAGACCTAAGGAGAATTTCAGAATTTGGGCTCCTAAGTCATAGCAGACCATCCGTAGGCAATACACTTGGACCTACTTCTAATATACTTTGATTATATGAAGGAGACATAGAAGAAAAACTTGAACCTACATCAAGTCTTTCATCCCTAATTTTTGTAAATAAATTCAATTACTCTTCCTTTTGTTGATCAAGACTAACGGTAGAGAGGGGTGCAGAGGATGCTCGACTAAAATTTGTACCTAATCATAATGAATACAATTCGTACATTTCAATTAAAGTGTTATCTAAATTAGAATATGTGGTAAGAGTATCAAAATTTAACGAATTTGTAAATTTTCTTATAATGTGTTTTATACATTTCAAATTATATACAAGGTCCATTACACATCTTAAACGAAATAACATATGTAAATCTTTTCAATATTATCTTAATTTTAGTTCCATCTAATATAATGTATCAGTAAAATCATGATCATATCTATATTTATTAAAAGCTCTTAATAAGGAAAGACGTTCAAGAACTTTAGGACTAGTAGGATAGTATACTCCATATAATATATTTAGAATCATAGAAAACTATAAAGAAAATCTATCATAGTCACAATTACAATTTTTGTTCTTGGAGATGCTTGATATCATCTTTTGTACAGAGTGGTGCGAACTCAAATCACAAGAAATTACTCAAAAAATCCCTAACAGGGCAATCACACTTCAACCCCTATCATCCTTAATCATACATCCATTATCTAATATCCATACTCAAATTCTCAATCACAAAACAAAATACAGTAAACAAGTAAACTAGTGAAACTGGAAAAAAGAATCTCTCATTCTCATGGAATCAAGAAACATACACAATAAATGATATTGGTTTATGATTATAGCTCCACCTTCTGTAAATCAATGACTCAATTGATTCAATCAAATTCAATGGTTAATCAATAATCGAGATTCGAGGAGAAGAACTGAGGAAATTCAATAAATATTAATACTTACTCAATAATCACGGGCCCGGAGACGGAGAGCCAGAGAGGATGCTGGCAGTCACGCTTGACACAGGGAAAGGCTGATCTGATTATCTGAAGGTGGAGGCGGACAAGGCCGACTGGCGGAGCTGTGGAGGGAAAGGCTGAAGCCTGAAGGTGGAGGCGAAGCAATGGAGTGCCAGGAGTGGAGGAAACGACAGTTATGGCACTGGGAAGACAAAGAATACTGGAGACTCTGGAGTTGAAGCCTGAAGTTCTGTCGTTTTAGGTTTTAAAAAATAACCCCCCCCCCCCCCCCAAAAAATGGGCCCTAAAAAATTCTAGGTCTGAGGCGGAGGCCTCTTGGGCCTCCTTTCAGGTCCGGCTTTGATTTTAAGTTTATAGTAGAAGAATCGGTCATGTAGGAAGCTAGACAAAAATGAATAGAAGATTAGTTGGCTAGAGAGGAAAGAAGAGAGGAATAGCTACCCAATATATATATATATATATGTATGTATTTCTCTCTTACTATGCGAGAGTTTAACAGGCTATTGAATTGGAAGTATATTTCATGTTTTCTCATTGATTATTAATCATATAAATACAACAATGAAGTAACAGAAGGATGAATGGAGTTCCTAAACATAAGGGTTGTTACAAACAAATTTTATCTCTATGATTTACAGTTAAAGAATTATCTATGATTTTCGGTTTGTGAAATCTGAGGATAACAATCCTCTATTTGGGATTGGCGATTTTGATTTTGACATTGACTTTTAGGCTAGGGCTGACGATTTAAGGTAGTTGACGATAGCTTATTTGGATTATGGTTTTGGTGGATGTTGGGGAGCGGTGAGGGTGGGGTCGGGGTTGGGAAAGAAGACGAAGATGAAGATGGGGTGGGGCAAATTTCTTTTTTTTTTGTTTTTAGTTTAATTGTTTTAATTGTTAATAATATCTTGGAAAATGTTAATTCTAAAGTTACAATTTACCACTTTTAATTTGGTCAAAGTTCAATTTTCTTGGTTAAATAACAGTTAAAACCACTCATCTGGATTTCAGCTGCTAATTTTCAAAGTTTTGGGACCTTTGCTGGCCCAAATTAAAGGTTAAAGTAATTTTTTTAAAAAACTTAAAAGTTTGGGACCACTACTGCAATTTTCCCTAAAGCCAATTGAAAAGTACCTTGTATGCTATTCGAGACATTTTATTAAGGGAATATGGTATAAATGGTCCTTAACCTTGTATTCTTGATGTTGACTGTCAATCTATTAAGTTTGTATAAGAGAAGTAGTACTTCCTTTTCGATAGTTTTGCAATTTTCCTTTATCATATATTTTTTTTTTGTAAGAGTAGTAGTTCCTCATTTACTACTTTCATTATTTGCTCATGTACCCTCGATATTCCTTCGCCACAAGTGAGGGTATATTAATAAAATGTTGGAAGTACCTCCCTCCTTTAACTAAAAAAAAATCTATTGAGTTTGTGTAATCCATTCTTATCATTAAACCCCCTATTGATGAGGATTGATATCAAATTTTGAATAAATTTGATAATAGTTTAGGCATGTAGAAGTTGCGTGTCCATAAAATATGTGATTAAAACTAACCGTTGACTTTGATTTAGATTAAAATCTAGACTGTTAATTTCCATCAGGACTAAAAATATATCTATTTTAATAAAATAGTAAAATACACTTGTAACTTTTATCCATTTTTACAATTAAATGACTGTTTATGCGAAATTTCTTAATTCTAATAATTTTTGGATAGCCATAGTCAAGCTTCCTATACCAAAGAGGCAGAAAGGGATATACATTTGTAGAAGATGAAGAAAGAAAAAGAAATATCAATGAGTGATTGCGTCCATTTTTGGTTGTTAAGGTATAATTGGTTGGGTGGTACCATTTTTCTCATTTTTATTGCTTGGTTCTATCCTGTCAACTTTTTGAGGTAGATTTTTCTATGTAATAAACAAAAATCGTTTAAGTAGGTAGGATACCTATGCAACAATGTAGCAGCAATTGCCTTTCATATTATATGGTCCTAGACTTGGGAGTATGCAAAAGCATATCCAAGTTTCATATTCAACAACCAAATGTCCCAAAAATATAAGGCCCTGTTCTCTTTGCTGTTTTCGAACCGTTTTCTGTTTTCGATTTTCCAAAACACCGAAAACGCGTTCTCATCCTCATTTTTTAAAATGAATTTTGAAAAACACAAAATAAAATTGTGCTGAAAACAGAAAACATCCAAAACCACTGTACAAACCACAGTAAATTCACAAAACACGGGAACATCATTTCCTGTCGTATCCCCTCTCTCTCTCCCCTCTCCAGACTTCCTCTGGTTCATTTTCTTCTACTCTTAAGTCTTAACCCACGACTCCCACAGCCTCCGGAGCTTTTCGACGCCGGTACATCTCCGATTTCCCAACGTCTTTCCACCTCCGGTGCCTATCCCGTATATTAATTAGGGTTTGAAATTGTTTGATTAAATTCAGATCTCTGTCATTTATGAGTTTGTGATTTAGGGAATTGTAAAATGTTGACGAAGTTTGAGACGAAGAGTAATAGAGTTAAGGGTTTGAGTTTCCACATTAAGAGGCCATGGATTTTGGTGAGTCTTCACAGCAGCGTGATCCAGCTCTGGGACTACCGAATGGGCACTCTTATTGATCGCTTTGACGAGCATGATAGTCCTGTTCGCGACGTTCATTTTCACTCAGTGATCTCCATAGTTTTTTGTTCTTTTCAATAATTTTCTGTATTTTAGCCTATGGATATTTGGTTGATATCGGATTTTACGTGAGGGCATTGAATTTTCTCGAATTGTTGGAACTAGTGGAATTTGTGGTAAGGGTGGGTTGATACAAGTATATAAGCTCCATTGTTTAGTAGTTGGTGATTTCAATTCACGTTCTTATAATATGATTCATTTAATGATGTGAACTGCTAGTTTTTTGTTAAGAGATGATTATCCTAATCACTGTGGCCGAATTTGCCCAGTTCACACATTTGAGCAAGTCAATGCTGGGCTTATTGGATCCTTAGCGAGAAATTGATGTGATGATTGGTCGTTGGGTGATAGCGTAGATGAGGAGAGATATGAGAAGTTCTTGACAAGCGCATAATGTTGCATTATAATTTATCACACACAAGTCGGTGCTCGGATTATGAAATTTGCTTAAGATTTAAGCTCATTCACATGGAATTTGTTAGTAAATTACTTTACATCCAAGTGATGTTGTAAATAATTTTCCATTCTTCCATTTCTTAATTCGGCGAGGTTGATCAAATGATGTATTAGATTCTCGTGTCCCTTGTTTGCTATACGTAAAATTATGTGGTGTTACTCTGTTCTTGCATTCTTTTTCATGTTTCAGCTGTTATTTTTAAAAAAAAACAATGCAGTGACTATCTGTTTAAGCTATTTCTTATTGGAGATTCTGGTGTTGGTAAATCATGTCTTCTTTTGAGGTTTGCTGTAAGATCTCAATTTATCTTCAATTGTATCTATTCTTCTTTGAGCATCATGAAACCTTTTATATTCTCCTAGTCTGATCCATAATGCTTAAAGCACATAATTGTCATGTTGTCCTTTGTTCTAGCAAACTTTGAATCTGTCACTTTTTGCTTAAATCCCTGCTTGTTCTGCTTTGTGGTAAATCTGGTAACTCTCTTGACTTGAATATTTGACTCACTTGGGAGACATTGAATTGCAGCATGTTCGTGTTTCATTCCTACACTTTTCCCCATATTCATTTCTTAGTAACTTCATGTTGAATTTGCGAGTTTTCTTTAACTTCTTGTACAGTTACCAGTTAGTAGAAGTGATTCTGAATTTGAAGAACGTATTATTCAACACTTAGCTGCTGTTGCTATGGGAAGGACTCGTGATTGACGGGAATGTTCTAGTTATTTTTGAAGGTTTATTTGTGCTCTAAAAAGTGAATTGGAAATCATGGTATATTTTGTGATGTAACAAGCTATGAATCGATTAATGGTTATATTTTGTAAGGCAAATATTTTGGCAGAATATTTTGTAACCAGCTATGAATCGATTAATGCAAGGAGACATTATTCTACCGTCCAACTGCTCTGTAAACATTAGCTAGAAGTACCTAGCTCAAATGATAATCAGGTCTCAATTACATCATTTTCTTAGCAATGCGTTCTGCAACAGTAGGATTTGTACTTGTTGTACAAGCACCGAGTAGAGCAGCCCAAAGAGACGAGTCGTTACGGAATTGCGAATTTTTAATCAAATCTTCAGCTTCTTCTATCTCCCCAGCCCGGCCAAGGAGACAACCATTCAACAATGATGCTCAATTCCAGCTTTAATCCTATAATCCATACTCATTGAGACGAAGTACTTGCCCTTGATCAACCAAACCATTATGGCTGCAAGCAAAAAGCACGCCTATGAAGCTTACTTGTATTGTTTTCGTTTTTGTTAAAAAAATTTGGGTAATAAGTTGTGGATGTATGGTTGAAAGTTGATAAATGTGTAATTGAAAATGAATTTGAGGAGAAATGATTTTTAAGAAAAATTTATTAAATAATCAGATTTTTTGAATAAAATATTAAAAAAAATCTCAAAATTTCAAAGTAAACGCGTTTTCCATTTTTATGTTTTCGGAAACAGTTTTTCAGAATGACAAAAAGAACGCATTTTCAGAAATTTCAAAATAGACACTCAAAACACAAAATACAAAATGAATTCAAAATTCAAATCACAAAACTAAAACGCAAAGAGAACACCACCTAAAGGTTCTTAATAATTTTACAGCAACATCCTTGTCGTGTCAGACAAGTCACCACACCCAACATGTTTAAATTTTTGGGGTAGTTGCCTAGTTGGCCCTTTCAGCAAAACCTACTTTCGAGACTAACAAGTTATTATTTAATTTTACGGTAACATCCTTGTCGTGTTAGACAAGTCACCACACCCAACATGTTTAAATTTTTGGGGTAGAACCTACTTTCGAGACTAACAAATTATTATTTAAGGCCCGTCGGTAGGGATTAAAATCCAATTAAAATTGAAAATATAGTCGTTATTGGATCTCACTCGTCTAATAAAAGTGAACAATAACGGCTAGTTTTTCAATTTTAATCTGATTTTAATCCCTATCGAACGGGCCCTTAACATATTTGAATAATTTTCTGCGAATACTTTATCTGACTTGAAGAACTTTTAGAAGAAATTGATATAAGGTAGCTTCTTTCTAAAATTTTCTGCAAAAAATAGACATCTTACCAAATGGGCCATTAGTCGATTTTTGTAAAAACAAAATAGTAACACACAAGCTTTAAGAGGTAGGCTTACATGGCTTTTCTTTCATACAATCAATCTAATTACATGTCTAATTTTACATTATGAGATGCCAAATACAAATCATTTTAAATTATTATTCAAAGCATACTAACCACTTCATTAAAGTAAAAATAATAAAAAAAGAATCCTATGAATGGTTATATAGAAGTATTCAATTACGCTACAAACAAGTAGTTTTCTGTCCGACTTTAATGTTTGGCTCTATTACTTTAGCTCACTGCTTACGAAAATTATGAGTTCGACTGATTTTGATGGATGGATATTTAACAAATGCCCAAAAAATATTCTTCCCACATTTAATATATACTCTCGAAATTATTTAAACAAATGTATTATTAATTACTCACTCCGTCCCACAAAGATAGACTTGTTTCTATTTCCACAACAATTAAGAAAATATAATTAATGTAGTGGGAAATATAAATTTCTTTTACATTTTTTCTAATATACTTTTACATTAAATAATGATTTAAATATGAGTAGTTCATATTTGTTGTTAACAAGATACATTGAATATAAGCCTATTAGAAAACTAAAAAGTCATCCATACTTTCAACAAGGAAAGTAGTCTATAATTTGCGACAGACAAAAAAAAAAAAAAAAGTAAATCTATTTTATGGGACAATGGAGTATTAAATTTGATATTCGTAAATATAAAATTGTTGAATTTACTGCCTTTTTTGTGTGGAAATTTCTCTCTTTAAATCTAGAAGAGATGAGATATAATCTTAGTACTATATTTTGAACTTTCATTGTCCTTTGTGTCACAACATAGGTGTGAGTCGTGTGACATCGATATTCCGTGTCATAGTAAAATACCAACTGGCAATAACGTGAATGGAATTATAGAACTTTGAAATTTTCTTGATGATACACAAGAGCACATATGGACAATATAGGTCGTGCTTGAAATAGTTCCAACATCATGTTTAGAAATAAATAAATTATATATAGAATGCATATTTATGATACCTAAGAGCACATATGGACAATATAGGTTTACACATTCATTTATCTCTACCGCATTTATTGCTAAATCACATCCTCTATGTGAGAAATCCGATAGTGTTCTAAAAAATTTCATTTCATCCAGTAGAATTTTGAACACCAATCAAATCGTTAGGACAGTAAAGCTAGAAATTGATGAAAATAATTAAAAGCTTATTTTTACCTAATAGACATGAAAGACTTCGATGTTATTCTAGAAATGGACTGATTGGGAAGCAAACATGCAACCATTCGATGTTTTGAAAAGGAAGTGATATTTCAAAAGTTTGGAGAGGAAGAGTTTCGATTTTTCGATATACGAGTTAAGTCTTTACCTCGTCTTGTATCTATCATGAAGGCAGAAAATATGTTAAAGAAAAGTTCTTGTCAGGGATTTCTAGTGAGTATATATGGAACTCAATTATTGGAGCTCACTATTGGTAATGTGCCAATTGTATGAGATTTCATTGATGTATTTCCTGATGACTTACTAGACACACCACCTGATAGTCAATTGAAGTTTACAATTGACCTTGTACCTGGAGCGACGCTAGTTTCTAAAGCTCCATATAGAATTACAAGAATTAAAGATACAATTGCAAGAATTGTTGGATAAATGTTACATTCGACCAAGTCCGTCTCCTTAGGGTGCACCAATATTGTTTGTGAAAAAAAAATGATGGTTCAATGAGGATGTGAGTTGATTATAAAGAACTAAATTGGTTAACTATTAAAAAAACAAGTATCCCCTTCATGGATTTAATCAATTGAAGGGTGCAACAATATTTTCCAAGATTGATTTCAGGTTTGGTTATCATCAGTTGAAAGTGAAGGCAATCGATAGTTCAAAGATGACATTTAGAACTCACAATGGTCATTATGAGTTTATTGTAATGCCCTATGGATTAACAAATGCTCTTGCAGTATTTATGGATTTGATGAATAGAGTATTTCATCAGTATTTATATCAATTTTTCATTATCTTCATCGATGACATTTTGGTGTGTTCAAAAAATAAAAAGATTTTTTTATTATTACTATTTTCACTAATACAATTGTAAATTTCAACGAGTTTTTTTACATATATATATATATATATGTGTGTGTGTGTGTGTGTGTGTGTGGTTTATCAACTCTATACCACATCCGATACTTAGAAATTCAATGTATTTTATTACAAAAACTCCATAATCGTCTATGTACGTAAATAATAATGCCAGTTCAATTTACTATACATGTAGCATAATTTAACAAAAAAATAAAAATAAACATACTATTTTTTTTTGTCGTGAAGCCGCTATCTTCCCCACGACGGCTAGTCTATCCTACACTATAATGTCTGCTGCTCTAGCCATCATGAAAATGATGATCGTAATCATCTCCAGTATATGCTCGGGCTGGTCATGTGTAGTACAACTACGATCAAAGTCGTACACATACATCGTTGATTCAGCGAATACGATCTCAACTCCAAAGCAATGCAAGTTCGCGATCAGTAGGACGTACAAATGTGTACAACCCGTCCACGACTTTCCCCATCTTAGATCGAACCCTATCACTTACTCTTTCATGCACTGGGATAAAGTGTACAGGTCCGATCCACTAAAGATCTTCTTATGTTCAATTTAAATGGCACAAAAAACCCTGCAACTCATAATCATCCATGTACGTAAATAATAATGTTAATTCAATACTATACATGTAGCATAATTTAAAAAATAAACATAAGATTGTTTTGTCTTGCAATCGCCATCTTCTTTACGACAGCTAGTCTATCCTGCACTACAATGTCTGCTGCTCTAGCTATCATGAGAACGATGATTGTCATTGGCTCCAATATACACTCGAGCTGGCCATGTGTAGTACAACTATGATCGGAGTCGTACACATACATCGTTGATTCAGCGAATACGATCTCAACGCAAAGCAATACAAGTTCACGATCACTAGGACATACAAATGTGTACAACCCGTCCATGACTTTTCCCATCTCAGATCAAACCCTATCACTTACTCTTTCATGTACTGGGGTAATGCTTACAAGTCCGATCCGCTAAAGATCTTGTTATGCTCAATTTAAATAGCACAAAAAACCCTGCAGCTCATGATAACTCGACTAGGAACATCAAATGATTTCGGGTGTCTTCGAGCCCAATCGTACAATAGTTCCATAGCCATATCGACATGCTCTAGTAAGAAGACAAGTAAAGATTTGAATAACAATTATGTGAACAACACGAATAATAACAGAAGCGACACTTAAATCGTCGTCGAGCCACACTCTACTCTTCATTACATTATCGAACCATTTCTTTGTGTTCGACATCGGAGTCTCCCCTATCGTATAAGTCACTCTGAAAATGTAAAAGAAAAAATGCTAGAAAGCACATAGATGAGTTAGTTTACGATAACAAAATTTCATAAAATACTTATCCGTGTCCAATCTTGCTAAACCAGCCATCGAATACTTTCTTCTTTGTCGGGTCAACTTTACGGTAGAGGTTGGGCAACGTATACGAACATTCTCTTTTTTGCCTCAGCCGTTTACGGATAAAAAGTATTGTGATGGTTTTTCGTCCTTTTGCTAACCATGTGATCTAGCACTTTAACAACATGCTTCTTACCCTTTGTCACCTCAATTGCCCCCTCTTGCACAATTATCATGTAATCATCACCCGTGACATCATCTGTCAAGTTGAGGGTCCTCTCCGCCACCCCATCCAGCATGGATCGTCATACCTTGTGCGATGGGTGGGTCATACCTTCCGTATCGAGGACCACCTATCTCTCTATCAATGCCTTCAGCACTCCCTCAATCATACCTACGGTCATAAGCTCCAGAGCCTGCTACATCGTCTTGAAGAGCTGGGACCTCAATATAAAGGTCTCTTATACCCCGTCGTAGCGCTCCTAACTTCGTCATGAAATCATATCTTAACTTCAGTCATTTTCTAATAATACCAGTCAGACGTGTAAAGAAATCATTGGAATAATAGGTCTAACTAGGTGCAGACAATCCAAGTGGGAGATGGCTAGATACGGGAGAATGAGATCTCCTCAAGGAAGGCGATAACAGTAGTGGCGGTGATCTATTGGACTGAGGAGAAGGAGATATCTGGGGTGGAGACGATCGTCGTACCACTAGATGGTGCTCCTATATAAATAAAAAGATTAACAATTAATAATCCACGTCGTATACTAAAAGTCAGATCAACTAATGATATTAAATACACATACCATATCTCTATCCAGAACGGACTCGAACATTGGATCATCTTCAGTAGGTGGAACAAATAATCCATGCACGTACATCTAATCCTCTTTATCCATCGAAGCAGTCAACTCAGCGTGGACTTGATTACGCTCAAAGAATAATGCGATAGTTGTAGTGTAGCTTTGTGGTGTCATATCCACATGGAGATAAATGAATTCAGGGAGTTCAATAATTTAGGGTTCTCATGAATTGATTGAAAAGAATTTGTTTATTGAATTAAAATGTGAATATCAATGGATGAAATAATGGGATTAAAATCAAAATGTAGAATAGTGAAGCATCGGAATTTCCTCAATTGGGTTGGATCAATCAACATCAATAATTCATGTATTTTCCACTCAATTAGAAGTTATTTTTATCCTAACTCTCTAATCGGAGGATTTAGCAATTCAAATCAATTTAATTCCACATGTAATTCTAGAATTTAGAGTTTCTAGATCAAATTCCCACTTTTGTTTATTGAAATCGATTCAAAAAGCGACCATATATTTCTAACATATAGTAGTAATTGAATCACACCAATAAAGTATTTGGAATTTAAACTCAAACCAATATTTCAATTGTTCAATGGAAGAAACATGATTAATTCCATGAAAAAATTAATAAAAGCTAAGCCAAACTCAAAACTAATTCATAAAGAGGAAATATAAACCTTAGAATTGTTTAATCAATGAAAAAGCACACTATATGAATATATGATGTAGAAATCTCCAATTCCAATAGAGTTCCTTTGTGGCTTCACTAAAAGATTTAATTTTTCATGAGTTTTTTGAGCAAAAAGAGATGAAAGAATGATGAATGAGGGCTTTCTGGACGGATCCTCCCATTCTAGAGTTTCAAAATATATATTTATAGTTGTTTCCATAAGCGGTTGACTTCAATTCAGAAACCAAAATTTTCTCCTTGAAAATACTCTATGTGATCGCATAGTTATAGGTGTTGCGGTCGCATAGAAGGCTGGAATTGGCCATTGAAGATTTTTGAAAGTTCCAATGCAACCGCATAGCTTTAGGATTTTTTTATCGGACAATCTTCAGTATTTATGTCATAACTTTCTTTTCCGATGTCCAATTGAGATGATTCAAGATAAGTTGGAAAGCTACCTCAAAGGGCTACAACTTAACTTACCATCTTCGAATTTGATCATTTTCCATATCAAAAACTGGTCTGAATATGAGGCTAAAAACCAGCTCAAAACTTTCCAACTTGAAAGTTGAGATGTGATGTTTTGGCTATATATCATCTCTTTGACTTCTTTCTTCATCCAATTGACATCTAACGCTCTTAAGTCTTTATCACAAGGTTGGAAACAAGTTTAGAGTATTTCTTTTCAGTCCCTGAACTTTCACTTTCTTCCATTTTGATCATTTTTCACATGTTTCTTCTATTTTCCACCGTTTTCACCCATTTGTAACATAAATCAAGATATAGAAGTACTTAGTGCATTTAAGCGTCAAATAATCATATAAACACAAATATTAATGAGTGAGAAACATAATAAATGTGCTATTATCAGGACTTCGAACTGATATATCGACATTTCAACGTGTTAATGGTCATGTATCAAGCCAAGTAAATGTACATACAATATAAATTCAAAATATATAATACTAACCAGAGGATCGTCGAGGATAAATGTCAAATCTTTGGCCAATGGCTTTTCATGAGCTCGCCAGTGAAGCATTCGCGAGCAGCGAATCTCCTTTATGATCGCCCACTTGCTACTCAAAGCGGGGATAGCCTAATTCGCCCATACCTACAACAATTACAATTATTATGCTTCTACATTTAATAAAATGTTTAACATTCATTAGGTTAAATATTTACCTTCAAAGCCAGTGGAAAGCCATATGCATCATACGCAATCTGTTTTTTCTAACCTGGGAGTCGAATGTAGTGCTGAACAAAACTCCCGAACCGAATCGAACCAGAATCGAATTGAGCGATTCTTCATAAGTTAAATACCCGAACGGGTATCCGAATCGAGAATCGATGAGTTTAGGTCGATTCTCGGTTCTAGCACAAGAACTGAAGAACTGAATCTAAATAATTTTTTTAATTTTTTATATTGAATTAATTGAATTATTTTAATTTTTTCTAAACAAATTAGTAAATTAATTAAACAAACCTGCCAAGTCTAGCCAACGACAAGTCCAACCAAATTAATTTTTTGTTAGTCCAACATTTGTGCCTTTTCATTTCCTTTTCCATTCCAATTTCATTTGGTAAACAGTACGCCCACTCCTGTATAAACTCAAGTCATTTGATAATTTAAAACCTACATCCCCATTCTCAAATCAATTTTGACCCCTTCATTTCACCGGTGGTGGTAGCTACTGATTATATCTCTGAGTGCAGTATAAGCATTAAAAAATTGGGCTACGTTAATTTGTAAAAGTTTCGAATGAACATATCATTAGTTATATTTATGTAGTATTTATGTAAATATTAAAAAATATAATTATGGTAAGGAACCGAATAGAATCGAACAATTCCATAATTATATTTGGACCCGACGGATTCATTTATTAAATACCCAAAAATTTTGGGTCGGTTCGATTCTCCTCATAACCGAATCGACTAACGCCCATCCCTAGTCAAATGTACCCTCTTGAAGACGTATAGCGTATCAATGTAACATCTCCGACCCCATGGATTGATTTTGAAAGCATTAATACCATCAACAACATCCAATGAAAAAATGTCAATCAACGTCTTAGGTGTCGACACCTAAGTACACTATGAACACCAATCCCAACTTCAACTTGTCTAACATGTGATCGCATTTTCTAAATACGTCCTCTAATTGTGGGGGTGTAACATGCCCTTTACCTCTTAAATATAAATCCAACAACCTTTTATTTATCGTAATACAAGCCATCATTGCTTCTTCAACATTACACTTCAAGCTCGTAATGAGGGAAAATTCCAAGGATCGAGAATCTCAATACCTTCCCATCCTCCATGGAAAAATGCAGCTAATAAAGATCACTGATCTGACCTGAAAATTGCACGTCTTTCAACGAATAGAATGACTATAAATGATCGGTGGAGTATGGATACGTGCTCCTCATCGAGCCCCTCAAATATTGTAGAATAGCTGGAAAAGTTACAATACGACCTAACTTTTCCCAAATGAGCTCTCATATTGTTGTCCAAAATGGTACTCCTTCCTCCAAAAATAATACACATCAAAATCATATACAAGATATTATGAATATAATATAATATCATAATATTAAACCAATCAAATTTTATGGTACGCAAGAAATAAATTCATATTACCGTACATTAAAAAGAAAAAAACAAAGATGAAATTTTGTATAAAGTAAATTGAAATAGAAAAAAATAATTTCAAGACAAGTAAAAGTAAAAAACGAAAAATGAAAACCGTTTAGCCCCCATTAAATTTATAATACATTTTCCTCACTTATTTTTAACCATACAATTCTCTAATAAAATAATATTACACATAAATTGAATTAAATTAATGGGAAAAAATTAAATTAAGGAAAAACAAAAATGAAATAAGAAGAAAATGAAAATGAAAAATAATTGATGGTGAAAATAAATTATAAGATTCAACTTTTTAAAAAAAAAAAGGAAATAAAAAAACATACATACAAAAGGAGAAAATGAAAAGGAAAAAATATTTGATGAAAAGGAAAAAAATGAAAAAAAAAATTTAGATTTAAGATTTAAAAAAGGGAAATAATAAATAAATAAATAAAATGAATTAAATTAAATTGAAAAAAAAAAAACCAAGCTGAGCCGTCCGGAAAACTCTATTTTCAGGGAGTCCCAAAATTTTACCTTTTCTAGCCTATTTCAACCTCAAATTCGACTTTTCTTCCATTTTAATCATAAATAAACCTCAATATTTGTATTAAACTTATAAATTAATACATTCAATAAAAAAAAAAAAAATCAAATCTCTACACTCACCACTATGAAATACTAAAAATTTAAAACATATACTAATCTTGTCAAGCTTAAAATGGGTAAAGAGGAAAGTAAAAGAATAAAATAGTACAACCTTTTATTATTCACATATCAGAAGACGTGAATATTGAGTGCTCAAATGACTGTTAACGATCCGAAAATGCTTAAAATGAGGTTAAAATATGTATCAAACAAGGGTAAAAGCTGGGAAAATCATTCCAAATTTACACTAAAATAAACTTTTTAGGGTTGTTCGCAACTCGAATTTAGCCGTTGTTTAGTACCAATTAAGACCTAGATTTTAATTTAGGGTAAATAGCACATAACGTCCCCACTTTTTACTGTTATTGTGGAAAACATCGTTACTTTTCATTTTTAGCATTTTTATGTTTATTTCCATCTTTCATTGTGTAAACGGTCATTTTCATCCATTTTCTTAACTAAAAATTGTGAAATGACAAATATACTATTTTCTTTAAATAAAAGGAAAAAGAAAAAGAAAAAACTAATTGAAACTTAGTCCCAAATTTTTAAAAAAGCGCAAATAAGTCCCCAAATAAATTATTAAAATGGTAATTAGGATATAATGTCCATATCTTTCACTATTATAGCGAAAAACGTCCCTATCTTTTATTTTATTTTTGGTATTTTCATCATTAATTACACTTTTGATTGCACAAATCATCATTTCTATTTATTTTCATCTAATTTTTCCATAAAGAGATGTGGAATGATGAATATATCCTCATATTTAAAAAAAAAAAAGAATTTTTTTTATTTCTAATTTTTAAATAATTTATTTGGGATTCATTTGTACTTTTTAAATTTTTTAAATAAATTTAATTGGAACTCTTTTGCACTTTAAAAAAAAAAATCTTACTTTTTAATAATTTATTTGGGACTCGTTTGCTCTTTTCAAAAAAAATTTGGAACTATAGTTCCAATTGATTTTTTAACTTTTATTATTTAAATAGAAGGATATATTCATTGTACGCTCTTTATTAAGAAATTTAATGAAAATGAATAGAAATGATGGTTTATGCAATCAAATGTGTAATTAATGTGAAAATGTCAAAAAAAGGGGGACGTTTTTCCCAATAATATTAAAATGTATTGATATGATGTGATAATTATCATTTTAATAATTTATTTGAGACTCATTTGCGCTTTTTAAAAAAATTAGCACTGTGGTTGTAATCATTTTTTTCTTTTTATTTTTCTTTTATTTAAAAATAAGGATATATTCATCATTTCATAATTTTTAATTGATAAAATGGATGAAAATAACCTTTTACGCAATGCAATGTGAAAATAAATGTGAAAATGTCAAAAAAATAAATAAAAGATAATGACGTTTTCTACAATAGTAGTGAAAAGTGGGAACGTTATGTGCTAATTACCATTTTAATTTAAGTCAAAGTCAATCATTAATTTGAACAACATATTTTATGGATTTCACGACTTTTCAACAATACATTTAATCAACTTATATAAAAATTTACTAAAAATCTGATTTTCATCCTCACCAAACAATGGCTTAATGATTTTCAAAATAGTAGTTAAAAATTGTGAAATTTCAAAAGACTTTATTGTGTGTCTAAGTTTGAAATCCATTCAAATTAATTAAAATTTCTTTTTTAATGAAAAATCCTTATCAATCTACGATTCATCTGGAGAGATTAATTAACAAGTTAGACGACAGCCGAAAATATGCCGTGGACAAAACTCAGGCAATCAAATCCACACAGACAACAATTTTGTCTAGTTTCTTTTTACTTTTCTAAATCTTATATATCTCACTTCCCCATTTTTTTCTTCAACACAAAACTTATCCAATCTCTGCAATAAAGCAAAAAAATGGTGTCTAATTCAGCCTCTGAGCCTCTGATTCATCTCTTACTGGTCTCATTTCCTGGCCAAGGACATGTAAATCCGCTGCTTCGCCTCGGCAAACGCCTTGCTTCAAAGGGTCTTCTTGTTACTTTTTCTGCGCCTGAATTCATCGGTAAAGACATGCGAAAAGCCAATAACATCAGCGATGAACCCACCCCAGTTGGTAATGGAATGATCAGATTCGAGTTCTTTGGTGATGGATTGGCAGATGATGATCCTACACACTATGATCTCGATACGTACTTGCCGATTCTTGAGCTCGTTGGCAAAGAAAAAATTCTAAGTATGATAAAGAAACAGGCAGAAAAAGGAATTCCAGTTTCTTGTTTGATCAACAATCCATTTATTCCATGGGTTTCTGATGTGGCTGAGAGTGTTGGAATTCCCAGTGCAATGCTTTGGGTTCAATCTTGTGCGTGTTTTACTATTTATTACCATTATTATCACAATATAGTGCCTTTCCCTAGTGAAAATGAACCAGAAATTGATGTTCATCATTTGCCGTGTATGCCTCTGTTGAAATATGATGAAGTGCCCAGTTTCTTATATCCTACCACTCCCTACCCTTTTCTTAAAAGGGCAATTTTAGGACAGTACAAAAACCTTTCGAAACCCTTCTGCGTATTAATGGACACTTTTCAAGAACTTGAACAAGAAATCATTGATTACATGTCCAAAATTTGCCCCATAAAGACTATTGGTCCCCTTTTCAAAGACCCTAAAACTTCAGTCTCGAATGTTCGTGGTGACTTCATTGCCACCGATAATTGCATTGACTGGCTTGACTCCAAACCGCCGTCTTCCGTTGTGTACATTTCGTTTGGCAGTGTTGTTAAATTGAAACAAGAACAAATTGATGAAATGGCATATGGGATTTTAAATTCAAAAGCTCCATTTTTGTGGGTCATGAAACCGCCGCCGGAAGAATTACGCCTCCCTGGAGTCTATTTGCCGGAATTTTTTTTGGAAAAAGCTGGTGATAGAGGTAACCATCTTATTTACAGGGTTTTGCACGGAACAAAACCCCTTATCTATAACCTCGAAGTAGGATGCACGGAAATCTAGGATTTTCGTTTCAGACGTGTAAAGTCACGGTATTTTTTTATATTTTTTTATTGAAACTAATCTACAGAAACTTTAGATATCAAAAAATTCAGAAAAATTGAATGAAAAAAATTAATTACATGCTTCAACTAAAAAAATTAATTGAATGAAAAATCTAGTATTTATTTAAATTTTGTCTTGACCAGGCAAGATAGTTCAGTGGAGTCCACAAGTTCAGGTCTTGAACCACCCATCTGTCGCATGTTTCGTGAGCCACTGCGGGTGGAACTCCACAATGGAGGCGCTCACTAGCGGTGTTCCGGTGGTGGCGTTTCCACAATGGGGTGATCAAGTAACTGATGCAAAATTCTTAGTAGATGTGTTCAAAGTTGGGATTAGAATGTGCAGAGGTGAAGCTGAGAACAGAATAATTCCTCGAGAGGAGGTTGAGAAATGTTTGCGTGAAGCCACAAGCGGTCCGACGGCGGAGGAAATGAAAAACAATGCACTCAAGTGGAAGAAAGCGGCTGAGGCGGCGGTGGAACCCGGTGGGTCCTCCGACAAGAACATGCAAGACTTTGTGGACGAGATTGTCAGGATTGGATCAAGTCCACAGAACAATAATTTGTAGGTCTCGTGGCATCCAAACTAGAGCGCACGCCAAGCAAGTGGCACAAATTTGAAATTAGTGACCGTTTGATTCAAAAATAAAATTTGGGTGGAAAGAAAACGAATGGTAGAGAATTGAATTGCCTAAAACTTATTTTACTGAGAATTGTCAATTATTTGTGTTTGATTGGTATAATTTTTTACTTGAAAATATTGAAATTTTCTATCTTTTTGTGTTCGTTTAGCTTTATTTTTCATGAAAATTGTCAATTAAACTGATAAAAATTCTTACAATTTGGGATATAATTTGTTTTGATTCAAAATAAATAAAAATAAAAATTTGGAAAATTTTTATTGTTCGTTTGACTTTGTTTTTACATGAAAATTGTCAATTTAAGAGATAATTTTTTTATTTTTTTTATAATTGAAGATAGATTTTGTTTCTATTGTTAAAAAAAAAAAAAAAGATGGAAACCTAAAAATCACCTAAAAAGTGGGAATTGAAATTCAACTAAAATCAAGAAAATTGGCAAAAGTAGAAAACCAATTCTGGAGAAAAAAAATGCTATCAAACATGGCAAAAGTCCATGAAAAAAACCTAATAATAATAAGAATGTGGGGGCAGAGTTTTTTTTTTTTTTTGTGATAATTGTAG
This sequence comes from Fraxinus excelsior, assembly GCA_019097785.1. Lineage (NCBI taxonomy): Eukaryota > Viridiplantae > Streptophyta > Magnoliopsida > Lamiales > Oleaceae > Fraxinus > Fraxinus excelsior. The sequence continues at coordinate 15,309,963 of CM032642.1, forward strand.
AAATATTTTTTCACTTTAAAAAAACTATACAAATTTCTTTTATATTAAATTATGGGCGTGTTCGGTAGAAATTAAAATCGAAAAACTAGTCATTATTGTTGACTTTTATTATACGAGTGGGACCAATAACCACGATATTTTCAATTTTAATTAAATTTTAAACACATCCGAACACACACAATATAAGAAACATCTTAGATTCATGATCAACATTTCTAACCTAAAAGAAGGAAAGCTTCAAAAGTTTCAATTCCGAAGGTCCATTATTTCCCCAAAAAAAGAAGGAAATTTTTTTTATTTCATACGATTCAATTTTGTACTAATTACGATCATTTGTATTGATATCACCTAACCGTTTGGCCAAATATCATTATCATTATAATTAAAAGGTCAATGATCCAGGTTCACATTTCATTTGAAAGGAAAGCAAAAATAAAAAAATAAAAAAAATAATCGAAAAGTAAACATGCTCGTCACGAGATATATATACAAAAGAACCATATTAGATGTACACACTTGGTTCACATTAAATTTCACATCCCCCTCACATGGGGGGTGGGGCCCACAAACCCACCTCATGTGAAGGGATGTGAAACTTAGCCCATGTTTGAGTCAAATTATTGTAGAATGTGAATAAAAAATATAGTGGTTATTGAGACCCACATAAGAGATATAATTTCTTACAATTGGGGACATAATTTGTTTGGATTAAAAATATATAAATAAAAATGAAAAATTGGAAATTTTTTTGTGTTCGTTTGATTTTGTTTTTACAAGGAAATTGTCAATTTAAGAGATAATTTTTTTTTATAATTAGAGATATATTTTGTTTCTATTGTCAAAAAAAAAAATTGGAAAACTAAAAACCACCTAAAAGGTAGGAATTGAAATTCAACTAAAACCAAGAAAATGGGCAAAACTAGAAAACCAATTCTTGAGATTAAAAAAAAAAATGCTATCAAACATGGCAAAAGTCCATGAAAAAAAACCAAATAATAATAAGAATGCGGGGGCGGAGGTTTTTTTTTTTTTTTTCTTTCTTTCTTTATGATAATTTTAGAAAAAAAAATTCACTTTAAAAAAATTATACAAATTTCTTTTATATTAATTTATGGGCGTGTTCGGTAGAGATTAAAATCAAATTAAAATCGAAAAATTAACCGTTATTGTTGACTTTTATTAGACGAGTGAGACCAATAACGACTATATTTTCAATTTTAATTGAATTTTAAGCACAACCGAACACGCCCAATATAAGAAACATCTTAGATTCACGATTATGAACATTTCTAACCTAAAAGAAGGAAAGCTTTAAAAGTTTCAATTCCGAAGGTCCATTATTTCCCCAAAAAAAGAAGGGCGAAAAAAAAAACTTTCATACAATTCAATTTTGTACTAATTACGATCATTTGTATTGATATCACCCAACCGTTTGGCCAAATATCATTATCATTATAATTTAAAGGTCAATGATCCAAGTTCACATTTCATTTGAAAGGAAAGCAAAATAAAAAAATAAAATAAAAATCATCAAAAAGTGAACATGTTCGTCACGAGAGATATATATATATATATATATATATATATATATATATATATATATATATATATATACAAAAGAACCATGTTAAATGTACACATTTGGTTCACATTAAATTTCACATCCCCTCACATGGGGGTGGGGCCCACAAACCTACCTCATGTGAGGGGATGTGAAACTTAGTCTATGTTTGAATCAAATTATTGTAGAATGAGAATGCAAAAATATAGTTGTTATTGGAACCAACACAAGAGATAAAAACTTTGAATTTAAATATTGATGTGATGAATAACAATTATATTTTTTATTTTAATGAGATAATAATGTAGATCAAACGAGACCTTAACATGAACCAAGTGTGTACATTTAGGATGTGTTCGGTATGGATTAAAAGCAGATTAAAATTGAAAAACTAGCTGTTATTGTTGACTTTTATTAGATGAGTGGGACCCAATAAAGATCATATTTTCAATTTTAATTGAATTTTAAGTTGTAACGAACAAACCCTTAACTTTATTGTTAACAAAAGCCTTGCAGCCGCAGATACCAATGAACTTATGATAGATAAAGATAGCTGGAAAAAAAAAACATGAAAACATCATTAATATTGTCTTATGTTGCAGATATTATTCAAAAGGAATAATTTCAGTTGATTTAATAGAATTTAATACATACTAGAATACAATCATAATTAGAATCTCTGTAGATCAGAATCTAAGATATTAAGCTCTGGTGGCCTTTAATTTAAGGATTTTGCTATTTGTACATTAGAGTTGACACCTCCTCAAAATACAGGGGTCCATGCCCAATAAAAAATATTGTGGATCCCCTATTGTGATGGAGTCTATAAACACGTAGCAAAATTCTTAATTTAATTTACTTCTCATATTCATTTTCAACCACATATTCAAAAAAAAAATATTCTACACGTAAATTCAAAAATTTCCCAACTTTTGAATCACACATTCTTCAAAAAATACTATTCAAAATATAGTCTTTTTTTTCAAATTAAATGCCACCAAACATGAACTAAATTATAAGTGACTTTTAGGTAGAGTTGGACAAAAGTTCCTGATCCCAACCGAATCGAAAGATTCTCCATAAATTAAATACCCGAACGGGTATCTGAATCGAGAACTAATAAGTTTGGTTCGGTTCTCGGTTCTAAACCAAAAACCGAAGAACCGAATCTAAATAATTTTTAAAATTTTTTTATATTTAATTAATTTAATTAATTTAATTTTTTCTAAACAAATTAGCAAATTAATTAGGTAAATTTAATTTTTTGCTTGAATTTTCTGGCCCAATTAATATTTAGTATTAATATCTACTTTTTGGTATTTATATATATTGAATTAATATTAATGGACAACTTGTTATTTATATATTTTTAAATTGGCCTACGTTAATTTGTAATAGTTACGAATGAACATGTTATTAGTTATATTTATGTAGTGTTATTGTAAATGTTAAAAAATTTAATTATGGTACGCAATCGAATCGAATCGAACCGAACCCGAACGATTCCATAATTATATTTAGACTTGACGGTTCCATTTATTAAATACTCGAAAGTTTTTGGTCAGTTCAGTTCTGAAGAGTACCGAACCGGACCATGTCCAACAGTACTTTTAGGTACGTGACTGAAAACCGTAAGTAAAAAAGACTTCGTAACACAAATTTCGAGAATAAAAACTAATAACCCAAGAATAACTAACTAACTAATTAAAAGTGGGTGAATTGATTTTTAAAAACTTTTTGAAAGAATTAATCTAAATTCAAGTAAGTAAACACTAAATAGATTAATTCAAATAGTAAGTATATATATAAAAGCGAGAAGTCAAAGAGAAAGATGATGCAAACGATATAATTGTGGAGATTTGATCCAAAGCAATAATCTATGTCCTCTGTTACCAAGTTCTCCAGCACGAGCAATGCATTTTTTATTATGTTGATTGACATATGGTGCAATCCAACCCTTTATAATACTTCGGTGACTTACAAACAAGGGACACTGATCCTTATACAATGTCGAGTTTTATGGGACCTCAACACAACCCACACTTTTGAGTTTTACGGGATCTCAATATGACCCCACACGATGACTTACAGCAAGGAGCAACGATCGTTATATAATCTTGTCTTTAAGGAACTTCAATACGACTCACACTTTATCAAAGTGATTTTACAATGAAATTCCTTTCTTGATAAACAATATAAACAAATTAAGTGCTAAGAGAGACTAACACTTCAATGAATAGTAATAAATAATAGCTCAAGTGTTAAATGAGAAACTTTAATAAATATGACAGTTAAAAATTAGATTCAATCAATCAAAGTGTTTCAATGAGAAGATGAAGAAATAAATACAACGTAGGTTCAAAAATTTTCTCAAGAAATATCTCTCTTTTAATGGATGAATGTAATAGATTAAGCACTAAGAGAGAAATGAGAAATTTTGATAAATATTATGATTTTACAAGTTTAGTCAAATCAATCAAAGTTTCAATATGAAAAAGAAGAAGAAAGATTTATGCAATGTAAGCGTACAAAATCTTCTTCAAAAATATATCTCTCTTTCAATGAATAACTTCTGATAAATTAAGTATTAAGAGAGAAATTAGAAATTTTAACGAATATGATGTTTACAAGTTTGATTCAATCAAAGTTTCAATGTGAAGAAGTAGAAAACGTTTATGCAATGTAAATGCAAATACTTTCTTAAAAAATATATCTCTTTTAAAATTGATTTAGATAAATCAAATACAAAGAGAAATGAAAAACTTTGATAAAAGAAATGATTCGAGAAGCTTGATCCAACAATCAAAATTTTTGCTATGAAGAAATAAATTTAGATGAATGTTTTTCAAAGAATATTTTTCAAATGAAAAACTTTGTTGAGTAGATTTTCAAAAATTAATTTGATCAAAAGTTTTTCAATACTAAATGATTTGATAATAATAAATGAGATGGAAAATCAATAAAATTTTGCTCAAAAGTATCTCATTTGAATGCTCGTAAGTGTTATTATAAATGACAAGTGAGTTAGTATTTATAGAAGTGAAAAATGTCAATTTTTCTGTCAAATCGAATGACCAGTCCGGTCGATCGCCAATTTTCGGATGACCAATGTAACCGTTTGTACACAAAAAAATAGAAGTTAGGATGGTCAAATTTTAGACCGTTGGAGAGGTCCCATCGACCGCTAGTTTTGGCCGGCTGACCGCCGGTCAACCTGACGTCCAGTTTGATCGTTGACCATTTTTTTAGATATGATCTAAGTTCAAGTACATTTTTAAAGATCAAACTTACTTTTGATAAAAAAATATTTTATGCAAATGATATAAAAATAACTTTTTGTGCACAAAATGATTTTTGCGCTACTGTCATTCATTACTAAATATCAAAGTATTATACCTTTACATATGATCTCGAAAGCCTAATCTTTGTTCTTGTTTCGAAATTTCTTTCATGCTTGGCTCTTAAAACTCTTGATTTTGTTCTTCTTCACGAGCTCGATTTGATAGTCTTAATTTTGATTTTTAAGATCTCGTCTCGAATAATTTGACTTGAATACTTAATTTTCACTTTGATCTGCATTTCGAGTCTGATTTATGATGTATTGGTTTTGACAATGTTTGATTGATTTTAATGTTGAACTATCATCCCTCAAAATCAATTGTTAGAAATAATATTAACTTTGTTTGTTATGATCAAAACATTAATGATGAAAATCAACCATAGATCAACAAAAACCACGTGAGAAAAAGAAATATATGGCTTAGGTTTATAAATAGCTTATAAACATTAAGTCACTTTTGATTAATACAATTCGAGGAATTCACGAGTACTATAAATTTCTTTGCCACTCAATCATTTTTAATTAATTATATTCATTTATTTATTTTGGTGAATGATTTTTATTAGATAGTATGTTGCATGAAGATGGAACTTATCATTTACATTTAATGAGACTAATTGTTTTGATTTAGTTGTCTGTATTAACTTTTGGTGATATAACTTTATACTGTAATTTTATTAATGATTTTGAAATTTTGAATGTGAAAGCGAATCAACTTGGAACTATTTGGTTCTATAATTATAGATGGAACTCGTGGTTTCATTGTAAGTTAATCGAACCACGCTCACCCCTATGGTGGTAGACGTGTTGTGAAGAATAAAAGAATTGAAAAGGTGAGAAGTAAAATTATAATGTGTGCAAAATAGGAGACAAAATATAAGAGTATAGCCAATATATTTATTTTCAAAGTTATAGTGAGTTCTAGCAAGTTTCTTGAAATTAAAATTTTAAATTTACAAAACCGGCCATTGTTTGATCCTCATTATTTTGAAATATATTTTTCTCTTTCTTCTTTTCAATCATATTCTTTAGTAAAAATATAATACACGTAAATCTAAAAATTATTCTTATTTTTTAATTACACATTTTCTATCAATCTACTATTTCAAAATACATTGTTAACCAACTAGGGCTCAACCAGGCTCTAGACGTACTAATTCCTTAAATATCACGTTTTAGTGTTAAACCCATTTTTGGTGGGAATCAAAATTAGACTTTTAGTATATTTTGATAAAACATGATGATATGTGTGGTTGAAAAGTCGTAAATCATATAAAATGTGTTGTTAAAATTAACTTTTAACTTTAACATAAATTAAAATTCGAATTTTATTTTTTACTAAATAGGGTCCATGTTTGGTGGGAATTAAAATTAAAGTTTTAGTAAATTTTGATACAAATTGATAAAATGTGTGGTTGAAAAATTATGGGACCCATAAAATATGTGGATAAAACTAATTGTTGACCCGACCCGACCCGACCCGACCCGGATGAACATCCCTTTTTCTTCTCGGTTTTTTTTTTTTTATGGCCTTTACAATCTTATTTAACATTTTGATTTAAAATCGTAAGATAGATATAGGCTTCTTGACCTATTATTTATTTATTGAATATGAATTTTCAATGCTTCAATTCTCAGAACTCGGCTCTGCAACAAAAACAAATTCTGGGGGGTCTATAAACAATATTTGGTTAATATTTATAAACTATTTATAATCGAACGAATTACTTTTTATTCACATATTTTCGGTGATTCAACTTAAAAAGTAGATTAAAATCTAAATTAAAACCAATAATTAATTTTACCATACATTTCATGAAACTCATAACTTTCAACCACAAATTCCATTAACTTTTATCAAAATCTAACTAAAAATAAGATATTTATTTTAACCAAACATGGATTTATCTACAACTAATCTTTATCTATTTATTCTGTTTATAAATACTTCCCAATCTCATAAAACAACAAAATTTGTTGAATTTTAGTGTTACTAGGTAATGCCGCTCTTTCTGCTTCTCACTGTAATCTCAAGCATGTTCTTGTTCCTAAACTTAGAAAGAACCTTTATGCTAGAATGTTCTTTAGTGACAACAACATGACAATTTTTTTTTTTTTTGTGCGACCTTCACCTTCAGGGGCGGATCGAGACAAATTTTTTGTGGAGTCAAAAATGAGATTTCAAAAATGTTTAGGTTAGAAAAAAAAAAAAAAACTTAAAAAAAAAAAACTCAAATTTTTTTTTTTTGTGGGGTCATCTGACCTCATGTGGGTCCGCCCCCGTTCACCTCATTTCATTATTTCTCTAGTTTCACATGCAACTTCACTTCATCCACACAAACATTGCAAGAACTTCTCGTTTCTTCATCTCCACGCCTTCATTTCTCCAAATTTTCGGTTTTTCTATTTTGGTAACTAAATGTCATTTTTTTCCAAATATATTCCAGCTTCTTTTCTAGTTGTTGATTTAAAGCTCCGATTTTTTTTCCCCAAATCTCGTGCAATCAGGCTCTTCTTCTTTAGTTCTTGATTTAAGGTTGAAATGAGATGCTTTGTTATGAGTTTTTCCTTTTCTTATAACTTTCACACACTATACACGGATGTATCATGTCAATAAGTGAATTTTACGATTTTAGTTTAATGCATGTTTTTGAACATTTTTATTTCTCAAAGCAGATGTACATCGGAATTCAAATCTATGTTCAAGTTTCAACATGCTATTTACAGTTTCTATTTATGTTCACGTTGCAACACGGTTGAAAGGATTTGTATAAGTTTTGAGTTATGATTAATTTTTTGATTGCAACTATAAATTGTGACTTCCAAAACATTATAGTTTACAAAAATGACAAAATTCATCTCTATTCAAAGTCCTTGGTGTATTACTCGTATATGTTTGAGATCTCGAAACATTATATAACTACATAGAAGTTTTCAAGTGTTGTCGTTGCTCTAACAAATGTCAAAGGAGATGAGTGGCTCAACTAAGAAATGGTGAGGCGTAGTCAGCGGCGGATCGAGAAAAAAATTTTTTGTGGGCGTCAAAATGAGATTCAAAAAAAAAAATGTTTAGGTTAGAAAAAAAAAAAAACAAAAACCTCAAAAAAAAATTTTTTTTGTTTTGTGGGGTCATTCTGACCGCCCATGACCCCATGTGGGTCCGCCCTTGGGCGTTAGTCCCTGTATTCTAAATGATATATGATTTGATTTTTTTACTTTTTAAGGTTTTCACCTTACTTTTGACTTAGATTAATTATGTGAGTGAATGTTTTATCCTTTAATGTGTCTTTGGTCTTTCATCTCTATTGTTGCAAAAATAAGGCTCAGTTTCAATAGCAAAACAAATCAAACACCACGTAATCGAACGGCTCCTTTGGTTGTTGCCCTCTTTTACCACAAAGAATATGGTTATGCTTGGTTACAATTAACACAAAGAAGAGGAAGGAAAGCAATGGCTCAACACTTACGAAGAACGGCTGCCCTCTTTTCTCACAATTCAATTGCACCCACACAGTTCACAGTGGCAAGAGTCACCAATATTATAGATGTTGGGAAATTACACCCATCCATAGTTTTTAAATTCTCAATTCAAAAAAATAAAAAAAAAAGGGGGGGGGGGATTTTTTTTTTTGTAAATTTTTTTGTTCAAAAATCAGATGATATTTAAATTTGAATATTATAAAATATTTAATTAAAATATTTAAAAATATTTTATTTTTATTTATATTTTTAATTATATTATTTTAAATTAATTTAACTTCAAACACCCAAAAACACCCGCCTCACCCCACCCAACCACACCTACCATACCCCACAAACAACCCTAAACATCTTTAGTTGATGTTAGATTTTTCGCTCCCACTCCATAGACACGCCCATCCCGTCCCATACCTAGCACCCACGACCATCGCACGCGTCGACAGGGGCATCATCGACATCGGCACATCATTAGCGACATCACGCGCGACAACAACGAAATCAGCATTGCGATTTCTTATTCCGTTGACACGATCTCTCTCTCTCTTTTGTCTTTAGCATCTGTTTCTTTATTGGTGCTATCGGTTTAGGCGCTAATGTGATAGCAGCGCTTAGTGGTGCACAATCAGTGATGGTGGTATTGGTAGTTCATGGTAGTGCTGATTGTGTTGGTGTTTCGCAGAAGAGCAGGCGGCGCGATTTGGGTGTTGTTATTGGTTGGTGTTGGTGGTGATATTGTGGTTATGGTTGTGGTGGTGTTGTGGTAGCGGTGGCGGTGGTGTGGGACGAAGAGTATGTGATCAATAATTTGGATGTTATGACCAATAAATAATATGTGATCTAAAAGAATACGTGATTGTGACTAAATTCTAAATTTGAAATTGTGACTCTGAATTTTGTAAGTTGTGACCAATTAATTCAATAATTTGTGATTGAGAAATAACTTGTGACCAATTAATTTGATAATTTGTGATCGTGAAATAAATTGTGACTTGTAAATTTTGTGATTTGTGATCAATAAATTAATTATGACTTATAATGTTTTTTATTTATGTCCATAACTTTTTTTATTTGTGACCGAAAAATAATTTATGACTAATCAATTTGATAATATGTGATCGATAAATAAATAATGACATATAAGTACGTAATTGTGATCATAATATATTTAATTAGTTATTTCATAGCTTGAAAAAGAAAAATATTGAGCTCTCGATACATTGTTTTTGAAGCATCAATATAATAAATGACATCATAACAAACTGCTAGTGTAATTTTTCAGAGCAGAGAAATATCATCCAGCACATACCTTGAGCCTTTCATGAGCCTCCTTCACCATCTTTCCATCTTTCTTCTTTCTCCAAATATGGCCATCTTCCGGAAGTACCTCAGCACTTTCCAGTCAAAAAGAAAAAGGGAACCACCTGAAAGTACATGAGAAAATTATTATAATTTTGTCAAGCCTATGTAATACATGTAAAAGAGAGATATTTTGCACAAAGACAAAAGGCATACCAGGCCTCTGTTGCAGGTTGAAGGACATATTTATTGAACCAGTTAATCAACTGTATAAACCAAACAACTATATGAAGGCCAGGTGGATTCTGCTGAAAGTTAAAAAAATATGTATAAATTTAAAAAAAAAAATCGAAGAACAACAGAATGCAAAAGGGGGTTTTTCAGGTTAGTACTGTAGCTTATTGTGAGTATGTTCAGCCTCTGGTATGAGATGAATCTTTAATGAATTAGAATTGAGGAGTAAATAATGTGCAAGTGATAGTTAAAATGAAATGCATTTAAGAAGACTATTTTTTATTGATAAATAAAACAAGTTTTATATATTAGTGACAGCCACTGTGCAAGTAGTGTTCTGTGTCACTTTCGAGTATTTACATTGGTAACAATAAAAATGATACCAAAATATTTAAAGCAACCTTTTCAACTGAAAGTACCTTCTATGCATTGTTGATCATTATTTCCAGTTTTCAGTGTTTACTTGTCACACTGCTTTTCTGCACCACATGAAATGAAATTATCGAGTTGAGTTAAATGTGCAATTGTAATTATACTGGTGAAAAATATTGTAAGACAAAAATTGAATTTGTTGATGATAGGATAATTAGAGTTTGGTTATTATTTTACCTGTTCTATGTTAATGGAGTCATTTACGCTATTTGAAATTTGAGCGAGGTAGTAATCTTCAATTTGTGGCTAAAGATGACCAAGATGATCTTGCTCATTTTAAATGTATTCATGTTTTGAACAAGAAAAGCAATAATAAGTATTTGCATAATATTAAATTTATGGAGTTGTGATTGTGTATTCTGTCATGTTTGGGAGGAACACATATTGAAGTCGATATTTTGCACTTGCTAAAATCTGCAAAAAAAAAAATGATAGATTTGTTAACAGAATATATGTGAACTGGAGGAAAAAAGAGGAGTAAAAGATGGCAAGGTATGAGGAAGATTATGTAAATGATGAATGATGAGTGTGTTTTGCACATGAATTTTGTACCATTGGAGCCTCATTTGCTTGATTAATATGTTGATTATCGAACGAATTTAATGTGTTTGCTAGTGTTTTGGTTGAAGGAATGATGAAATGATGAAAAAGAGTTTTTGAAGCAAAATAAACAAAGAAAGGAAGCAGAAATTTGGCGCTCAAGCGCCCGGAAATAGCGCCCAAGCGCCGGAAAACAAAATTGGACAAATTCCAACAGCGATGTAGCGCTCAAGCGCTACACATGTAGCGCTCAAGCGCTGGGTGTAGCGCTCAAGCGCTGGGGGTAGCGCTCAAGCGCTACTCTGGTCCGTTTCGCGGCGCTCAAGCGCTGCAACCTAGCGCTCAAGCGCCGCGCCGCGAAGAAAATTAGGTTTTTTTTGGGCTACGAAAAAGCCCATAAAAAGGACTCCAAATTGGCCTAGGATGTATGAGAAGTATAGGAGGCGAAGAGAGGCACGAAATTAGGGTTTCACACCTTGCAAAATAGAGAGAAACAACACAAGATAAACGTGAATTTGCGAGAAGATTTACATCAAGGATTCGAATCAAAATCAAGAATTGGAAGCGGAAGAAGATCTTGGTGCAAGAAATAATTCTTTTCCAACTTTTGTATCATTTAAATCCGGTGATGTATTCAACTTTTGTTATTTATTTCATTGCTTTGATTATGAGTAGCTAATTTATTTATTTGGGCGAACAATGTAATCTTTTGAAACCCTTAGTTATTAAATTCATGAATTCTTGAGCTTTATTCTTCCATGTGTTGATTTTATTATGAGTGCAATGCTTTAAATTATCTGGCCAATAATTTGATGATTTATTGAGTTTCTTACGAGTCGAGAGGTGAGTTCGAAACTTAGAATGTGTAATAAAATCTGGTAACGAGGTATAACGTGTAGAGATACCTATACTAAGTGCTGCGGTCATTATATGAATTCCTAGTGCCTTAATTCGTTTAACTAAGGAGAATTTGCATAGAGATATGGAATTGATTTAGTTAAATAGGCTCAATGAGAACTCGAGAGGGGTAAATTGAATACCGTAGGAGAATTCGACCGAACACTACATTAGGCTAGAATCTTGAATTGTTATAACTAAGGTGATCATTAGGTGAAATTGTTCTGCCCTAATACTTCTTGCATATTTGAATCTTTGATTTGTTTGTCTCCAATATTCTTTCATCAATTGCCATTCTTTCTAGGAATTTAGTTTTTCAAAAACATCCATATTCATCATAATCTGAATTAGAGTTTGTTTAATTTCATCAAATAGTAGTAGGAGAAATATATCCAATACTAAAGTATAGTTTTCGTGGGAACGATAATCCGGACTCTTAGGTCCACTATATTACTTGTTCGATATCGTACACTTGCGATATAAAAATACGCAACAAGTTTTTGGCGCCGTTGCCGGGGACTATTTAGTTTGGATTTATTTTTGTTTACTGTTGTTTGATTTGTTCACTCTCTTTTATTTATTCATTATTATCTCCTTTTCTATTTCAGTGTGTTTTGTTTTTATTTTTTTTTCCTTTACAGAAAACGGTGTTCATTGTATGCTCCGTGCTCAAGGCGACACACTTGAACCGTTTGACTCGGAGATAGAACGCACCTTTCGGCAGAGACGCAAGGAACACAAACAAAAACAGCAACATCAAATGGCGGATGATCAGAGCGTTCCAGTTCACATTCAGCCAATAGGACAAGCTGCGGCCAGAGCAGCTGCACCACCAAATCAGCCACAGGGGCCAAGGGAAATAAATGAAGGAGATTTACCCGTTGCCATGTTCTTGACACCAGTTGCTTCACCTGCGCGGTCTAGTATTGTGTACCCTGATTTTGGAGTCAACAATTTTCAGATAAGGGCAGAATGGATAAATCTGATGAGCAACACTCTTCAATTCTACGGGTTGCCCCATGAGAATCCAAATACACACTTAGACAGATTTCTTCGAAACTACCAGAACTTCTATGCCCCGGGGGTCAATGAAGATGCCATCAAATTGCGGTTATTTCCTTACACACTTCGAGATGCCGCATTGGAGTGGTTAGATGCTGAACCTCATGCAAGTATAACAACTTGGGAAGATCTCACCAGAAAATTTTGCAACAAATTCTTCCCACCTGCTAAAGTAGCCAAATTGAGGTTGGAGATCCAAACCTTCCAACAACATGATGGAGAGAGCTTTAACGATGCATGGAACAGATTCAAAGGGCTAATGCGAAGATGCCCAAATCATGGAATTCCAAATGGAGATCAGGTGCGGTACTTTTACTCAGGACTCTCACCAATGTCGAGAGCTCGGGTAGATTGTTCTGCGGGAGGATCAGTCATGGGAAAATTAGTACAAGAAGCACTGGATTTGTTTGAGCTCATTGCTACCTCGCACTCAATGTTTTCTTCAGAAAGAGTAGCACCACCTCGAGCACCTGGAGTGTATGAAGTGGATCACCCTACATCCACTAATGCCCAAATTGCAGCGTTGACAAAGCAGGTGGAACTGTTAGTGAAGGGCACAGACAAGAGGAGCACATGCTGTAATAAGTAGTCCAACTTGCGAAAATTGTGGAGCTAATCATGCAACAGAGAGCTGTATGTACATGGGTTTTCCAGAGGAACATGTCAACTTCATTCAAAATGGATCCCGCAATTTTAACCCGTATTCTCAGACTTACAATCCAGGATGGAAACAACACCCAAATTTCAGATGGTCTGAAAATCAGTCAGGACAGGTTCCAAATAATGCTCAGCAGGAGAACAAACCAAGTTTGGGGGAGATATTTCATCAATATGTGCAGAAAACAGACAAAGTATTCCAACAGATTGATACTAATTTCCAAAATCAGCAAGCATCCATCAAGAAGTTGGAGATACAGATTGGTCAGATAGCTCAACAACTTTCAGAACGTCCACAGGGATCATTACCAGGCAATACAATGACGAATCCTAAAGAGCAAGTGATGGCAATAGAGGTAATGGAAAACGATCCACCCAAGGCTCCTGTAAAGGTTAAAGCATATGTACATCCACTTCCATTCCCCCAAAGACTTCGAAAGAAATCAATAGAGGAATATCTTCATGCTATCACTACAAGGAGCGGAGCACAAGTACCAGAGATTACTGTGAAACAACCAGAAAGAAAAGAAGATTGGGAAGGTGTTGATGAAACTATAATGGAGGAAAAATCTACACCCACATCAATTGAGAACAAAGAAAGTATAGAGGCATTCACTACCAATGCACCAAGTCCAGTCAAAGCTTACGTTCCTCCCATACCCTTTCCTCAAAGGCTCAAAAAGAACAAACCAGATACAAAATTTGATAATTTCCTTGAGGTTCTCAAGAAACTTCAGATCAATATTCCGCTGATTGATGCAATATTACAAATTCCAAGCTACACAAAATTCTTGAAGGAGATGTTGACAAAGAAGAGAAAGCTTCCTGAGTTTGAAGTTGTAGCATTAACGGAGGAAAGTAATGCAAGAGTGTTAAACAAATTGCCTCCCAAGTTGAAAGATCCAGGGAGTTTTTCTTTGCCAATTTCAATTGGGAATTCATTTACAATTGCTGCATTATGTGATACAGGTGCTAGTGTAAATCTAATGTCATATTCTGTTTACAGGAAATTGGGATTGGGCGAAGTCAAACCAACATCAATAAAGCTACAACTAGCTGATACTACAATTTCAAAGCCACTTGGCAAAGTTGAGGATGTGCTCATAAAAGTAGGAAATTTAATATTTCCAGTGGATTTCATTGTATTGGACACACCAGAAAATCGAGACATTCCAATTATACTGGGTAGGCCATTCTTAGCAACAGGTCGAACTCTAATTGACATGGAGAAGGGTGAGCTAATATTGAGGGTGGAGGACAAGAAAGAGATATTTAATATTTATACCCCACTTGAGACACCTTTCAAGAACAGTCTTTGCTGTGGAATTGATGAAAAACCTCCTGATCAACGAAGCTGTAAGAATAGAAGACCAAATTTTGGTGGACTTCTTGGTAGAGATGAAAATAGGAATATCAAAATATGGAGAGCACAAAAAGGGTGTTTGAATGAAAATTGCACGTGTCATGATGGCATAAAATGGTTCGAGCCACCATGATCAAACATATCATGGGACACAGTCTAGCTAAAGATTATAAAGAAGCGCTTCTTGGGAGGCAACCCAAGTTCTATCCTTTGTTTTTATTATCTCGTCTTTATTTTTAGTTCGTTTATTCATTTGTTTATCTTACTTGTGTTATTCTATCTCACTTGGTGAATTGTAGGCAAAAACTCAAATGTGGGGGTGAGCACAAGAGATATGGAGATTGACATTCTACTCATCATGAGACATAAGCTTTTACCGATTAGAGGGTCAATCTGAGTTTTCAATGACACTTAGTATCTTCTCAGGTAAGTCCCCCGTTCTATTCTTCTTTTTAACATTGGGGACAATGTTTATATTAAGTTTGGGGGCATTTTATTTAGTTTATGCATTTTTTTTGGCTTATGTGTTTGTTTTTTTTTTTGTGATTGATTTGTGTGCTTTATAAAAAAAAATCTGCATTTTCTTTATGAATTTACAACTTTTGTGTGCTTGTGTGAGTTGGATAGTCGTGCATCCATGATGAATATAGCTGAGAACATGAATTAGTTTGTGAATGATGATAAATTATGTGCTTGAGTCGTAATTTTCGTTTATCCATGACAAATGTGAAGATTTTGATGCACTGAATTGAGATATAGCGTTGTACACGAACATGAGGTTCACATGCTTAAATTAGAGACATGACCTAGAGGCTTAACCCCATATTTCACGATTCACCAAATCACTTGACTAAACTATATTTGGAACATTTTAACTGGTGAAGGAAATGGTTTAGGATTGTGATGATTCCGTGCTTGTTATAAAATTTGTGTGGAGTGTTTCGACTCTCTAGTGGATGCTTCGTGATGACCGTATGCTAGGAATCTAACCCCCTGCTATTGTGTTCAGAGTAAAAAAAAAAAAACTGCTCTAATTTAGCTTATGTCTCACGCCGGCACCTTTTTGACTCGAGTGATTAAGTCTGCGGGGTATCTTATGACCGGTACCCTTTTGGCATTCAAAAGCTGAGGAGTTACCGACTAAAAGCTCGCTACATGGGTCAAGAAGAGAAATATGGGTGAGGTTAATAAAGGGCTAACAAAAATGGAATATTTTGATGTTTGTTTTCGGGGCTTTAGATAACTAATGGGTTTGAATCACTTAGCGTAAGCTAGTTTGTTGAACACTCACTTTTGGGAGGATCATCACATGAATAGACTGTTGATATTGTCAGTCAAATGAATCCAAATTGGAGAGGTGTAAGGACATAAAAGAATGAAACTGAGCTTAGGAATACACCATTGGGAGAGCATAAAAGAAAACAAGTTTGGGGGTGTGTGAATCTAATGAGCGATGTAAGGAAAGAATTGTCCATTCGGGATGGGAACTGAACCAAATTGTGAATGTCAACGCTATACTTGATTCACACACACACCCCCGTTTGCATGGGATAAATGAAAATTGACTCTTGTTATGTAATTTTGAAGTCATTCATAGATGTGATACATTGATCTCAGTCCTGAGTAACGACAGGCTATCTAACTAAGTTGGGTACTGTGTTCTCTTTTAGTTTATTTTCTTTGTGTATGAGTTTGCTCGAGGACTAGCAAAATGTTAAGTTTGGGGGTATTTGATGAGTGTGTTTTGCACATGAATTTTGTACCATTGGAGCCTCATTTGCTTGATTAATATGTTGATTATCGAACGAATTTAATGTGTTTGCTAGTGTTTTGGTTGAAGGAATGATGAAAGGATGAAAAAGAGTTTTTGAAGCAAAATAAACAAAGAAAGGAAGCAGAAATTTGGCGCTCAAGCGCCCGGAAATAGCGCCCAAGCGCCGGAAAACAAAATTGGACAAATTCCAATAGCGATGTAGCGCTCAAGCGCTGGGTGTAGCGCTCAAGCGCTATACATGTAGCGCTCAAGCGCTACTCTGGTCCGTTTCGCGCCGCGAAGAAAATTAGGTTTTTTTTGGGCTACGAAAAAGCCCATAAAAATGACTCCAAATTGGCCTAGGATGTATGAGAAGTATAGGAGGCGAAGAGAGGCACGAAATTGGGGTTCCACACCTTGCAAAATAGAGAGAAACAACACAAGATAAACGTGGATTTGCGAGAAGATTTACATCAAGGATTCGAATCAAAATCAAGAATTGGAAGCGGAAGAAAATCTTGGTGCAAGAAATAATTCTTTTCCAACTTTTGTATCATTTAAATCCGGTGATGTATTCAACTTTTGTCATTTATTTCATTGCTTTAATTATGAGTAGCTAATTTATTTATTAGGGCGAACAATGTAATCTTTTGAAACCCTTAGTTATTAAATTCATGAATTCTTGAGCTTTATTCTTCCATGTGTTGATTTTATTATGAGTGCAATGCTTTAAATTATCTGGCCAATAATTTGATGATTTATTGAGTTTCTTACGAGTCGAGAGGTGAGTTCGAAACTTAGAACGTGTAATAAAATCCGGGCTAACGAGGTATCAATTTTGATATACCTACACACCTTATTTGAAACCTATCAAATAATTTGTATACTTAAATGGAAATTGAAAAGAGATATAAATTCCAATCAAAAGTAACCTCGTCTAGAAAGCTCACTCGGATTTTCGTTGTCCGATCATTATGCGAATTCGACGGACATCTAGATCAATAACTAGATTTCTAAATTGGTCAAAATTGCCAATTCCGCCCTAATACTTATCGCATATTTGAACTTGATTTGTTTGTCTCAATATTCTTAATTGTCATTTTCTAGGAATTTAGTTTTTCAAAAACATCCACATTCATCATAATCTGAATTTAGAGTTTGTTTAATTTTATCAAATAGTAGTAGGAGAAATATATCCAATACTAAATTATAGTCTTCGTGGGAACGATAATCCGGACTCTTAGGTCCACTATATTACTTGTTCGATATCGTACACTTGCGATATAAAATACGCAACAATGAAGTTGATGATTTCAGATAAACAAAGTTAAGTCCCTGATTAGTTTCAACAACATATTAGAACATTTGTCTCATTTTATATGATGAACGAGAGGGGATTGGCCCAATTAAGCATTTAGGCTAATATAGTTGGGAAATAACGAAGCATGTAACCTATGGGACTAAATGACATATGTCCATAAATGTAACACAGCAATATTCAGCTCAACCACAAAGTTACGCAAGTGAAACACAGCTCAAACTTCTAAACCCAAATAAATAATCTTTACAAATACAAAATAGAAAAATGAAAACCCAGAAAAATGAAAGCAAACCCAACATAAATATTGGCATAAGACTTGATATTATTAATAAAAAGAAAAAGAGGGAAAAAGATGCGATTTACCGAACCGGTACCTCATTCATAGCCCATAAGTTCATTTGGTAGATCTTAGGGTGCTTATCCGTTTCCGTCGATAGAGCTCTCCCCACCACCTGGTATTGATGGAACTGCATACATTATAACATGCAAAAACCAATCAATCCCATTTAAACCAAAAGAAACCAATTTCTCTAAATCTACAAATGAAACCAAAAACAAATGAAATAGTAGACATGAAAAAAAAAATTCAAACCTTTGAAGAAGAAGGTGCCTGCTTTGTCAAATTCTCCAGCGGAGATCGGAGAAGAAAGAGAAATTGCTTCCGAGGTTTTACCTTGGAATCATTGTACATCGGAGTCGGGGATCGCGAGTTTATGGGCCACGAGAGGAGACCTAAGATCTAGAGTTTTCTTTCGTGGTCGAGAGATGAGGGAGTTTTGTAAAGGTTTTCTTCTGTGACGAAGAGAGGAAAGCGTGTTTCATTGAAACCCAAAATGTGCACTGTTATCAAACATGTTAATGAACAGTAAACATCCGGTTCAAATGTGAAAAGTAAGGTGACAAAAATAAATTGACACAAACTCAAAAAAAGTGACACTCAAAAAGTGATACAAACTCAAAAAATTGACACAAACTAAAAAAAAAAAGTGACAAAACTAAAAAAAAGTGACACACATGCTAAAAAGTGACAAATACCACAATTCTACCGCATTTAACTTTGGGAAGATAGAAGACAAAAAAAACTTGTCAAACTTTGTCAATAAAAAAGCTTCCACCATTTGGACATTTCATCAAACACATGGTGCACATATTTGAACACTAAAAATGCAGAATTCAATAAACGACCCCAGCAAAAAAGTAAATAAACGATTAGGTTCGACACGTCGTGCAGTGCCTTCTCTTGCATGTATTTATACCAGCTACCTCCACTCCCAACTCCCAACTAGAGCTCTCTCTCTCTCATAAACACAGACACATAAACTTTGTTCAAGGTAAAGTGAAGTATGAAGCATAACTTCATTTATGTTACACTTCTCTTCATTATAATTTCCCTTATCAACACCTCACATTCAACTGCTCGCGAGTTGATAATCACAACCAAACACATGGAAAAATTAGCTAGAATTAATAAATAGATGCTTGTTGTTGCTGATAAATTCATCAAGTTTTGGACGGAATTGGACTAGACCCATGCTTGGATTAGGAGCACCAGAGAGTGGGGAAGGTAACCCATGTGGTTTGCGACCATGGGTTAAAGGGAAGACGTCGGAATCAGTGGAGTTCGGAGCTGGGTTCGCGATGCTCGCGACTCCGCGATTTTCAATTTCAAAACAATCTGCTAGAGATCTTTTTCGGATGAATTGGCAGCAAGGTTAGAGTCGTATGGGTGTGGGCTTCTGGCCAATGGTGGTATGCGATTAGCTTGCTGGCCGGAGGTGGAATTACCAGCAGTTTGTCCAGTATCGCGATGCTGTTTTCTATTGATTATTTCTCCTAGATTAATGGATGGTATGGGGAGTTCTTGGGATGGAAATGTAGGAAATATTGAGGAGATTGTGTTGGTACTATTGTCCGGAGGTTTGGGTGTCCGGAAGGTGACGGAAAATGGGTCCATTCATGGCAGCTAGAAAAAGGGCAAATGAATTGCTTGATTGTTGGGTTCAGATTTCCTCAAATCTGGACGTAATTAATACTTCCTTTAAATATTTAATTAGTTTAAGGGTATTAATCAAAACAGTTTTAAAAAAAGGGTATACGGCCTAATTTCTCCAATGTTTTTGGGTTGAGCAACACATTGCGATATTGATATAATTAATCCAACCCGTTTTAACATTATCGTCCAAATTTATTGAATAACAAAACCCAACATCTATATTTAATTATTTATATATACATATAAAACCTTCTCTAGTAGACAAACCTCTAAAAATCCACTTTCTAAATTTGACCCCCTTCAACATCATATCAATTAAAGGACAATCCAGGCATATCCCGCGATTTACCTCATGCACCAAAGCCTAGGGGTGGGCAGGTGTGGGTGCTCGTAATGGCGCGTAACCAAAAAATAATAATTAAAGGACAAATCATTCTTTCTCTAATAAATTGTCATTATAATTTTCACAAATCTTATAATATTAAAAACTTGGTGATTATTTGTCAGCAAGAAAAATTCACATGTCAATCTTTAGGGAAAAAAATAAAAATCCATCAAACACGTTTAGTCGAGGCAAAACAATTGCATGAAAATTAAACACAGAATTGTTGAGAAATTTTAACACAGAAATATTCTTTTTTATTCATAATACACACTCTTAGCACAAGGACTTGAGTTTTTTCTTTATATAACTACTGGCAATACTATTCCCAGATTTGAAGTCCACTTACTTATTATATTTAGCTTTGTAGTCCTTCCAGAGCTGATCTACAGTCTTGCCCAGAAGCTCAACAAAGAAATTATCACTGTAACCATTTCTCATCTTCTTGTTAAGTTGTGCTACAACCCCAGTTTTGAGACTGTTACAGTAATCCAAGAAGAATGCAGTCACGTCGTAACCTTGATCCCACCTGTTTCCTTGCCCGGGTTTCACCCAATGACTTGGTGCATAGCCAGCCTTGAGCCTCACATAATCAGCTATACCTGTTGCAGTTGTAAAATTTATCATTTACACAAGAGGGTTCAGTAGCTTAAATTTTAGATGAAATGATTCGAGAATACCTTCTACTAGCCCTCCAGGAGCTTGACCATTTCCATTCCATTGCCAGATGTGGGTCATTTCATGATACAAAACTCCAGTGATCTCTTTTCTCACATCACCAGAGTAACCCTGTATGTATCTTGCACTGACGTGAATCTCGTTGTTGATGGCGTATGCAACTCCGTCCATATCATCAATGAATAAACTTACTCTCTGAACATTTTTCCGGTCAGCCGGATGACTGAACTGTTGGAAGATTCTCCATATGAAACGTTTAGATAGGTACAGTGTTTGGGTGGTGTATTGAACTCCAATTTCACTAGTGAATCGAGCACCGCCAGGAGTGTTTGCAGCAGTGTTGGTTATTGTGTAGTCTACTGCATGGATTCCTTGGATAGCTGCTAGAATTGCCAAGAAAGAGAGACAGTATATTCTTGAATTAGCCATGGTTTTATGCATGCAGTTAGGAACACTGCGGTTGATACTTTGTATATATAGATGAAGAAGAGTTGGTCGAATAAATTTTCATAAATAAGTGGGAATCAAATTGAAGTTTAAAAATATGATAAATTTATTCTGGCAGTGGCGCACTGCTGGCCGCTGGCCGCCGCCAATAGATATTGTAGCCCTTTTTGACAAAGTCGCCCATTTACTTAGCGCAGTGCGCTTCGTGACAAAGCCAAGATGTCCTTTGCTTTTAATTTATGTGGGATTACACTGAAATCACAATTTGTTACACCATATTTCGTACTATTGTTTATTTATTTATTTTAAAAAATATAATAAAAAATAAGTTATTTTATGCTTTTTCAACGAAGTTTTGGAAATAAAAATATTATTAAATACAAAATATGTTAATTAATGAAAACTTCGAAGTTAAGAATGACATGAAAAATCGCTATGGACATAAGTGCTATAACAAGCAAAGATTAAAAATTATAGATACAATTAAAATGTGATGCAAGAAATAAAAATTGTGATATGAATATAATTACCTTAATTTATAGAATATAGGGATAATGTTTCGCCCTGTTTTAGATGAAAATCAGATTTTTAATAAATTTTGATCAAAATTAATAAAATGTGTGGTTGAGAATATGTGAATTCAATAAAATGTATAATTAAATATTTTTTATTTTGATTTAAATTATAATTCATTTTTTTGGCTGAATTAAATCGAGGGTTAAGGATTCAAGTTGACTTGGTTGGCGTTTAAGAAATTTGATGAAACTGAACTATAATCCATTTAATTATTTAACTAAATTAATTAAATAAGTGATTTAGAAACATCAATGAATACTCGAATAATAAACAAACCATTAGGACTTCGAATCCCACCACGTTTTTCTATCTTATATATGAATCCAAGACTTTGATAGTATTAATTTTGACATGATAAAAATTTATATTCCTATCTTGTTTAATAATCTTTCGAATATAATTGAACATATTCTCAATATGACCTAAAATATCCCTAGCCTGGATGCGACCAT
The DNA here is from genome assembly GCA_019097785.1 of Fraxinus excelsior. Classification (NCBI taxonomy): domain Eukaryota; kingdom Viridiplantae; phylum Streptophyta; class Magnoliopsida; order Lamiales; family Oleaceae; genus Fraxinus; species Fraxinus excelsior. Next base: position 15,332,427 of record CM032642.1, read on the forward strand.
ATGAAAATACATCAAATTACAAGAACATTCAATAGGATCACACAAATCATAGATAACTATTCCTAATGTCAGACTTCAGGCTTTATAATAATTGTTACCATGTGTTATCTTTTCTATTCATTCTCCCAATGATAATAGAAATCACACATGTGATCAATTATAGTGGTCAGATAACTGAGAAGTATTAAGATCATAATAAGTATTCAAAACCAAACAAAAATTAAACGTCTAAATTTGGAATCTTATATAAACATCAAAACAAACATCGCTCATAATTAAAGTTTGAAAAGAAGATGAAAATAAATCTTGAAATCCCAGAATCTCTTTAATGACTCATTGTTCAATCTCCTTAAATATCATTTTCTTCAACCCAAACAAAGATGTATGAAAATATATATCAATAGCTTCTATCAAACTTGTAAGAAATATGTAATATATGTATTTAATGGCTACCTCCTCAGTAGTGATGGCAACGGGGCGGGTTCGGGGTGGGGCACCCCCGCCCCGCCTCGCCTTTGACGGGGCGGGGCGCGGGGTGGATTTTTGCCCCGTTTAATGCCCCATTTAGTTTTTTTTTTAAACCAAAAATTTCCAATTAAATACAATTCAAAATTTTATAATTCAAAACAAATAATACTTAAAATAATTACATCAATATCCAAAGCAAGCACTGAAAACAAACGATGTCCAAAATGAGGCGATTTACAAGTAGAATTACATTGTAACTAAATTTCATTTTGTTATCTAATATTTTTCCATCTTCATAACTTCATTCATGAGCAGGGCTAGAGATGACAGAAGAAAGTTCCTGAAAATTGAAGAACGAAAGATATATTATACTCAATATCATCATAATAACTACGATTAAAATTTACATTATTTGATAAATAAAATTACCTCCTCATCAATATCTTCATCATTCATCTTGGAGCAACATCCAAAATATGCAGATGGCGTAGAATTCGCTATTAATAAAGTAAAATAGTTAGTAATAACTAATAAGAAAATTCATAAAATGAACAATATGAAAAGCAAATCTTTATATAAATCGTACCGTGAATATCGGCTCATAACCAATCTTGAGTACACATTAAAGCCTCCAAAGTTTTGGGGTGAAGCCTATTTCTATGTGGACTAATAAATCTACCACTAGTACTGAAGGCAGATTCAGACGCCACTGTAGATACCGGGATGGCCAAAATATATTTTGCAATTCGAGATAAAGTCGGATATTTGATTGCATTCACTTTCCACCATGTTAATATGTCAAAATCATCCAACCGAGGCAATATAGGCTCATCCAAGAAAGATTCAAGCTCAGTTTTCATGTTGCTAGGAGTTCCAACATTGGAAACAAATCTATAAAAACCCGCCATGCGATCTAAATTATTATTAGCACTTGACGCCTCGGTTTGACACGAAGAAGTAGAAGACTGAGCTGGAGACCCACTTGAATCGTTCTTTTTCTGATAATCAAGAACCAACTTGCTACAAACTTGATAAATTTTTTCAATCTCGCTTGCAGCGTTGTCATTAAAAATAAAAGGATAATAATACTTAACTAACATCATCTTATACCTTGGATCCAACACTGCTGCTAAAGCCAAAACTCCATGAATATCGCTCCAATACTTGTTAAACTTTTCTATCATACTGGAGGCCATCATTTGAACTTCCACATAAGGAGATTCAAGCCACTTATACAACGACAGTTTGATATCACAAATATTTGAAAAAAAAAAAAAAAAGATTAGCAGTTGGATACTTAGTTCCTGAAAACAATTCAGTAACATAAAAAAAAACCTTTAACTTCTCACATATTTCTTTTGCTAAATCCCAATTAGGCAAACATTTATATTGTGACCCCCTCTGTTTCAAAGGAGGAAAAACATCTTTATAAATCAAAGCAGTAGGAAGAATCAAGTATGTGGAATTCCATCTTGTTTTACAATCAAGCACCAATTTTTTCTCACAATCAATTTTCAATTGACGTGTAAAGAGCTCAAATTTTTCGGATCTTTTTGGCATAGCTATCCAATAAGCAACACTATCACGAATTTTCTCAACACTACCAACAATAATCTCCAACCCATCATTTACAATAAGATTTAATATATGTGCACAACACCTCATATGGAAAAGTTCACCATTCAATACAAGAGAACGAGTACAAAGCCGACTTAACACAATATTGATCATAGCATCATTTGTAGTGCAATTATCTACTGTCAAAGTTAGCAACTTACGATCAATATTCCAGTCTAGTAAGCTGCACAATAAAGTTTCTGAAAGCACGTCAGCAGTGTGTGGACACGGCACATATATGAACCTGAAGAATCAAATTAAATCAACTAAAAGAATATAATGTTGGTAAATTATGAGTCCAAATAATTTTATATTGTACCTCAAGATTCGACTTTGTAGTTTCCAAGCATCATCTATGAAATGAGCAGTGATAACCATGAAACCTTTCTTTTGATTAGAAGCGGTCCACATGTCGGTAGTTATTGAGATCCGACTCTCAATCTTCTCGAGTGCAATCATATTTTTTGCTTTCTCGCATTCATAAATTTTCAAAATGTCGCTCTTCAAAGTGTTGCGAGAAGGAACCTTAAACAATGGTTGCAGGTCGTGCAAGAACTCTCGAAATCCAATGTGATCAACCATAGACAAAGAATACTCATGCAAAATCACCATTTTCGAGAGACTATACCTACACTTATCTGGATCGAAAGAGTAAGTACCCATTGTGATCTTGCCACTCGCGGGATCCTTGCACAAATTTAAAGTTGTTTGGCAAGTATTATCATGACGGCGAAATCCACATCTCTTCAAATGATCGTGCAAATGCTTTGTACCATTTTTTGTGTCACCCCCTAACTGTTTCTTGCAATGATTGCATATAGCCTTCCATTTCTCACCATTTTTTTTGTCTTTTATAGTGATCACAAACAGCTGAAGTCAATTTCCTCTTTCCGAAAGATGGTTCTCTAATATTACCCTCTTCGCCACTTATGTTTATTGGCCTTTCTTTTGCATTTGGTAACGGTTCATTTGGATCTTCTTGCGGGACATTGCTCACCGATATATTTTCCTCGTGTATTGGTCATAATCCAATACTTCCAGCACTACTTGGGCAAGACATCTATGCAAAATAGATATATTATAAATAAATATTTGTGGTACAAATTCTTGCTAAATTATTTGTTCATAGTTTGGAAGAGATTAATAGCACTCCCAAACATGTACAAAGTGTGAGAATGAACTTTCATGATTTCAGGTTGACAATTCAGGTAATTCTTTAAATATTTTCACTAAAAACCAATGTCAAGTAATTGCATTACTGCAAGAAGCTTTGTGCCTCGTCTTCTTGAGAGTCGATAGACCAGAGTTCAATTGGGTTATAGCTCAAAAAAATGACAGATTATGTTCAGATTGTGAGAACATAACATCGAGAAAATGGTCATTGCAGGCACAAAAGGCCGAGGACCTGCCTAAGAAAGTTCTATGCTGTGTTCGACTGGACAAAGTAGACTTCGAAAATTGTGGCCAGATACCGACACTTTCAACACTTAGTGACGATTAAGACTAGAGATTGATTGATTGGTGCATCGAGAAACGACATTTTAAGCTACGGGAATCTTTAGGAGCCACAAGTGTGAAATTCTTAGCACAACTGTGGTTCATCTGAGTGGTTCATCAATTTGAAACTATGAACAAACAATTCATCAATTTTTTCCTTGGTTTTTTAGACTGAACTGCTTTTTAAATAATGACAAATATTTAAAATTTATTGAATTAACAAGTTGGGGAGACTTACAATAGTGACAAACTCCGGTCTCCGGTGATCTTCAAAATGAGAGTTGAGACGGCGAGAGACAGAGAGCTGAAGCGGCGGGAGACACGGCGAGAGACCGGCGAGTTGAGACGGCGGGAGACACGGCGAGTTGAGACAGCGACGGAGCGGGTTCAGGGCTTCACTGCTTCAGGGAGTTTGAGAGAGAAAGAGAGAGAGAGATTTGGGAGGTTTGGTGAATTTTGGGTTAGTAATTGACTAATTGTTTTATTCAAGTTTTACATTTTTTTTTTAAAAAACCAAACTGGGGCGGGGCATCCTCGCCCCGCCCCGCGACCCGAGGCGGGGCGGCAATCCACGCCCCGCCCCGCCAAGCCAACCCGTCGCGGCGGGTTTTTTTTTTTCGTCCCATTAGGGACGGGGCGGGGCGGGTTTTTTTGCAATCCCTACTCCTCCGGCTTCTCTTTTAAGATATATGTAAACTATATCCCATTAGCCTCTCTTAAGCTTCTCCCTTATATTGTAGGATTTGAGTCACAAATGTAATTTAGCCTCTGTTTGAAACCCATTTTGAGAAAAATAGAAATATTGTAATATTGATTGATGTGAGAATGTGTGGTGGAAAAGTGATGAAAAGTTTTTTATTTGTGTGTAATATTATTTTATTGGGAGAATGTGTGGTTGAAATGAACAATGAGAATGAAAATGAGAAATTAATGGGTGTCAAACGAGGGTTTAGTTAGAATAATGTTGGTCTTATTGGTGCTAGAACAACAATTTAGATGACAACCTATGATAGATTCCATTAAAATGAACAAAAACTTCTTGTATATAAATGAATCTATCATTTATTACTACATAATTGCCACTTAGAGTGGCAAATTAGAACCATCCAAATTGATCGTCGAATACTCATCAATAGGTGATCGGCACTAATTTAGATGACAGTGAGATCACTGCTATATTATATAAAGAAGTTGAGATTTTTATTTTTATTTTTATTTTTTTGAATAATATGGTAATTATCATACTATCACTTGAGTATGTGTTAATCACTCGAGATAATACGCAACATTATTCAAGAAAATAGAGTAATACAAGAGCATGCAACGGGTTGACCAATTTGTTCCGGCTTCCAAATTAGATTTGGTCACCAATGTAGTCTACTAAAGGATAGAGAAACGCATATTTTTTCTAAATTGAATTTTATACAGAGATTCTTTAAATTTAATTTTTTAAAACTTATTTTTAATCATACGTTATTTCAATAAAATAATATTGTACGTTGACTCATAATTTTTCTACTCTTTTGTTACATATTCTCCAAAAAAAAATTATTTTTTCGCAAAATCGTTCTAAAAAATTAATTATGTATGTGGACTCATAATTTTTCTACTTCTTAGGGTGTGTTTGAACCACGTTATTTTGGAAGAATGTATTCTGAAATAGTAGATTGATAGAGAATGTGTGGCTGGAAAAGAAGGAAAAGTTATTGATATGATGAAAAATATTATTTTATTGAAGAATGTGTAGTTGAAAATAAGTAAAAAAATAAAAATGAAAATTTTAATATGACTAATTTCATATTCTCTAAAAAAATTATTTTTCACAAAATCATTCTAAAAAATTCTACACCAAACCTATTATGGTTGAACATCCAATACACTGCTTTAAAGGTGCTGATAATAATTAGAGAAGGACTAGCTAGACATGCCCACCCGTCCATCATGTGCCATATCCACTTCCCACCTTCACAAATTTTTTTCCCATTTGATGTGACAATAAACTCATTTTTCATGTGTTTTTACTATTTATTTTCAATTTAACGTACTTGAATTAATCCTCTCAGTACTCTAGTACATATTTAATAACATTTGTGACTCCTTGTAATTTGTAAATCCTCTTTTCAGTATTAAGAGTCCATTTGATATTGATTAAAATTCAATTAAAATTGAAAATATAATCGTTATTGAATTTCACTCGTCTAATAAAAGTCAACAATAACGACTAGTTTTTCAGTTTTAATCTGATTTTAATTTCTATAAAACCGGTTCTAAATATTGAACAAGGAGTCATTAAACTTATGTTGTAGGGTTTGGGAGTACTTCCTTCTGCAATTAATACCACAATCACTTTTAAAAGTAACCCAGTTGTAACAGCACTTTCATTTAATTAGCCTCTTTCAAAAGCAACTTGAAGACTTCTTGAAGTTATGTGGAGTACTTTGTGCAAGTATCAAAAGAAATTAGAGAGGAATTTGAACCAAAAGTTAATTCTATCAGTCAGCTAGCAACAATGTTGTCCAATACTGGGATTCTCGTAAATTCCAGAAATCTAGCTGTTATGAACCCATGAGAATTGGTTTTTATAAAAATAAAATGAAGGGAAAATTGCACCTGAGGTACCAAACCTTTCAGTTAGTTGCAAACTTTGCTCAAACCTTTCATTTGTATTACCCACGGTACCAAACCTTTAAAAATATCGCAGCCCAAGTCCAAAATAACAGTTTTTATTAGTTTGACCCCAAAAACCGTCAGTTGACCCAGAAATTAAAAATCTAATAATTTTCTCCCAATAAAGTAAGGACATTTTGGACATAATATATTTCCCAATTATATCAAAAATAAAAATAAAAACAAAAACAAAAACAAAACCACAACCCCACCCACACTCCTTCTCCAACCCCAAAAACAAAAGCCACTGGCCCAAACTCCCACTTGGGATTGTGGTTTTGTTTTTTGTTTTTAAAATTTTTGATATAATAGGAAAATATATTATGTCCAAAATGCTCTTACCTTATTTGGAAAAAAAATATTAGATTTTTAATTTTAGGGTCAATTGACGGTTTTTGTGGTCAAACTAACAGAAATAGTTATTTTGGATTTGGGCTACGATTTTTTTTAAACGTTTAATATCGTAGGTGGCACAAATGAAAGGTTTGGACAAAGTTTGCAACTAACATAAAGGTTTGGTACCTCGACTGCAATTTTCCCTAAAATGAATCTAAACATCGTTTAACTATTAGACTAAAAAGAAGTGAAAAGAGTAGGAATTCATAATACAAATGACAATTACAAAATAACTGCAGCAGGATCTGATTCCAATAGCCTAAAGTGGAAATTACATGAATTAAGTATTTTCAAGATCTCAATTCAAATTTAAGAGTTATAAGTTTTTTGTTCAAAATCCAAATATAATTAAAAATGTAAATATTAATAATAATATTATAAAAATTAGTTCACATATCCACCCTACTACTATCTACCATATTAAACCCTAATTATTTCTCAATCTCTTCTTTCTCTGATTGTACAACCATAGTCGCTACCCTCTTTCTCTTTACCCGTTCCATCTCCCAATCTCCTATTTCTCTCTCTACACAACGGTTGAGTGACAGCAATGAAGGCAACATGAGAGACAGTAATGATGCCACACATAGAGCAACTAGACGAACGTCGCTCAGTCACTGTGGGACACGCAAGCGAGGTGTAGCTATTAGTGGAGTTGCTTCTTATGTGAAACCGATGTGCCATCGAAGGTAAGACCACCGCTAGTTTAGCCTGCTGGCTCTTACCTCTTACTCCTTTGTCGATTCAGCACCGCCGCATGCCGTAGTCAAGATCTGCTTCATGTTGTGGTCGAGATCTATAACTCCATGATTTGATGTGGGTTTTTTGGTGTGTTTTTAGTTGGTGGATGGTGCTCATAGTGGTGTTTGGGCTGCGATGGCTTTGTTGGATCCAAGGGTAGTAGGGGTTATGTTGGATATGGTGGTGACTGTGGTTTTGTTGATGGCAGTGGTGGTAGATCTTGGTGGATGCAGTAGTGATATTAGCTGCGGCATTTGAGATTATGGTTTTGATGTCAAGAGGTGGTGGTGGTGGTGGAGGTTCGGGTGACGATGGATTCGGTGGCAATGCGATTGGTGGTGTGGTGAGGTGGTTGATAAGTGCATTTTCGCACTTAATTATACCACAAAACATGAAAGATTGTTGATATAAATGCTTGAAAATGTCTTAATTCGATATAAATTTTGTTTGTAGGACTACGTTAATAGAGGGAATGAGATGTAGGCGAAAAATGGTGAAAATGATTAAAATGGAAGAAAATGAAAGTTCGGGGACTAAAGTACAATTAATCAAAAGTTGAATTGAATGATGAATCAAGTCTGGAATCTCACTAAGGATCCAATTGTTGACAACATGGAGGGCTAGAAGTAGGATGAAGAGGAAACAATGACTAAAAATGTGTGACAAGAAAGTTGGGGACCAAATTGCACTAGAGGAAACTATGGCTTTACCATGCGACCGGATGGTAGACACACCATGCAGTTGCCCAGCCTTCAATAGGACACATTGGAGAGCAATTTAGTTGGCCCATGCAATTGCAGGTATGTTCCGGGCGCGAGAAATTTTGTTTCCTTTTCAACTCAACTATGTATGGAATGGTATCTTGAGACCCTATTTAACCCTAAACTCGTCGAGAACTAGGGGGCTATGCATTCTTTGAGAGAAAAACACATTGGAGAGCTAACAAGAAGGCGAGAACAAGGATTTTCACTTCAAGTTTCAAGATTTCAAACTTTAATTCAAGTTTTTGGTGATGTTTTCTTTTTATTATTTTTATTGTTCTTTTATTTTATCCATGCAAGATTATACTTTTTATGTACTAGGTGAACGATGAACCTCGCATTGTGATCGTTTAATTTCTACTTTGTAATTTGATATTTAAACACGTTTGATGGATGTTGAATGCTTTATATACACTTTCTTGTCTCTGCGATTATAGTGCACGATAATTATGTGAGTTTGAGTGGTTTATTTTATGCATTCGAAAGAAGGGAAATAAATTCAATAAGGTATAAATTAGCGTATGGTTCATCTGGATAGAAATATATCGTTATGCTTTACGTGAATCTCTAAGTGTTTACAAAACGTCATGCATTCTTGTATATTGCATTTGTCATAGAAATATTAACAAATGGTATGCTAGAATATGTTCAATTTTACTCGAAAAAGATTGTTGGAAAAGTTAGAAACATTGATTCTTCAACCAATTTATCGTGTTATCAAATTGTGAAATATGAATTAAAAAAGAACTTTGTTTAGTGATTCGGGATCCTAGTGCGCTTTTTCATACATTAATTTTATCAAACTTTTGCATTCAACATAATTTTGCATTCATTTAGTCACATTAGCTTAAATTGTATTTAGTCATATTTTAGTTCATATTTTAGTCATAAAATCCAAATAACCAAACATCTTGAGTTTAACAGATTCGGTTAAGGTCTTGATAATAGAAATCAAATCAATCATCGTGGGAACGATACTCGAAATTTTAGGATTTCCACTTTATTACTTGTCAACGAACCGTGCACTTGTGGCGATTTACAAAGTGAACATATTTTCGTGAACAAGTTTTTGGTGTTGCTGTCGGGGATTGAGTTTTAATTTGATTTTCGTTATTTGGACACTAATTGGAACTTGTCTTTATTTTTATTTTAAATTTTCATTTTATTTTGTTTATGTCGTTTTTCTACCAGGGCTGAGTTAGGTGTTATTGTTTTTTTTTCTCTTATCTTCAGGTCTTATATACGAAGCTCGGTTGTCGGTGAATTGCTTCCAACGAATTTGGAGATTGAACGGACTTTTCATCAAAGACATAGGATAACAAGAGCAACACATCAGGTCAATCAGGGACAATTACAAATGGCTGATCAACAACTGAAATTGATAGTAGATCCAGTAGCACCAGCTAATACGGAGGCATAATATGATGGGAATGCTCTTCTGTGGGATTTCTAGTCACCATTTGTTGCTCAAAGCCAATCCAGCATTGTCTACCCCGCATTTGAACATCTAAACTTTCAGCTGAAAACAAACGTCATCCAACTATTCTAGAGCAAGCATCAATTCTATGGAATGGCAAATGAGAACCCGCATACACATGTATCCCGCTTCTTGGATATGTGTCAACACTTCAGGTATCAGGGGATATCAGAGGATGCAATCAGATTGATGTTGTTTCCACACACTATATGGGATAAAGCACTTGAGTGGTTAGATTCACTCCCGGTGGCTAGCATCACTACTTGGAACGATTTGGCTCATAAATTTTGCATGAAGTTCTTCTCACCAGCTAAGGTTGCAAGATTGGGGCACGAGATATCAATATTTAGTCAGAATGATTCAGAAGCATTTGATGAGGCACGGAACAGATTCAAGAATATGCTTCGAAAATGTCTACAACATGGGTTCGACAAATCATCACAAATCAGGGTTTTCTACACAGGACTATTTCTAACTTTTAGAAGTATGGTGAACTCGTCATCAAATGGATCTCTAACCACCATAACGATTGATGGAGCTTGGGAATTATTTGAGAGAATGGCTAATACTTCAGCCATGTGGTCTTCAGATCGAGGAGGTCCAAAGAAAACAGTTGGAGTCTACGAGGTATATACCTATTTGACTTTATTTGCAAAGATTGATTCTTTATTTCACAAAATGGAGAGCATAACACAAACGGTGAATTCGACACAAGTCAAGAAGTCAAACTACGAAGAGTGTGGAGCAGAATATGGCACAGCTGAGTGTCTCATCCTTACTCAAGGAAAGGAACATGTGGATTATGTTCAATGGGGTCAACGACAGCACAACGACCCTCACTCTGAAACATACAATCCGGGCAGGAGAAATCATTAAAACTTCTCTTGGGATGGAAATCAAAATCATCAAAATCAAAATCAAAATAATAACTGAGCTCAAAGACAGTTTCAGCAGGAGAAGAAACCTCAGTTGGAAGACATATTTGCAAAACTCATGGAAAAAACTGATAAATAAATGGAAACCACAAATCAACTCACAAGGAAGATTGAAACGAACTTCCAAAATCAGAGTGCGACTATTAAGAATTATGATACTCAAATGGGATAGTTAGCTCTCGCTATGACGGGAAAAGCACCTGGTACATTGCCAAGCAACACAGAAACAAGTCCTAGGGAGCATGTTCGAGCCATGATTACACGAACTGGAGTTCAGCTACCTAAGATACATGTCAAGCGACCATGTACAAATACAGAGTAGGTGGAGTCTCCTGAAGAAGAGAAAGGGAAACAGGTTGACGACAACAATAAGATATTGGTAAGAGAGAGTCCAAAAAAATCACAATAAGTGTCAGATAATTCAGTAAATCCCTATGAGCCACTGATTCCAATCTCACAACGGTTGATGAAGCAAATGATGGAGCAGCAATACAAAAAATTTCTTGAAGTGTTCAGAAAGCTTCATGTAAATATCCCACTGGCTAATGTACTCTTCCAAATACTGAGTTATGCTAAGTTCTTGAAAGATATTCTATCAAACGAACGTAAATTGGAGGATCATGAGACAATAATGTTGACTGAAGAAGTCGGTGCTAGAATTCAGAAGCTTCCCTCAAAACTAAAGGATCCAGGGAGTTTTACTGTGCCTTGTACTATTGTTGAAATTTATTTTGAAAAAGCATTGTGTGATCTTGGTGCCGGTATTAATTTAATGTATTTATCTGTTTTCAGGAAACTTGGACTAGGAGAAGCTAAAGCAACCACAGTCACATTGCAACTGGCTGACCGCTCTTTGACACATCCAAGAGGAATCATAGAAGACATATTAATCAAGGTGGAAAAATTCATATTCCCTGCTAATTTTCTCATATTGGATATGGAGGAGGACAATGATGTTCCACTAATACTAGGCAAACCATTTTTTGCCACGGAAGAGCATTAATTGATGTTCAGAAGGGGCAACTGATTTTGAGACTGGGTGAAGAGCAGATCTCCTTCGACGTCTTCAAAGCCATGTAGTTTCCTTTAGAGGTAGATAGCTATTTTAAAATTGATATCATTGACAAGGTGGTGCATGACACATTTCTACTTCAACATCATGTAGATGCATATGAGGCGTGTATTGTTCATTCTCAATCAACAAATTCGAATTCACTTGAAATTGAAACTTGTGCATGTTTTCTAGAAACCAACCCACAATATTTTCGAAGACGATAATTTAAGAACTTGGAACATGAGCCAAAAAGTTTGTACCATCCATTCAGTAACCACCTAAACTGGAGCTTAAGCAATTGCCACCGCATCTCAGATATGCTTATTTGGAGGAATCGTGCACTCTCACAGTGATTATCTCAAACACGATCAACGAGGTGGAGGAAGAAAAACTACTTCGGGTGCTTAAGGAAAATAAAATAGCAATAGGTTGCATAGCAGATATTAAAGGGATCTGCCATTCGTTATACATGCATAAGATTCTCATGGAGGAGAATTATTGACCCAGTGTGGAGAGTCAGTGGAGGTTAAATCCAAACATGAAAGAAGTTGTCAAAGGCTACGTATTGAAGCTTTTAGATGCAGGCATTATCTATCCTATATCAGATAGTGCGTAGATCAGCCCAGTTCAAGTGGTGCCAAAGAAGGGATGAATTACAGTCGTACCTAATAAGAAGAATGAGCTTATTCCTACTAGAACAGTTACGGGGTGGAGGGTTTGTATTGACTACCGCAAACTTAATACAGCTACGAGGAAGGATCATTTTTCTCTCTCGTTCATCGATCAGATGTTAGAGAGATTAGCAGTCCATTCAACTACTATTTTCTTAACGGGTATTCAGGCTATAATCACATACCAGTAGCGCTAGAAGACTAGGAAAAGACCACTTTCACATGCCTATACGTTACATTTGCGTACCGTAGGATGCCTTTTGGATTATGCAACGCTCCGACCACATTTCAGATATGCATGATGGCTATATTTTCCGACATGGTTAAGAGGTTCAAAGAAGTGTTCATAGATGACTTCTCTGTGTTTAGGTCTTCGTTCGATGATTGCTTGAAACACTTGAACTTGATTTTGCAGAGATATAGGAAAACAAATCTGGTGCTAATTTGGGAGAAATGTCACTTCATGGTACAAGAAGGCATAGTACTAGGACATCAGATATCAACAAAAGGCATTGAAGTGGATAGGACAAAAATACAAGTCATTGAGAATTTACCGCCACCAACTTTTGTAAAGGGTATTCACAGCTTCTTGGGTCATGCCAGGTTTTACAGACGGTTCATCAAGGACTTTTCAAATATCACCAAACCATTATTCACTTTTTTGATGAAAGAGAGTTCATTCTACTTCAATGAAGAATGCTTGACCGTTTTTCACACCTTGAAAGAAAGGCTCATTTTAGCTTCAGTGGTAGTTGCACTGGATTGGGAATTACCATTTGAATTGATGTGTGATGCCAGTGTTTACGCCGGGGAGTGGTGTTGGGACAACGAAGAAATGAAGTGTTTCATGTGATATACTACGCCAGTAAAACTTTGAATGATATACATCTGAATTATACAACCACGGAGAAGGAGTTGTTGGCAGTCGTGTATGCATTTGATAAATCTTGACCTTACTTGGTTGGGTTAAAGGTCGTTGTCTACATAGATCATGCGACGCTGAAGTATTTGATGATGAAAAAAGATGTCAAACCGAGATTGATTCACTGGGTATTACTGCTGCAAGAGTTTGACATTGAAATCAAAGATAAGAAGTATAGTGAGAATGTTGTAGTAGATCATCTATCTCGATTGGAGCTCAATTAACCAAACGAGTCGATGGAAATAAGTGAGATTTTCCCAGATGAACAAATCCTCAGTGTGGAGGCTACACTTTGGTTTGCTGTTATTGTCAACTACTTGGCCAAGTCCATTCCCCCACCAGAATATTCTAATCATCAGAGGAAGAAGTTCTTTGAAGATTTGAAATACTACTTTTGGGAAGATCCAATTCTTTATAGGCGAATGGCAGATCATAATATTCGACGATGCGTGCCTGAAGAAGAAGTGTATCAGATTTGGAGCATTGCCATTCATCAGCATATGCAGGACATTTTGGGGCTTCCAAGACAACATCAAAGGTCTTAAGTCAGGGTTTTATTGGCCTATATTGTTCGGGAACACCTTCGAATTCGTGAAGATATGTGATCGATGTCAACGCACAGGGAGTATCTCGAAAAAGAATGAAATGCCCCTGACAAGTATTTTAGAAGTGGAACTGTTTGACGTCTGGGGGGATTGACTTTATGGGACCATTCCCATCGTTATTCTCCAATCAATATATACTTGTGGCGGTTGACTATGTCTCTAAGTGGGTAGAAGCAGTGGCACTGCCCATTAACGATGCAAAAGTGGTGATTGGATTCTTCAAAAAGCACATTTTCACTCGTTATGGCACACCTAGGGCTATCATCAGTGACGGGAGCAGACACTTCTGTAATCGCCAGTTTGAGGAGTTGCTGAGTAAGTATAGAGTTAAATATCGAGTAGCAACCCCATATCATCTTCAGACCAATGGGCAAGTTGAAGTTTCTAATAGAGAATTGAAGAGAATACTTGAGGTCACGGTGAATTCTTCGAGGAAAGACTGTCCAAGAAATTGGACGATGCGTTGTGGGTTTACCGAATAGCATTCAAGACTCCTATAGGCATGTCACTGTACCGTTTGGTTTTTGGAAAAGCATGTTTCTTGTCAGTTGAGTTGGAGCATCGTGCATATTGGGCACTTCAAAAGTTAAATCTAGATTTGCAAGTCGCAGGTGAACAACGGTGGTTTCAGTTGAATGAGATAGATGAGTTTCATCAGGAAGATTATAAGAATGCCAAAATCTACAAGAAGCGAACCTAGAAGTTTCATGACATGCATATTCAGAGAAGAGAGTTTCTTGTGGGGCAGTAGGCGCCTGTATAGGGTACTGGGGCTGAGGATATGGATATGCCATGGGCAGCTGCACCGTCGCTACCACCTATTGGGACGGACACATAGATCTTGCGGCAGATGTTTGCTACCATGACTGGCTGCAATAGAGACATACAGAACTTACATCAGGCCTTTGGGGCTATGAGCATGGACATGCAGCAGGTGCGGGTAGACGCCCTCGCCACCCACATTTTGGCCTCTGATACTAGTTGGGAGACCCTCGCATCTAAGAGAGCATTCGAGACGATGACTAGAAGATTGAGCTTATATGCCGATCGGGTGGATGATATACAGCTCCGGACCGATGAGACAGTGGATCGCTTAGGCAGCCTTGAAGCTGAAGTACAGAGACAATCAAGTCTTCTCCAAGAGCATTCAGAGCTTATTCGCGGGCAATTCGCGCTACTACATGAGCAGTCGAGATGATGAGACAGATCCTTACATGACTGGCTCCTCCACATGATGCTAGCCTCAATTTTCTTCCTCCACCGTCATCACCACCTCCTCTTTGATCAGGGGGTTTTCTATCTCACATCTCTTAGTTCATATACGCTTTGTCATTCACCTTTTGTATCTCACCTTACATTTTAAACATTGGGACAATGTTGGACTAAGTATGGGGATGGTAGAATTTGTATGAAAATCTAAGGCATTCGCATAAGACTGTTGCATTGCATTCCCTTTCTGTTATTGAGTGCTTTTCATATGAATTTTGCTTCTATGATTGAATGCTTGTTGGTTATTTTCAATCTTACCTTCTGTTTTGTTGATTGTTTGAGTGATTGTTTGTTTAAAAAAAATTACTTCAGTATTTATGTTGTGTGTGGGTTTAATGGCCTTGTCGGCAATGATGAGAACATTGGAAGCAGTATAGCTATGAAGTGTGGAAATTGTACAGGTTAAATTGATGGATACTTGTCTATGTGGAGACTAGACATTTTTGCGCACAATACTTATGTTGGGCTTGTTAAGCTAATGATGGGATACATGTATTACAATAGCATTGAACATGATAGGTCAACCCCGAAAGACTCTATTGCACTTATCATTAAACCATCATTTTAGAAGTTTGGAGATGATTGAGCAATTACAGGGGAACATTGAGATGAGTAGGGATTCCATGCATGAAAATTGTGTTGTGTGGATTGGATTAGACAAATGAGATAAAAACGAGGTTAAAGTTTCAATTTATAGGTTAATTTTAGAAACTAGGTGTCTAAAAGAAAATGGGCACTGCATTAATTATTGAATAAATAAAGACATATGTTTGATCCTGTATAACTCGAGTAATTAAGCTTGCAAGGGTTTAAAACCTGGTACCCTATGGTCATCTGACTTGGGAGTCATAAGCCTAAATCTCACTACAAGAGTTATATAGAAAACAAATGAAGAATGTCATAACAGAAAAAAAAAAGTGTATATCCATTGATGAATAAGATACATGCTTCTATGTATGAAATGTATTGATTAGCTCCAGACACACAGTAGATAGAATCATATCTCTGATGTAAAGCAAGTAATTTAGTCGAGTCTTAACGGTTGAAACAATCAAAAAAATAGGAGAATCCCTGCTTGTTGAAGTGTGAACTTGTGATTGTGAGGCTATCCAAATTAAGAGAGAGTAAGGAATTAACTAAATCAAAAACTTTACTCTAGAATACATTCTAGGATCTATGGGTAAAAAGAATAAGTTTGGGGGTGTGTGTATCTTTCGAGCGAATGAAGGAAACATTTGACTACTGTAGGTCGGGATTTGCACCCATCATCGTTTGGTGTACTTTGCATGAGTATGCACCCACATACACATCAAGTTCTGCATACGATAGGTAAAGGTTGATTTGATTTTGCACTCTTGAAACTGTTCATTTTCTTGATTACTGAATTCTGATCCTGAGACATGATAGGCTATTAAACCATATTTTGTGTAAGAGTTAAGTCATCATCTTGTTTGAGTACAAATGACAATTTAAGTTTAGGATTTGATAAGTGCATTTTGCGCACTTAATTATACCACAAAATATGAGCGATTGTCGATATAAATGTTTGAAAATGGCTTAATTCGATATAAATTTTGTTTGTAGGACTACATTAATAGAGGGAATGAGATGTAGGCAAAAAAGGACGAAAAGGACCAATATGAAAGAAAATAAAAGTTTAGGGACTAAAGTGCAATTACTCAAAAGTTGACCCGAACGATGAATCAAGCATGGAATCTCACTAAGGATCCAATTGTTGACAACATGGAGGGCTAGAAGTAGGATGAAGAGGAAACAATGGCTAAAAATGTGTGACAAGAAAGTTGGGGACCAAATTGCACTAAAGGAAACTATGGCTCTACCATGCGGTCGCCCAGCCTTCAACAGGACACATTGGGGAGCAATTTAGTTGGCCCGTGTTATCGCATGGTATGTTCCGGGCGCGAGAAATTTTGTTTCCTTTTTCAACTCAACTACGTATGGAATGGTATCTTGAGACTCTATTTAACCCCAAACTCGTTGAGAACTAGGGGGCTACGCATTCTTCGAGAGAAAAACAAATTGGAGAGCTAACAAGAAGGCGATAACAAAGATTTCACTTCAAGTTTAAAGATTTCAAGATTTAATTCAAGTTTTTGGTGATATTTTCTTTTTATTATTCTTATTGTTCTTTTATTTTATCCATGTTAGACTAGACTTTTTATGTACTAGGGAACAATGAACCTCGCACTGTGATCTTTTAATTTGTATTTTGCAATTTTATATTTAAATACGTTTGATGGATGTTGAATATTTTATATACACTTTCTTGCATCCACAATTATAGTGCACGATAATTGTGAGTTTGGATGGTTTATTTTATGCATTCGAAAGAAGGGAAATAAACTCAACAAGGTATAAATCATCGTAGGATTCATAGGGATATAAATACACTACTATGTTTTACGTGAATTTCTAAGTTTTACAAAACGTCATGCATTTTTGTATATTGCATTTGTCATAGAAATGTAGTCAAATAGTATGCTAGAATATGTTCAATTTTATTCGAAAGAGATTGTTGGATAAGTTAGAAACATTGATTCTTCAACCAATTCATCGTGTTATCAAATTGTGAAATAGGGATTAAAAGTGAACTTTGCTTAGTGGTTCGGGATCCTAGTGCGTTTTTTCATACATTAATTTCATCAAACTTTTGCATTCAACATAATTTTACATTCATTTAGTCACATTAACTTAAATTGTATTTAGTCATATTTTAGTCATAAAAGCCAAATAACCAACCATCTTGAGTTTAATAAATTTGGTTAAGGTTTTGACAATAGAAATCAAATCAATCCTTGTGGGACCTATACTCGAAATTTTAGGATTTTCACTTTATTACTTGTCAACGAATCGTACACCTGCGGTGATTTACAAAGCGAACATATTTTCGTAAACAGTGGTGGTCACAATTGTTGATGGTGGTCACAAATGAGTTGGTTGATTGTGACCAATAAGTGGTTAATGTGTGACCAACATAAACAATATATGACCAATGAAATAGATAAATTCTAACCAATAAATATGTGTAACCTAAAAATTTGTTAAGTTGTGACCAATAATGTGATAATTTGTGACTTAAACATAATTTGTGGTCAATTAATTTGATATTTTTGCGACCATGAAATAAATTGACATATAAAATTTGTGATTTGTGGTCAAGAAATAATATATGACCTATTAATTTGATAAATTTGTGACATAAAATTTTCAATTGTGATCGAAAAATTATTTGTAACCAATTAATTCGATAATTTGTGATTAAATTGTATAAAATTGTGACCTTATATTTAATTTATAAAATATATTTTTAATTAATTGTTTCAAAAATAAAACTTAATAAATATCTGATTTTTGAAATTTTAAACATTTTATCTTATCTTAATTTTGTAATGAGTTATAGTTAAATTCATGCTTATGAATTTTTCCCTAGATTGAATATACTATCCACATGTTGGCTTGTGATGTCATTTCAGTCCATTTTGGGGTGATGATAATTTTTGGACTTGGCCTAGTTCTCTGTTTGATCTATTGACTAACAATTTAAAGACGAAATTACATAAAACAAGGCATTTAAATTTACAAATTCAAAAATCAGATCTAAACTTTATTTAATAAAAAATCGGGTATTACATAATAGAGAGTGTTTGGTATAGATTAGAATTAGATTTTAAGTGGATTGCGATATAAGTTTTTGAAATGTGTGGTTGAAAAGATGTGGGATCCATGAAAGATGTAGTTGATATTGATTGTTTGACTTTGACTTAAATTAAAATCTGGCCCAAACAGGCCCTAAAATAAATATTTTCATTCAATTCAGTTATAAACCCTAATTTTATTTCATTCTTCTCACACTCCCTCCCAGTCTTCTTCATATCCTTCTCACGCATTTCTCCTATGATGCTCGATTTGCCATTGTCGAGAAAAACTCTCCATCGTCGGACTCAATGGAGAAGTCAATATCTTAGCATACCTTCTCAGGACCATCGTCGTCGCGCTTTCCACACAGCAGGCCCTTTGTCGTTGCATTTTGCATGAAGCGGCAACACTTGAAGGCGTCGTCGCCGCGTGAAAATCGCGACTGCAGAAGATGCTGTCACATCGTTACCGCGCACCGTCTTCTTCTTCTCCTCTATTCTGATTTCTTTCTTTGGCAAGATTTGTAGTGCAAGTCCATCCTTCCAAGTTAGTTGTTGTGTTTATTGTTGGCCGTTGGCCGTTGGCTATTGTTTTTGGTGTTGATGGAGGTAAAACCGTAGTTGTTGGTGTTGATGGAGGTGATGTTGTAGTTGTAGTAGTTTGTGAAGTGGTTGTGGTGGCGGGGTTTGTAGTGGTGAATGTGACATTTTTGTAGCAGTGGTTGTGGGGTGGATCTGGCAGTTGGGATAGTGTGGTGCTTTGTGTGGTGGTGGTTTTGTAGTAAAATTGGTGGTTGTGGTGGTGGTTCTGGAGACGGTGGTTTGGTGGCAGTGGTGGTGGTTCTGGAGCACCGGAGGTCAAAAGTGTTGGTGGTAGTCACCACTTATTTGGTCGATTGTGACCGTTAAATTGATTAATTTGTGACCAATAAACAATACGAAACCAATGAAAATATAGTTTGTGACCATGAAATTATATGTAACCTAAATAATTATTAATTTTTGATCGATAATTTAATAATGTGACTGACTAATAAATTGTGACTCATAATATTTGTAATTTGTGACCTATTATTTTTTTAATTTGTAACTGTAAAATAATTTGACCTGTAATTTTTTTGATTTGTGATCGAAAAATAACTTGTGACCAATTAATTTGATAAAATGTGACCAATAAATAAGTTGTGACTCATAAGCATATATACGTGACCATGAATTGTATAATTGTGATTTTAATGTATTTAATTAATAAAATGTATTTAATAAATTAATAAATACATGATTTTCGCAATTTTTAAACTTAAGGCCTGAAAATTGATTTGGTGATAGTTAAAACCCGATCCGTGAATTCTTCCCCAATTTAAATATGGTGGCCTAAAACCCTGGCCTAATATATGGTAAATCGCATTTTGGATTAGCAATTTTAGTTGTCACTTAATGCTAAGAGTCATCAATTGCTCTAGACCGTCGATCATCATCTGAGATCAACAGTGAAAGATTAAAGTATAAATACCGTAGAGCAATTTTTTGTATTTGATTTAAGGGGTTAAAACACCTGGTGGCCACTAGAGATTTTGCTTTTCAGCAAAAATTCATGTTAGTGACTTGATCACTCGAACTTTATTTCATGTCAGACAGTTTAATATCAGCCTATCTTTGACTCACGTTTTTATATATTCAAACTTCTTTCATCCATACATTTTGAAGTATCCATCATGCTAAGCAATTTTTGTATTTGAATTTGCTTGAATGTAACTGCATTTCACCCCAAAAAAAAAAAAAAAAAAAAAGGACATCTGACAAAAAATGCAAACAATAGACTTCCAAGTTCCAAAGGCACAAAAAAAATAACAGACAACAATATTGATTGTTCCGTAAAGACCTCCAAAATTTCTCCCCCTACCCAGAAAATGGACTGAAAAAACTTTCAGCTAACTTCCCAATATTCTTGATTCTCCTGATCTCCTCCTATATATACACCATTTGCACAAACATTTCACAAAACTGCTTCACATGTTTCACCATTCAATCCTTTTCACTTTTACCATGACTTTTTAACTCCATATTTCCATTCATTTTCCAGTAAACATCTACTGATAAATAAAGTGAGAATTACAACCATAAAGGATCTCCACAGCCGACTCAAAATTCTTCGTTTTCTTGTATTGTCGAAAGGGCAAAATATTCGGCAAAAAACCATGACCATGTCCAACCCAGAGAGAGAAAGTTGAAAGGACACGTCATTAGTTTGACAAAAGATTGTTCACCATAGCAGATGACCAGAAATCAGCACCATTGGAGTCTACTACATGTAGGGTTAACTCAACAGGAACCAGACACAGCCCTTTGCTCCTTAGATCATTTCTTGTTTCAGTTACACTCTTCCCCGTTATTTCTTTGTCCTCCTGCATGTCCAAATCTATTGTCAGCATACGAGGTGGAAAATTTTGGCTACTTAAAATTTTTTAAGTAGAATATACAAAATACTAGTGTCTTCTTGTGTTTTTTTATTTTTTTTTTCCCAAGAAAACAATGCAATGATCATTGAAATAAGAAAGGATTGAGAAATTTTTTTGCTCACTAGAATTATATTTTGCAACATTAATATGAAAAGATAAACTCGGAATCGGAAATCAAATTCAATTCACACAAGACTATTTAAACATCCTACAAAAATTTTAGGTAACCTCTGAAAAATTCCATTCTACAAATTTAAACCAGCCATTTATACTTGTTCAAAACATCATAAGTGGCACAGGAAGCCTCTCTAGTAGGTGTTGTTTTAGATTTCCAATCTCAAGCTCAAAAATTATGAACTATACATAATATATTGAAGGATCAATCTATTGAAAATTTCTCTCTGTAACTCAATGACCTTTTATTTAAAATTTTTGATTTTTACCTATTTTGGACTTTTTTTCTCAAAATTACTAATTTCAAGATTCTAGTTAACAACCATGTAAATTTAAATGAAAAATACTGTATAAATTGAAAATTGCCTTTATAATGGAATCCAATGAATAAATGATATCATTACACAGTTTTGCAAGCAGGTTCATTTTATATCATCAAAAGTCTGCTATGTATATAAATTCATAAATAAAATTTATTAATGATGGCAAAACTTGATCCTACAACCTTGTTGCTCCAATTTTGTTCCTATACCATGTTGAACAACTTCGTTACAAAGAAGTAAAATTCTTGGCAATTACCACTAGGGATGTCGATGGGCCGGGCCGGGCCGGGCTGAGTCGAGCTCACCCATGAGCCCTATATATATAAACGGTCACAATTCTACAAGCCCACGAACCGCTTGTCCAAGCGCCTGCTCAGCTCGCCCAAATTTTTTTGGGCTATGCTCGCGCAAAAAGCCCGAGCAGCCCATGGGCCAAGCCCAGACCAGCCGCGAGGGCAAGCCGACTAGCCACTCCGCCCAATCTCCACACCTATCAATTATACTGTCCATTCCAATCTACGATATACTAGGCTGTACAATACAAGGTTCAAGTTGTTAGAGGCCTAATAGCTATCCAGGTCTCAGGTGCTGAGATATGCATGTTTGAGTTTATTAAAGTGTGACAAAAAATACTTACAGGCAGAGAGTGAATGTATGGAGAACACAGAACTTGAACCTGATCCTGCAGAAACCTGATATAACCCATTGCTTCATGAAGTACTGAAGCTGTATCTGTCTGCACCATTATACATTTACACTATAAAATTATAAATCCAGATATATCTCCATATATATAAACATGATTTTAATATGTGTAGAGTGAAATTTTAAAATTTTAATTAAATGAAATAAATATTTGCAAAGTGATCAAATGAAAATCAAAACCTTGCCAAGGGGTGACACAAGTTGCTGCAATGCCATGACTCTTTCACCAAGCTTCTCTTTCTTCACCTGTATAAATTAGTCGATCTTGAACTTTGAGTTTTTGGTCATGAATTTAATGATGATAAAAATATAAAATAATATTACGAAACTATACTAAAAAAGGTATAGTTTATAAATTATACTTGTTCCTTGCAAGTTTTCATACTTTTATATCATTGTACAATAACTTAATACCGAAAGCAAAAGCAAAAGCATAAGCAAGTTAAGCCCAAATCAAGTATTAAGTAAAATCAAGTCAAATACTTTCAATTAAGTTCACCAAACTCTAATAATCTAATATCATCCCCTGAGCAATTCACAACTTCCAATTACTGGAAGCAAGCAATTCAGAATGATATAATCACAAATACGGGAAGCAAAAGCAAAGTAATTCACAGCACAATTCACAGTGCAATATTCGAATCAATTCACATCAATTCACAGAATCAGTTCACAAATCACAGAGACAGCAATACTGGAACGAGAAGCTAAAGCAACTCAAGAGCAATGAGTAGGCTTCGGGCTCGGGTCAGTCTTCATCGACTTCTAGGTCAAATTTCAAAAACAATTCAAAGAGCTAATTCATATGATAAAAAGAAAAATTTCAAACATTACACACAAATCAAAAAATAAAAAGAAAAGAATTTCTGCATTGTCTCACTTTTAAGTTAATACATTAACATTTCGAAACAATTGCATCAATCAAGAAAGTAGTACCTTAAGAGAATGTAACCACATTCATCCTGACTCTCTCAAAAAAACCCCAAACCACTATCTAATACTATAACAAGACCAACACCATCATACTCAAAAAGCAAAAAGTATCGCACATTTCTTCGTATTGTTAAATCTACTCCATCTATCAGATCCATAAAAATGTGAGAGAGAAAAGTTACAATAACTCGTAAAAGATCTAAAAGGAGTTAAAACCTCGGGATCGGACAATGGTTTGCACAGCATAAGTTGAGCAATCTGCTCGTCCAAATTTCCATGTGTGTTCCCTGCCACCAGATCCTCACTCATTTTGCTTAATTTTGCTATTTTATATCAAATCCACCTTTCTTCGTTAAGACGACGTTCAAATGTGAGGGACAAAAAGAGGTTCTTCGGGGTAACTCCTTAATCTTATCCTAAATTTCAAGCCACGGGCACTGTGGAAAACAGGAAGATAGGTGTCTGAGAGTTTTCTTGCGGATCATATAGCGAGGGTATTTATGTAATTAGCCAAAGTTAGTTGAAGGTTGTTAGAATGGATGAGCTGTCATTTACACAGCTAGATATTTTGCTGTATATATATACTATTGTAGCTCCTTACTCATTGTAAATGGAAAACCATTTTGTTACCCACGTTTTATTTGCTTCTCTGCCTGTGAGGTTTATTCTCTCCATTGTGCATAATATTGACATGGTATCAGAGCATATCTGAGCTTCCATCCATAGCTACGAATTCAGAAACCGGAAATGAAATCCTTACTGGCGATGATTCACTGGACAATCATCATGATGAAGATCCGATTCTCGTAGCTGGTCGAATGATAGCAGATCCTTCAAGCCCTTACTATATGCATTATGGAGATAACACAGGTATGCAAATTGTTTCTGTTGTACTTTTGGAAGATAACTACTCGACGTGGAGTCGAGCTGTGGAAATGGCGTTGAGTGTGAAAAATAAGGAAGGTTTCATTGATGGTTCCATATCAAAACCTCCTGCTAATTCACCACTATGCGTAGCTTGGCGAAGATGTAATCATATTGTGTCCTCATGGATTATAAACTCAATTCCTAAGGAGTTATATCCTAGTGTTATGCACAAGGATTCAGCACGCGAGATCTGGTTCGAACTGAAGGACAAGTATAGTCAAGGAAATGGACCACGAATATATCAATTGAAGAAGATGATAGTTTCAATTTCACAAGGGAATGGATCTGTTAGTACGTATTTTAACAGATTGAAAGGCCTATGGGAAGAATTATCTAACTACATACCACAATCTCACAATTCCTACTTTGAAGAGGAGCAGATTTTACAATTCTTGATGGGATTAGATGATTGGTACTCTAATGTGCGTAGTCAGATTTTATTGATGGAGCCATTGCCTTCGTTGAACAAAGTTTTTGCGTTAGCTCATCAAGATGAGAGACAACGAGATGTGGCAGGAAGAAACCAGAATAATATAGAAGCCACTGCACTTATGAGTAGAATGATGGCTGCTCAAATGAATTCTGGAGGTAATCAAAGGCCTGCATATGCTAATCAAGGATTTAAGAGGGACAGGCCTAGATGTAGTCACTGTGGAATGCTGGGACATCAGCAAGGAAAGTGTTACAAACTCCATGGATATCCCCCAGGTCACAGACTAGCCAACAAAGGAAAACAGTCTGTCTCTATTGCCAATCAAGTTACTTCCTCTCACAACTTATCAAATGCACTTTCTAACCTGACCATTACCCCGGAGCAATGCCAACAGGTTGTTAATATACTAAGGCCACAGCTTCAATCAAGTCTGACTTTCCATCCTGGTATCGCCACGAATCAAAATCACACAAATATGGTTGTTGGTTCAACTGATTCATCTACGCCACAAGTACCAGCATTACCAGACATTTCACCTTTCTCAGGTAACAAATTTTGTTTGGCTGTATCAGAAGTGAAGGAAAAATGGATCATTGATACCGGTGCTACAGACCATATGGTGTGTTCAATAAATCACCTATCCACTGTTACCTCCATGATAAATGCCAGTGTTAAGCTTCCTAATGGCGATGAAGCTCTTGTGACACACATAGGAACTGTAAAGCTATCTGATAAACTCTTACTAACCAATGTTTTATGCATCCCTTCATTCCAGTGTAATCTAATATCTGTCAGCAAACTCATTTCCTCTCATCATTGTTGCTTATTGTTTATGTTCAATCATTGCTTCATCCATGACCTCTTTACTTGGACAACGATTGGAGTGGGGAAGCTTGAGGCTGGCTTATATCTCTTCCAGTCTAGCACTACTTCAAGCTGCCGTCCATCCCACAATAATCCTCATCAATCAAATTCACTTTCTTTTGATTTTCCAGATTCTAGTTGTAATAATGCTGCCACTGTAAAGCCTTCTGAATTATGGCATGCTCCTCATGATAAGATTTCGATTTTACAAAAATCTGTTCCAGAAGTTGTTTCCAATTCTGATTTTCACTGTAATGTTTGCCCTATGGCAAAACAACACAAATTATCTTTTCCAAATAGTACTCATATTTCCAATTCAATGTTTGAACTTGTTCATTGTGACATTTGGGGCCCTTATCAAGCTCCTTCTCTTGATGGTTCTCGATATTTCTTGACCATTGTGGATGATTACAGTAGGTCTACTTGGACTTTCCTGATGAGGAATAAATCGCAAACCAGAAATCTCATTCAATTTTTCTTCCACATGGTAGAGACTCAATTCAGCACTAAAATAAAAATCATACGATCAGACAATGGTGCAGAATTTACTATGACTGAATTTTTTAATTCTAAAGGGGTTTTGCATCAAGTTAGTTGTGTTGAGACACCACAACAAAACGGCATTGTCGAGCGTAAACATCAACACCTTCTAAACGTTGCTAGAGCCTTAAAGTTCCAAGCAAAATTACCAGATGAATTTTAGGGGGAATGCATCCTTACAGCCACCTATATCATTAATCGTCTCCCCAGTCACATTCTGTCCAACAGGTCACCTTATGAGATCTTGTTTTCTGCAAAGCCCTCCTATTCTCATCTACGGGTCTTTGGTTCCTTATGTTATGCCTCCACACTTCAACGAAATAGGTCTAAATTTGATCCTCGTGCTGTCCCCTGCATTTTCATTGGCTATCCCCCTACTCAAAAGGGATACAAACTATATGATTTGCATTCCCATACTGTTTTCGTATCCAGAGATGTTCTCTTTCACGAGAGCATTTTTCCATTTCGTGACTCCTTCATGTTAGACTCTCTTGGTTATTATGCTGATACTTCTATGCACTCCCATCATCTCCCTCTATTTCCTCCCTCACACTTGCCACATCCATCATCATCTACTCCTTCCATAACACAAAATATGCATTCTCACACACCATCAGTGTCACCTCCTATTATATCATCTCCTAATCCTCCTGCTCATTCTTCTCCTAATCCTCATCCATCTCCTCTTCGTAGGTCCACTAGACCTCGAAAACTCCCCAGTTACCTCCAACAATTTCACTGCAATCTGGTCTCTCAAAATCCTTCCACCTCACCGATTTCACTCCAAAAGGATAAAGATTCTTGTGCCTTGTCAAATTACTTAGGCTATGATCTTCTTTCTCCAGCTTATAGGGCCTATGTGCTATCACTATCTACCATTGCTGAGCCTCGAGATTTTCTGGAAGCATCCCAGTCTCCAGATTGGTGTCAAGCCATGAATGATGAATTCCAGGCATTGGTTAATAATAACACCTAGACTATCACCACTTTGCCTGTCAATAAGAAAGCTGTAGATTGCAAGTGGGTTTATAAGATCAAACTGAGGCAGGATGGGACTGAGGAACGAAAGAAAGCTAGACTCGTAGCAAAAGGCTTTACTCAACAAGCAGGCCTCGATTACCAGGAAACATTTTCCCCTGTTGCCAAATTAGCTTCAGTCAAGGTCCTCTTAGCAATTGCTGCAAGCAAGAATTGGCACTTACACCATTTGGATATCAATAACGCCTTCCTCCATGGTGATCTTGAGGAGGAAGTATATATGAGGATGCCTCCGGGGTATGAGAAGCAGGGGGAGGATGGTACCACGTTGGTTTGTAAACTGAACAAATCAATATATGGCCTTAAGCAAGCTTCAAGGCAGTGGAACACTAAGTTGTCATCATTCATCATCTCTCAGGGATTTATTCAGTCTAAATCCGATTATTCTCTTTTCAGTAAGAGGACTAGCTGCTCATTCACGGTTCTTCTTATATACGTTGATGATATTATCATTGGAGGAAATGACTTGCCTTATATCGAACAATTCAAAAGGAATCTTGATAACCAGTTTCGATTGAAAGACTTGGGGGTTCTGAAATATTTCTTGGGACTTGAGGTGGCTAGATCATCCAAGGGAATTTCTGTCAACCAACGTAAGTATGCCTTAGAAGTTCTTGAAGATGCTGGATACTTGGGTTCGAAACATGCTAAATGTCCTATGTTGCAAAACGTAAGACTGACCAAAGAAGAAGGTGAGTTGCTTGATGATCGAGGTATGTATAGGAGGTTGGTTGGAAGGTTGTTGTACCTGACCATTACAAGACCAGATTTATCATTTCCAGTACAAGTCCTAAGTCAGTACCTTGAATCTCCAAGAAAACCTCACCTAGAAGCAGCATTACATGTGTTGAGATATGTGAAAGGAACACCTGGGTAAGGACTATTCTTTCCTGCAAAGTCCAGTCTAGAACTCAAAGGATTTTGCGATGCTGACTGGGCATCTTGTGCAGACACCAGAAGATCTGTCACAGGGTATTGCATATTTCTTGGAGATTCCCTGGTATCCTGGCGGTCAAAGAAACAACATACCATCTCCAGGTCTTCAGCTGAGGCAGAATACAGGGCCATGGCTGCAGCTGTCTGTGAAATAATTTGGCTCAAGAAGGTGTTAACAGATTTGGGAGTCGATCATTCTAAGGCTGCACTCTTATTCTGTGACAATCAAGCGGCTATACACATTGCAAGCAACCCTGTCTTCCACGAAAGAACTAAGCACATAGAGTTGGATTGTCATTTGGTGAGGGAGAAAGTACAATCAGGCGACATAAAAACCATGCATTTATCCACCACGAACCAACTGGCAGACTTGTTGACAAAGGCTTTAGGTGGAGCTAGATTTCGTACACTATTAAGCAAGATGGGTGTGGTGTTTTGAATATTTACATACCATCTTGAGGGGGAGTCTTGCGGATCATATAGCGAGGGTATTTATGTAATTAGCCAAAGTTAGTTGAAGGTTGTTAGAATGGATGAGCTGTCATTTACACAGTTAGATATTTTGTTGTATATATATACTATTGTAGCTCCTTACTCATTGTAAATGGAAAGCCATTTTGTTACCCACGTTTTATTTGCTTCTCTGCCTGTGAGGTTTCTTCTCTCCATTGTGCATAATATTGACAAGTTTCGTCTGTGTAGAGAGACAAGGGCGGAGGTGGAATCGAGGAGGGGGAGGTCCTGGCTGAGATTTTTCGACCTGGTTATTGCAGGGGCAGAGGCGGCGAAGCAGAGGCCGGAGGTGGGAGGGCAGAGACGGAGGTGGAGTAGACTGAATTGAAATGGAGGCTACGAGCATGATGTTTTGATCAAAGGGACAATACATAACTCTGTAGCTCCTAGCTTCAAAGTTGACATTTCATAAATAACAAATTTATCAAAATATTTCAAAAATCAAGTAATAAATAAATTTATTAAATATTAAAATATAATATAATATATATTAATTATTTATATCAACACCACCCCACTACACCACATTCTTCCCCCCTCTCACTACACCACATTCCTTCCACCTCTCTACCAGAGACAACCATCTGCTCAGGCGATGGCTCCGGAACGTCTCCTACAACTTTCCGTCGAACTTCTGATGACTTTTCGGTGAACTTCCAATGACTTTCCGGCGAACACTCCAGAATAGCCACTCGACGAATTAAAGATTTTCAAAAAATTCAAAATTGAAAATCATGCCCCCACTCCCATGGATCCACCTACCATCACCCCACCTTGCCTCCACATTCTAAAAAAAATATCGAAAAAATTTCAAGTCACTTTATATAATCAAGTTGCTGTCGATCTCATATGTTACTAATTGTGACCAAGTGTGTACTCAATGTGACTAACTGCGACCAAATTCGTGTTAAGTGTGACTGTATGTGACCAATTTTGTGTTACTTGTGACCGAATGTAACTTGAATATGTTCAAGTCACATTTGGTCACAACCAGTCACAGTATACACATATTTAGTCACAAGGGGTCAACAAACAAATCTGCTTACACAACGGACCAACACCACAATCCACCACCAAAAAGAAGTGACGGAAACTGTTTACAAATTTCTGAATACAACTGATTCATCCAAAAATTACAACAGCAGCATAATACCAGAAAGTAACTACTATTATTTTATCAAAACATTAAAAGAAGAGAAAAATCATGTCAGCGGCAATAGGAAATTCAAATTTCTGTCCACTCGAAATCTCATTGCCACAAAGCATGGCTGAAAAGCTCGCACCAAAATTGATTCCATCTTTATTAAAATTGCTAAGATCTGCCGGCCACCGAAAATGAGAAGTGGTGTCGGAAAATAAAAATCAAACCGCTTAAATCTACATCGGCTCCAATGACCACTCCAGCGCACGCTCCAATCAACCTGCCCACATCATCCACCCATTCCCAACTTCCAAAAAATTTCCAGAATTTCAAATCACAATCGGTTACAACGAGTCACAATTACCCAGTTACAATCGATCACAAACGGTTACAATCGGTCACAAACAGTCACAACGAACTACCCGTTAGTCAAATCGTGATCTGGTCATAGATCAAAAAAGTTCGCCGACACCACCAACTCCAATCCAGCACTAAAATTTTCGATCGCTGAACTACCACCACAATCAACTGAAACGCATCTCTACCATTTTGCAACCCACCAACAACCTCCTTCACCACTAAACAACCAACAGCCCCTACCACCTCACCACCACCATCTTCCACAGTCCCGGCTCCACTTCCGCTTCTCCTCTTCGATCCGCTTCAGCAGAGTGGCCTAATCCAACTCTCTCTGGACAGAAACTCAATTCGTCTTCTTATCACCATAAAAACAAATAAACCACCATCACAAAAACCTCCATCATCCCAACCGCCTATCCACTACCACAGCCACCACCATAAAAATCGCCCGCCAGATCTACAAGAAGCCCTACCACAAAAACCCCCTACCACACAAAACACCACCGGATCTGCTTCTCAAATACCGCTTCTGCTTCGTCGCACATTATTTCACCGTCGAAACTCGAGGTAATTCATTTCACCCCGCAAATAATTACGGTTTAAAATCTCCATTAACCCAATCTTCATCGAGCAAAATATTTGTAGCTGTAATGGATTTATGGCGAAGATATCGGAGCTTCGCGGAGGAAGCCGCAAAGCAATCATAGGAGCTGACGTAGGGAATAGCCTCGGTGAACCTAGACGACATCGTTTCGGAGGCGTCAAACGCACTGCCACCGTTGCCACCACTTTATCACTACTACAGCCTCATCAGATCCACATACTGCAGCCCACAATCGCGACGCCTCTACAAGCCCTGATACTATCCACGTAGTAGAACCACTTTGCAAGCCCACAATCGAAGGAGGACAAGAGGAATTAGTGGTGTGATAAAAGAGATAAGAGAAGGAAGAGGTAGAGAAAGGTGAGGCAGCAGTGGTGGTGAAAGATAATGGCGAGCAGAGAGAGATGAGAGGTAGAGATAGAACGATTTTGGGGAAAATGAGGTTGGTGGAGGTAGGTAGGTAGGGTTCATTTCTAATTTAATTAAATTAAATAATATATTTATTTAATAATAATATATTAATTAAAACAACTGATTTTTGAATTTGAAAATTTAAATACCTGAGTTTAGGTAATTTTCTCTTAATTTAAATGGATTGGGCTGGGCAGTGGTCTTTGGGCCATTTACATTAGGCTAGTGGGTATTGGTAAAGGGAACAATACACAAAACCTACATATAAGAATTATTTTTCAAAGCTAACAAATTTGTCTAATTATTTCAAAAATCAGGTGGTAAATAGATTTATTAAATATTAAATTATAATATAATATATATTAATTATTTATGCTCATGACACATCACCCACCTCATCATTCCACTACACCACCTTCCCTCCATCTCTCATAGAATTTTGGCATCACTCCGACGACGGTTCGACGACTCTCTGGCTAGTTCTGACGATTTTTCTGGCGAATATTCCATTAGCCGCTCCGACGACTTAAAATTCCTGAAAATTAAAAATTGGAAATCACATCCTCACCCAATGGATCCACCTATCACCACCCCTGCCTCCACCTCCTAAAAAAATTACAAGAAAAATTTCAAATCACTTTATATAATCAAGCCCCTAACACGTGTCATCAGTGACTAACTATGACCAAATGTGTATTCAATGTGACTAACTGTGACCAAATGTGTGTTCAGTGTGACTGTCTATGACCAATTTTATATTACTTGTGACCGAATGTGACTTGAATATGATCAAGTCACAATTAGCACAAAATTGATCACAATCAGTCACAGTACACACATATTTGATCACAAATGGTCACCACAAACAAATTCGCTAACACCTAGAACCAAGACCACAATCTTACTCATTTGACTGGCCCCTGAATCCATATCAATGCCATTAATTCACAAGCTTAATAATTTTGCAGCCAGATTGTTTAAAGAAAGAGTTCATCAGAAGAAATAAAAAAATTGTTGCAGTGTTTTCAAAATCTAAGCTACAACAGGTTCGCGTAAATTTTCTCAAATTGACAGCTCGATTGCTTTTTTTTCAGCTACTACATTGTCTCTCTCATATCTACTACCTACAGCCTCCTTAGCACACATACCCACAGATCGCCAACCTCCACCACCCACAACCGCACAAACAACCATCACCACCACCACCACTAGTCGCCATCGCCACTATCGCCAAAACAACACAGAACACATAGATCAACACACACACAACAGCACGCCCAACTCCACTACCTACAACTGCACAAAAACAATCACCACCGCCACCACCTTCCCAAATCTAAAAGCGACGAACACGTAGTGTGCATTCTCTTTCAATTTCTTCAAGCACCGTCGAACCACTGCTGAACCACCGTCCCAACCAGCCGTTCCCCAAATCTACAGTCTCAAGCACCTACCTTTGAACCACCATTCCTTCAAGCACCCACCATATCAACCAGCCATTCCTTAGTTCTGTCGTCGGACCACCACAGGTCCATCATATCATTGCCATCGCACTCATTTTGAGAAACTGTTACACTCCCAAGCAATGATAAAAGAAGAATTGAAAGAAAAAAAATTAAACAACATGACAGAAAATATGAAATGCAATTGAAAGTAGGAAGAGCTTTTTCTTGCTATATGAATTAAATGTTTGTGGGGACAAGGTGGGGCGGTATTTGATGGGTGGGAATTGTAATGGCGGTGATAGGGTAGAGATAAGAGAATAGGAGTGGGAAGCGAAATGCAATGGGTGGACGGAAATTGAGATTTCACCTGATTTTTGAAGAAAATTATTTACAACCTGATTAATGTAATTGAAACTTCAAATCTAGGGTTTAAGGTAATTTTCTCCATGGTAAATGTTTTGGGGTTTCTTTAGGGCTGGAAGTTAGCATATGAATAAAAAAAGAGGAAATTACCTAAAACTTGTTGTTTAGTTTGAATTTTCTAAAAATCAGGTTTAAACGTTTTTTAATCAAAAATCAGGTTTTAATTTCACAATTAATATTAATAATGATATTATAAAGTTAAATTAACATATATACACACCCTACTATTTACCCCTACCAAATTCATTTTAAATATAGAACCTTAAATCAACTCTCTCTTCATTTCTCTCCACTTTCTCACGAGTGCTTGGGTGTATGTGACCAACTATATGGTTATCTGTGGCTAACTATTAATTCGTGACCTTAAAAGGCGATAATCTGTGACTGAAAATATGATATGTGACCAACATATTTAAAAATATGTCATATATGTTATCTATAAAAAAAAATTAACTTGTGAGCAACTAAAAATCTGTGACATATACTTCTTTTGCAGTGACCAATGAAGTTAATTGTGACCTATAAATTTTGTGATTTGTGACCTCAAAAATAATCTATGACGAATTAATTTGATAAGTTGTGATCGAAAATTAATTTTTAACTAATTAATAAGATATTTGTGACCAAATTGCATATAACTGTGACCTTAACAATTTTCGGAATCGAACTAGTCGTCGGAATTAAGTAGTGACAGAACGGTCATCGGATTTGTCATCGAAATTAAGCAAGACGGGAAATAGTCGCCGGAACGGTTGCTGGAGAAGTCGTCGTCGCCGAAACTGTGGCCGGAGTAGTAGGGTGGTTGAGGTGGGGGTGGGGTGGGGTAATTTTATTATATTACCATTAAATACTTAATTTAACATAATTGTTAAATATAACTTATTAAATCATGGAAAACCTGATTTTTGAAATTCTAAACTTTGGGGTCTGATTTTTTATTTCATGATAGTTAATGCATGACCCATGCATTTTTCCCTAAAAAAAAATCTGGGCAATGAGGTTGGGCTCAGAAGTTCAGTGTGGGCCTATGCCCACACTGGACCTCATTGAGCTCCGTCCCTGGCTGTATTAAAACTAAGTGCAAATTACCCAATTCCCTACTTTTCAAGATCTATTTTCCAAAATCAGATTTCAAGTTTTAATTTTCAAAAATCAAATATTTTTAATTAGATACAAATTATATATATACACACACACACACACACACAAATATATTTTAATTTCATCTCAATTGATTTCATCCCAAATCAAACCCCAAATTCATTTCTTCTCTTCCGTCTCTCACTTCTCCCCATTTCTCCATCCCAATCGACGCAACAAGCGGCGGCAGCAGCGCCGCCTTGAGGACCTAGCTTCTCTCTCTCTTTTCAACCTCTCTACCGATGTCCAAACGCCCTTATTTAACTGCTGCAAGCGACGTAGTAGTAGCGTCGCCTTAGAAACACCGGCAGTGCCCCCTAGATTTTTTGGGAGTTTTTTGTTTTTTATTCATCTATTATGTTGTGGGTGTGGTGTTCGACAGTGGTGATGGTGGTTGTTATGGCAGGTGCTTTGTGTATGAGATGGTATAGGGGATGTAATCTGGTTGTGGTTGTTGCAGATCAAATTCGAAGAAGTGAATTGGTGGTTGTGGTTGTTGGTGGCGGCCACATCCGGGGTGGTGGAGTGGGATGAACCATGTAGCGGTCGCAGTGGTGGTGAATCTTGTTGATGGTGGTGTTTTGTGCGACGACAATTTAATTGTGGTGGCAGATTGGTGGTTTTTTGTGATGATTTTGGAGATGATAGTGTTACTACTAGTTGTTGTGTGGTTGTAACTATGGTGGCAGATCTGGTGGGATATGGTGATTTTTTGTGATGGTTTTGGAAATGGCGGTGTTACTACTGATTGTCGTGGTGTTTGGGTGGTGGTGATGTTGGTCGTGGTGGTTGTCGTGAAGGCGATGGTAGTGGTCGTGGTGATAGTGCAGAGGTGGTGGGGGTGGATATGGTCATTTTGGTTTTCTGTGACTAAAAATATAATCCGTGACCTTAAAATTCGATAACCTGTGATTAAAAATATAATCCGTGACCAACCATTTCGTTATATGTGACCTAAAAATTATATAATCTGTGACCGTGAAAAAATATATGACCAAATAATTTGGAAATCTGTGTTCGTGTGACCTTTCGTGATTAAAAATATAATTTGTGACCTTAAAATTCAGTAATTTGTGACTAAAAATATAATTCGTGACCAACTATTTTGTTATATGTGACCGAAAATAATTTGAAAATCTGTGTTCGTGTGACTTTCTGTGACTAAAAATATAATTTGTGACCTTAAAATTCGGTAATCCGTTACTAAAAATATAATTCGTAACCAACCATTTTTGTTATATGTAATTGGAGCAATCGTCGGAATAAATCGCCTGAAACGGTCACCGGAATCGGAATAGTCGCCGGACAATCGTCGGAACGGCTGGGTGGTGGAGATGGGGTGGGTTAATTATATGTGATTTTTGAAATTTAGAAGTTGTTTTCTTATTTTTGAAATTATGATTTATAAATTTTTCCCTTAACCTAAGTAAAATATTAAGCATTTGGCAACATCGATCTGCTTATTAATTTAAAAGTTTAAGAAACATATATAATGCATTTATTTATAGAAATTTATCGTTCCTTCACATGCAATTCCTATTCTTCACTAACCTTTGCATGGCCGGTGACCACCGTTGAGTTTTCCGACTTGGTTTTCTTACTGTATTTCTGAGTTCCTGCCGTAGCTTCGGTATTAGCGCCGGAGTTCAGAATAGATTCTCCACACCCCGGCCCATTTCTCTTCTTAGATTTTGGTAGTGTATTCGTATCGCTGATGTAATTTGTTGAAGAAGTCGAGGATGAATCACTGCATGTAACTCCAGATTTTTCAGCCGTTTTAACAGAACTCTCCACCATCTTCAAATCACATTCTTTGCCAGAGTCTCCCAAACACAGCATTTTCGGAGGATTATCATATGAAAAAAATGAATTAAAATTGAAACCTTCGTCCGCATACCCATCGATACCCGTACCCGCCATTGTTGTAGACAGAAGCTTTTGTATATTTGTAGTGGATGGGGTGGGTGGGTGGGTCGGGTAAGGTATAGGGTGGTAGAAGAAATGAAGAATGGGGTTTTAATGGAGTAAACAACGGAATGTTCAGCTTCTTGTTTTGAGTTAGAGACTAGGCCAGTTTAAGCTACGTGTTGTCTTGTGCTGTTCAACTTCAATACATTTTCTCTCTCTATATTTATGTATAGATTTCTCTTTCTATATCTATATATCTTGGAATGGACAGTTACTGAGAGATAGGCTTTGGTTTTGTCATCACAGTCAAGTCTTCAAAACCCACCACCATAACCGAGAAAACCGTGCTTTATCAGTCCAAAGTAAGAGACGGTTCGGAACCCTAAACTACAGTTATAATTTCATCGAGATTATATAGTACTACGATAAATTGTTAAATTACGGACAATATTATAAATTTTCTTCCATGGACTCCTCTTAACCCGAGCTTGTCGAGTTAGATAGACACAATGTAAACTAGCATTTTTACCACAACATGCCATTGAAGTGCAATTTTAACCAAGTGTTACATAACATGACTTACAAGTTGAATGAGTTGAACTAACAATTAGTCTTGTTGATGCTCATATTTTAGCAAGAAAAGAAAAATATTAATTAGAAAGAAAATCCTTTGTCACGCAATAAATGACGCTAATTTGCTCTAAACCCACTCATTCATTGTTCAATTTAATAAAATATATCCCCATTTTAACAATGAATAAGGGATCCCACCGTCAACATAGACTAATAATAATTTGTATTAATGAAAAATAATATTACTCACTGTTAGATTTTAAATTGTATTGACTATTCTTTAAACAAAAGGAATATTATAAAAGAGTTGTAAAAGTAAGGAGTCTTTTGGGATATTGTATAGATGAACTCGGAATCTTTGGGTTAGAGTATGGAACATGAAAAAAGAGTAGTCAAAATTATGCTAGTCTTGTCGCCAAGCTGATGCTCGAGCTTCCAAAACAAAATTATTGTTGCCCACCTGTAGTTCAAGCGACACGCATTTGCTCACCTGGTGCTGAAGCGACTGTGTTTTTCAAGAAACCCTAGTTTGTAATTTTCAAGAGTTTTATCCGTCACATACTATTTTAATACATTTACAGCATATCCAAGAGACTCTCTATTTTTAAAGAGTATATATTATATCATTTGAAAAACATCTATAAATTTAAAGAGTTAAAATTTTGAAGTACTCCAACAAACTCTTTATAATTAACACTTAATTTTACTATTCCCAACAAATATTTATTATTTTTCTTTATCTTTTATTTTAACTAGTTTTTCTTTATATTATTTTATTGATTTTCTACATTGAAATTGAAATTTTTTTAATGCATTTAATTATCCAAACTCACTCTCTAAATTAAAATGTTAATTTAAATTAAAGAGTCTCTTGGAACATAATTTTAAATATTGACTCTTTAAAATAAAGAGCATTTCATATTTAAAGAGTCTTTTGGAGATACTCTTATACTATAAATACCCAAGCCACACTTCGTGAAAATGGTGATTGATCATTATTTCTACATTCATAACATCCTTTGGAGATCAGTCAACATCTTGACATTAATCAATCACAAGTTGAAAAATATCAAAATCAAATAATCCAAAACACTTACTTTCTAAATATAATCAGGAATGTACTTTTTCAATAGCTTTCAGATATTGTTGAAGATTGAGGGAGATTGAACCAGAAGCACTGAGAGAATAAAAGAATATGGTGTTCTTGGTGATCCATAGGAGATAGACAATTACAAAAGCTCAAGAGCATGTGTGAGCAAACCACATTCCAACGGTCTTGAAGATTGCAGGAATTAAATCAGGAAGTCTAGTAGGTTTTTTAGGCTAGATCATACTATAAGTTCTTATTGTCTATAGTGAGAATTACTAACTTGGTCCTAGAGTTTTTAATCATTTGAAAGATTTTTTTTGTCACCAAATCTTGTGTTATTTAATATTTTATTTAATGCAGTGGCAATTTAAAATAGGATAAAATTAACTTGATTGAAAAAATATCTAGAACAATTAAAATGTGACTTGTTAATTTTAATTAGTAATTTTAATACCACGTTATTCACTTATTCACCCTCGTCTAGGTGATTTTAGGGTCAAACTCTAACTTTTAATTGGTATTAGAGCTCAAATCCGATTCCTATCCCTAGTTTTTTAGATAAGTAGTTCATTATCTGTTCCGCTATATTTTGATGGCAGTAACTATACCTACTAGAAGATTAGAATGAGAGTCTTCTTGAAATCGATGGATGAGCATATTTGGTTGAACGTAATGAATGGTTGGGTTGTCCCTTCTACCACCATTAATGATGTCGTCACCCTACTTCTATAGCTAGCTGGTCGAAAACTAATTTAGATGAGTGTAATTGAAATAGTGAGACTTTACATGTTTTATTTATGGTTATGTCACAAGAAGAATTTAGGCGTGTGTCTATATGTGAGGTTGTTAAAGAGGTTTGAAATATTTTACAGACCACGCATGAGGGAATTCGATCTGTTAAGAACTCTAAGTTATAGATGTTGATTACCAGATTTGAAGAGATTAGAATGAAGGATGATGAGACCTTTGATGACTTCCATGTGAGCTTGAATGACATAATTAATTCTAGTTTCAATCGAGGTGGGAGAATTCTCGAGCTTAAGATCGTCAGAAAATCCTCAAATCTTTACCTGAGAGATTTAGGCCTAAAATCATAGCTATCTAGGAGAGCAATGATTTAGATTCGGTTAAGATTGAGAAATTAATTAGATCTCTCCAAACTTATAAACTTATCATATCTTAACCTAAAAAGAATAAGTCTATCTCCTTGAACGTTGTTAGGGAAGAAAAGTATGACTCTATTGATACAGAGACCATAAATGATGAGGAGATAGTTTATTTCGCTAAGAAATTTTGAAAAGTGTTCAGAAATAAGAAGAATCCTCAAGAGAGACATAGAGGTGCTTCCAGTGAGTCTTGAAAGATATGTAAATTCGTGTGATATTATAAGTGTCAATATTTTGACCATTATAAAAGTGAGTACCCTAACAGTACGAGAAATCGGGATAAAGCTATGAATGCAACTCTCACTGATGACGAGTCTAACTCGAATAATCAAAGTGAGAGGTCCATTCAAGATGAGAGTGAGAAGTGTATGGCCTTCACTGCTAGGATTAGGAGTGAATCTAATAAGAATAATGAGGAAGTTGAGGAAGTAGATAGTGGTGAGCACTCAGAGAAAGATTCTTAAGATGAGGAAGAGATTCGTGAGGCTTATCATCAATTATTTGACAAGAAGGTGAATAAGGTCATGTTTAAAAAGGTTAATGCACTTGAGTTAGAAAGAGAGAGACTTACATATGACCTCCAGGAGTCAACCAAAAGCCTTAGTGAGTTGAGATTAGTCAAAGAAAACTTAGAGGCCAAGGTTAAAATCCTAACAAGTGACCTTAAGAAATCTAATACTCAATTACATTCCTTCTTGAGTGGATCTCAAAAACTGGACAGTCTTTTAGAGTTGAACAAACTTGTTGCGAACAAGGGAAGTATAGGATATAAGCATGCGATCATAATAGGCCGAGTACTTTCAAAATCATTTTTGCCCCTATCACCAACCAACCTATGTATGTTCCTAATTCTAAACTCAAGAACAAGGATATCATAGGACATATGCCTACTAGACAGTGTAGGACCTACAACTTAGGAATAGCAGCGACCACATAACTTTGGACCTAAAGTTATCCCTTATTATTTCAATTGTGGTGATTTAGACATATAAGGTCTAGATGTCATAAATTGCTAAATAGAAATAAAAATCAAAATTCCACTAGAAATAATTAGGATTTTGATAGCCGAATTGACTTTTTCACTAATCAGGTGAGTCAATTGACCATTTAATGAAACAGTTTACTCGAAATAAGTCTTCCACTAGATTAGTCTGGGTTAAGAAAAGCGGTCTATATGATCCTAGATATGCTCTGACTCATGATATTGTTTGTGTTGCTCTTCAATGGGAGAGCGGTTTTATGCCTTAGTGAGTTGGTATTTTTGGTACATACTTGTGCTTATTCAAGATAGCATGCTTCTCATTTTGTTTCCGTTGGCACATGCACATATTTTTCATTTTGTGTGTTGCATATTTTTTTATTTTTAGTGTGTCTGATGAATTCATGTTTTATTAATCGAAAAAATAAAAAAAGGGATTTTTTTTTAAACTACAACATGATATGTGATATATTTGAATTTTTGTGTTTTGACCAAGTACGAGTTTAATTATTGTTCTGTGGCGTAGTTTCTATCACTTTGTTTAAATTTATGTATAATACTTAATATAGGTTTCTTCATGCATCTACACTGCACACACTATGATCTTGTAGTGAGTCTTGATCGCATATGTGAGAATTGGAATGGTTGTCATCTATTGGTAAAGTAACCTTGAATATGGATTAACCTTAATTTAGTAGACCTAAACTCTAGTATATTCCCGTGAAAGAAAAAATATTTCTTATTCTTTTTCAGAGGCTATTTGACTTGGACAATTAAGTTCGAAGGGTTTTTCATAACTTGATACCATATGGTCAACTAGCTTGGATTCATCGGCCCAAAACTCATTATAGGGGTTATCTTAGTCGCTTAATAAAGGAGGGTCTGACAATAAATTGTGAAAATTGAAAAGAAAAATGTTGAGCTTAAAAAAATAGAAAATGTACGAAAATGTATATATACTCAAAGTTAGGGGGAGTTTGCAGCGAAGGGGAGATGATAGTAATTAATGCATTCCATATCATTTTCATTAATTGCATTTTAGGAAAAGTTTGCAGTAAAGGGAAGATGATAGTATTTCGTGCATTCCATATCATTTTGAATGTTTAGCCTTTTGAGTTTTAAAGCCTATCTGGGAGCGCTTTTTAACCAAAAAATGGCCTTTTGAACCGTTAGAAGGAAATAAGGCAACCATTGTTGACTCTTGGTCTCACATGTGGGACCCACAAGTTGAGAAAAATGGTCATTTTTTAGCTTAAAAGCTGTTGAAAATTTCTCCCAGACGAGTCCTTAATGTTTTGTGATATTAATGTTTCAGATGGTGTTTTGATTAACATTAGTATTACTTCTAAATCTAGCTAGCATATTTATAATAGTATGTGTTATATTTTCTATTTCACGTGTTTGTACACTTGGCATTTGTGTTGTTGATTTCAAGAAATAGGTTTAACAAGGAATATAAGAGATAGACATTCAATTTGAGTTTGGGTAGATTAGTTTTGTTTTTACTTCATTGACCTGTATTGTATAGTTTTGTCACAGAATGTCAAAAGATGAGTTTGTTAGGTTTTAAGTTGTATTGGCTATTCTTTAAACAAAAGGATTATTATAAAAGAGTTGTAAAAATCAAGGAGTCTTTTGGGATGTTGCATAGATGAAGTAGGAGTCTTTGATTTCGAGTATGGAACATGGAGAAAGAGTTGTCGAAATTATGCTAGCCAATTGCCAAGGTGATGCTCGAACGTCCAAAATAAAATCATTGTCGTCTCTCTTTCACTCAAGCGATTGTGTTTTTCAAGAAAATATAATTCGCAATTTTCAAGAATTTTGTTTATTCTATACTGTCACAAACATTTATACTATAAATACCCAAACTTAGGGCTGGACAAAAGTCCCGAACCGAGCGGTTCTTCATAAGTTAAATACCCAAACGGTTACCCGAATTGAGAATCGATGGGTTTGGGTCGATTTTCGTTTATAGACCAAGAACCGAATAAGACCCGAATCTAAATAATTTTTTATTTTTTTATTGAATTAATTAAATTATTTTAATTTCTTAAAATAAATTAACAAATTAATTCAACCAAATTAATTTTTTGTAACTTTGTTAGCCCAATATTTGGGCATTATTATTAAATCTTTTTAGTTGAACGATTTTTAATTTATTTGTGTTTGTTAATTGTGTTATTTCAATTATGCTTGTAGAGTTTCTTACTATGACAAGTCAAGGAATTGATGATTAAATCAAATAGTTGGTAAGTATTATCAATACTTAAAAAATATTTTATTTTGATAACTATTAATTTATATTTCGTTTTCTTTATGTAAACTTCTTGAAATAAAGGAATTATTGATATGGATCATCGATATTTTAACATTAGTATCTACTTTTTGGTATTTGTGTTTATTGAATTAATCTTATTAGACAACTTATTATTTATGTATTTTTAAACTAGACTACGTTAATTTGCAAAAGTTACGAATGAAGATGTCATTAGTTGTATTTATGTAGTGTTGTTGTAAATGTTAAAAAATTTAATTATGGTACAGAACCAAATAGAATCGAACGGAATCGAATACAAATGGTTCCATAATTATATTTGGACATGACGGTTTCATTTATTAAATACCCGAAAATTTTGGATCGATTCGATTCTGAAGATAACTTAATCGAACTGACTCATGTCCAGCCCTACCTAAATCCCACTTCCTGGAAATGGTGGTTGATCATTATTTTCTACCTTCATAACATCATTTAGAGATCAACCAACAATTCTATATCTTGACATCAATCAACCACAAATTGGGAAAGACATCAAAATCAAATAATCCAAAACACACACTTTCTAAATATAATCAAGAAGGTACTTTCCCAATAGCTTTCAGAGATTACCGAAGATTAAGGGAGGTTGGACCAGAAGTACGGGAAGAGTACAATAACAAGGAGATCTGCTGGAGATAAACAATTTCAGAAGATCGGGAGCAGGTGTGAGCGAAGCACGTTCCAACGAGTTTTGGAGATTGCATGAATTAGATTAGTAAGTTTAGTGGATTTTTTTGGGCTAGATCATATTATAAGTTCTTATTTTCTATAGTGAAAATTACTGACTTGATCCTAATGTTTTTAATTCTGTGAAGAATTTTCTCCGTCAACAAATTTTGTGCTATTTACTATTTTATTCACCATTCTGATAATTCAACATAAAATAAAATTGACTTGATTTACTA
The DNA here is from genome assembly GCA_019097785.1 of Fraxinus excelsior. NCBI lineage: Eukaryota > Viridiplantae > Streptophyta > Magnoliopsida > Lamiales > Oleaceae > Fraxinus > Fraxinus excelsior. The sequence goes on from CM032642.1 coordinate 15,375,473, forward strand.
AACATCTCGAACAATTAAAAGTAACAAGATTAAAAGGTGACTTGTTACTTTTAATTGATAATTTTAATTATGCATTATTCACCTATTCACCCCTTTTCTAGGTAATTTTAGGATCGAACTCATAACTTTCACTCAGCAAGAAAATCCTTTTGACGTTAATTTACTATAATTATGTCGTGAATTCGTCTTCACAATTTTCATTAATTTTTTTGGTGACCATAACCCACTCATTCGTGTTCAATTTAACAAAATACATCAACATTTTAACAATGAATAAAGGATCCCACTGTCAACAAACAGATAATAATCTATATTAATGAAAAATAATATTAATCAACAAGAAAATCCTTTTGTTAAAATGCTAATTTATTTCATGAATCTCTTTCAAAAATTTCATTTCTAGTTTAGGTGGTTGTTGAAATTGGGATGTGACCCGAATCTTCTTCGTTAAAGTGTTTGAAGTATTGAAAAATTCTAATTGAAATGCATGTCATGAAGAATTCAAATTTGGAATACTATTAGAGTTCTATATCAAGTTGAAGTTCTATTCTGGATGCTCATTGAGAGTTGAGAATTGATATTGAACTTGAAAAAGAATTCAGAATGGAGAAAACACTTTTGGAAGAAATTTGCGCATTATATTTCATCAACAACTCTACCAAGAGGGTCGGACATCCCTACATGTTCCCTATAAATACTTGACTTTTCTCACAATTTTATAATGTGAGATATATGATTAATACAATTATAGGGTCTATTGTAATCTTCTCACTTTCTCTATTATTATTGAGTCAATAAAATCTTTGAATTCCTCTATCATATTTTTGTCTTCTTTTATTTTTTTCGTTCTTGATCTAATACTTCATTCTTTGTCATATAACTTCAACAATTTATTCAAGTGGTTGGTTTCATCAAATGGTATTCAAATAATATATAATTCTTGTATTTCCAACATTGTTATTAGCGATTCGTACATATTAATATTTCATCTAATAAGAGATATTTTGATTGTTTCATACTAAGTGGTATTAGAGATTCTCGTATCTTGTTTGTTTCATAACAAGTGGTATCAGATCCTAAATTTTGTAGTTCCGCAAGAGTGCGGGGTTTGATTTGTTCGAGACTTTTTGTTCGTGATGACTTCCATGAAGTATGATATTCCATTTTTGGATCGGAGCTCTAGATTTTCACTGTGGCAGGTTAAGGTACGTGCAGTACTCGCACAGCTGGATTTGGATGATGCTTTCTGTGAATTGACAAAATGTCTGCAACTTTGACAGCGGAGGAGAAATTACGGAAGTATAAGAAGACGGTTTTTCACATTCATCTTCATCTATCGGATACCATTGTTCAGGACGATTTGTTATGATTGAAGTTGGAGCAATTGTGCATAACTAAAAGTTTGACAAGCAAGTTGAACCTCAAGTAGCGTTTACACTCTCAACGAATGGAATAAGAAGGATCATTGAAAGATCACCTGACTGTATTTAAAGAGATTGTCGCTAATTTGGAAACTTTAGAAGTAGAGTATGTTGAAGAAGATTTGGCCTTGATCCTATTGTATTCGTTGCCCACTTCAATTTCTTCATTTAGATATACAATCTTGTATAGTCGTGATACTCTCACCATAGAGAATGTGTATGATACTTTGTATTCAAAAGAGAAGATAAATCATCTGGTTTCTAAGACCAGAGATGGAGAAGGTCTGGCAACTCATGGTGGTTCTGGAAGGAAAAGTTACGAATCTAAATTCAGTAATCAGATTTATAACTATTGCAAGAAGAAGGGGTACATGAAGAATGATTGTGATAAATTGCATAATAAAGAAATAATGGTTGCAAGTAGATATTCAGATACTTTAGGTGAAGCAGATCTCGTGGAGAACGTTGTAGGTGATAGAGATCTCTTAGCAATTTTTGACATTGAATCTAAACTGAAAGAGGATTGGATTATTGATTCAACGTGTGTGTTTCACACGTATCCTATTAAGGACTTATTTTCTACATATAAAACTATTTCCAAAGGTGTCGTGGTTATGGGAAATGATGTGCATTGTCAGATTGCTAGTATTGGTACGGTCAGATTGAAATGTTTGGATGGAACAATTAGAACATTTGGCCACGTTCGATATGTTCCAGATTTGAAGAAAATCTCATCTTGTTGTTTATCCTTGATTCAAAAGATTATGAGATCTTTGGTGGATGTAGAGGTGGAGGTGGAGTCTTCAAGGTTTGTAAGGATATTGGAGGGACAAAAAATGTCTCAATTATACATCTTGCAGGGTCGTGCATAATTTAGAAGAGTCAATCAACACATGTTTAGTATTGTTGTGGACATTCAGTTTGGTACAATACCTTTAGGAGCTTATAAAGGGTCGAATTTGGAGAATATAGCTTAGTGAAGTTCAGGAGATATGTATAATGACGCTTTGCCACCATCACCTACAGTACCATTGTATTCAATTGCTAGGGACAACCCCAGTGGAAAAGTGTATGTGGATGTTGATTTTGTTGAGTATGATTTAAGTGGAGTAGAAAGTGTTCAATCTAACAATGGGTCTTTAGTAAAAGCATTCGGCATTGATTCTATCTTGGGATGTGTTACAATTCGTTTTGGTTAATTTAAAATCATTATAATTTTTGGAATCTAAGATAATTCTACAAAAGTAGTGCCTGGATTCATTGAAAGAGCTGGAATATTGTGTTTTGTTAGAGAAGTTAATTTTTTATTATTATTGTTGAAGAAGCATATTCATTCCTTGAATGGAACTCGTGTCAAAGTGAGATTGTTGGAATTTGGGTGTGACCCGAATTTTCTTTGTTAAAGTGTTTTAAGTATTGAAATTTTTTAATTGAAGTGCACGTTATGAAGAATTTAAATTTGGAATATTATTAGAGTTCTATATCAAGTTGAAGTTCTATTTTGGATGCCCATTGAGAGTTGAAAATTGGTACCGAACTTGAAAAATAGTTCGGAATGAAGAAAAATACTTTGGAACACTCTTGGAAGAACTTTACCAAGACTGGGCGCTCAGGGGTCAGCCCTTGGGCGCTCAGGCGCCACCTGTAACAACCGGGATTTTTATTGTTTTCTTTCTTATTTCGTTTTGAATTCGGTTTTTTGGCATTCTACTTCATCAACAACTCTATCAAGATGGTTTAGACTTTTTCTACATGTTCCTTATAAATACTAGGCTCTTGTGTACAATTTTTCAATGTGAGATATATAATTACTAGAATTATCGGATTCATCGTAATCTTCTCCCTTTCTCCATTATCATTGAGTCAATAAAATCTTTTAATTCATTTGTCATATTCTTGTCTTCTTTTATTCTTTTGTTTTTGATCTAATATTTCATTACTTATCATATAACTTCAACAATTCATTCTAGTGGTATTCAAAGAATACATAATTTTTGTATTTCCAACATTGTTATCAGCAATCCGAACATATTAATATTTCTTCTAACAAGAGATATTTTGGTTGTTTCATAACAGGTAATATCAAAGCTATTCTAGTATTTTGTTTGTTTCACCACAGTGGTCGTGAGTAATAATCTTTACAAATGACATTAGAATTACTCAACAAGAAAATCTGTATCACATAAGAAATGACGATAATTTACTTTAATTATGTCATGAATCTCTCTTCGCAATTTTCATTAATAGTTTAGATGATATTAGACCTATTCATTTATTGTTCAATACAATAAAATACATCACAATTTTATCGAACAATGAATAAGTGAGCCTACTATCAACCTAAATTGATAAAAATATGTGTTAGTGACAAATAATATTATTCAACAAGAATATCACCCTTTTCTAACGACAATGTTAGGGTTGTCAATGGATTGGATTTTGATTCGAATCCGACGAAATTAATGGGAGATGAATTTAGGGTCTTAGTCCGATAACCCGATCAAGATCCGAATCCGATAATCAGTTAACTAAATGGATCAAATATGAATATATGTCAATCCGATCCGATTTGTTATAAATAATCGAGTCAGTAAAATATTTTTATGGTATATTATTTGTCACTAAAATAAATAAGTGAGAAAATAAATAAATTTAGAATAAGAAATTAATCAACTTCAAAATATAAAAAAGTTGAAAAATTATAATTACTAAACATATTTAAGAATTGGAAAATTTGGAAAAAAAAATGGTTAATTTCAACCAATGTTTTAAAAACTAAACCGGGCATCGACTCGAAAAAAGGAAGAGGGTCAATGGTCAAAAAGTCAAACCAGGGTCGAATCGGTATCGAACCAGCTGTCAAATGAATATATATATATATATATATATATATATATATATATATATATATATATATATATATATTATTGTAATTTGTTTTACAACTTCAAAAACTAATAATTAATATGTAACAAATGATTTGATTTGTAAATGGAAATAATGAAATAAAATATTTATATTTATAATTGAAATTCAATTTTACCTTATCCCGCATCGAATGTCAATAGAAAATTAGAAAATGATTTCTCCTTTAAAAAAGAACATCATGATGGTAAAAGTCACCATTTGGCTTGCTAGTAAAAATAGGTGGGCCTCAAGCTAGTTCAAAATTTCCTAAAGAACATAAAATCATTTTATTTGAAAAATTGAATCCGGTTTTTCGGTTTACGGTTAACCGGTCGATTTAACGGTTTATTTAACAATTTTCAATTTTTCGTTTAATATATGATAATTTGATTCCAACATTGATTTTTTCCCTAATTTTTATTAATTTCGGATCGAATTATCAAATCGGATATCCAATAACATAGCAAATCGAATATGAATTTAATAATCAAATATCCGTTGGATTATCGGATCGGATCGGATAAAGGCAGATCCGATCCATATCCGATCCATTTACAGCTATATACACTATTCTAATTATGTCGTGAATCTCTCTTTACAATTTTTATTACTAGTTTGGATGGCTATAAGTGAATAATATTTAACGGTGACAAATATATTACTCTAAAGAAAATCCTTTTGTCATGTAAGGAATGACGTTAATTCGGTCTAATTATGTTATGAATCTCTCTTTATAATTCTCATTAATGTTTAGGTGACCGTAGATTCACTCATTTATTGTTCAAAATGATAAAATACATCATAATGTTATGAGTAATGTTATTCAACACTAGCTTATGTGACAAGTACATGGCATTTTACGATATATTCACTTAAATACAACGTTACATAATTCATTTAATACTAGTCTTTGTAGCCACACTTAATAGGTTCAATTAAATAAATTGCGTGACATTGCATTTAAGTGAATTTATTATTTAATACTATAATTACCGCATAAACCGATCCTTGACACCAATGATGTGAATAGCATTACTCTTTGTTATTACGCTAATTTACTTTAGATATATCACGAAGAACCTTGCTGTATGTACATCCTCATTTACAGAATTTACATTTGACAAAATCTCATACCATCTTCAACAACAACCACACTTAATCCAATAAGAGTAATGTTATCATCTCCAATGGGATTACAAATACAGTCTATGTGGCGTTAATGCGGCATTAAATGATAGGTGAATTTAAATAAGTCATTTTATTTCATCTTTCATTTAACCTATCATTTAGAGCCACCTAAACTGTGTTTGCAACTCCACTGGGGATGAATAACATTACTCATCCAATAACCATGCTACACACATATAAAAGTTAACACGTTGGCTTACACTTTAGTGAGTTAGCAAATTTTGATACATTGATTTTAACATTTTTCTCAATGCATGACTAAGTTTTTGACACATAGGAGAGTGTAATTTAAGGTGTAAAGAATAGATTTACAAGTAGATTAATCATTAATCCAATAGCTAATTTTTTTTTTACAATTCTGTACAAATAGCTTTTCCCTACCATGAATTTCCCTTCACAATTTCCAAAGCAAATGAGAGTGGGTGGGTAATACGTTGTTGGCACAGTCTAGAGGTGTCAATCTGGGTGGTTCGGACCGGGTCCGCCAACATATGAACCCAATAACGACCCGCGTGAAAAAAAAAAGCCCGCCCACAATTTTTTACTACAACCCAGACTTGCCCGCTGATCCATCCGGGTCGAGCCCATGCGGGTCACGGGTCGCGGTTTGTTCCAATTTGGCCCGTATGATTTTATAAATAAAATTATAAAAATATAGAAAAATTTCATATTTATAGCAAAAATATATATTTTTTGTTAAATGTAAATTAAGAATTGAACAAAATGATAAATTCATATTTATGCCAAGAAATGTTTACATAAAATTCAAATTTAATATTACATGAATTATTTATAATTTTGCAAAGTTAAATTTAACTTAAACAAATAACAACTAAATGCATTTCTAATTACTATTATCAAATATTTATAGCATAAGTACATCCCAACTAGGTTGATATCAACTTTTACTATAATTTATAGTTTAAGTACATCCCAACTAAGTTGATACTTACTTAGATATAATATTTAATTTTTTTCACGGGGAGTGAAGGTGCAACCCGCGAAACCCGCGGGTCAAACCTCCTTGAGAGTGGGTTCATGATCGGTCCGCGATCCCGGGTTGATCCGAGCCAATTTTTACGGATCTGACCAGCCCGTCCATCTTGACACCCCCAGTCTAAAACATATTACCTATGGATACAACCCACAAGTTAATATTATACAGGCATAAAATTTACAAACCTCCCATCTTGACAGATAATTTTCCATTTTGCTCCTCTTTTATACTTATATTTCATTTTTCAATTTTAAAAAGTTGAGTTTTATGTTTAATCATATTTTTGTGAATTTTTATCCTGCATTTTGAAAAATGAACAAATTAATACAACAAATGTCAAGAGTACTAAAACAATTAAAATTAGAGAAAATGCTATTAAATATAGTAATATGAAATATTTAACGAGTTCTCAGTTATCTTTATTTCATTATTCTAAAATGTTTTATAATATGGTGACTTGTCAATTATCATACTTTTAAAAAAAACATATAACGGTATTATAATAATTCATTAAACTAAAGTGATCTCATCTAAATAAAAAAAATAAAAAAAAGTAAATCTTAATAAATAATAAGAAAGAAAAAAATATATGATAAAAGTAACAATTTCAAAATAGTATAGAAAGGTAAAATGATAAATAAATATTTACCTTTTGTTCATAGGGGGAGATTTCTGAATTCTTAACAATAGAAGAAAAATCTCTTTAATTGTCATAAAGCTTAAGGGAGGTTAATGTAATTTTTTATATTAGTAGAATGCTCGGTAAATTGTAATTACTTTTTAGGCTTTTCACTTGAAAGTTTATTATTTGATATCATTTTATATATAATAAACCTTTTTCATAGATTTTCTCAACCTTTGCGCCCCCTCAATAGGGGACCGCCACTTGTCAATTCGGTCAAATATTATGTAAAAGGTTAGATACACGTAGCATAACTAAAATAGATTTCCTTGATCTTTTGTTTCATACTTCTTATTAAAAAATACATAATATGCTAGTGTACATCTAATTTAACATTTGATGTGTTGTTGAAAAAGAATTCGAGGAAAAACTGTTTATTTTTAAACTATCCAATGGTATGTTGTCACCTGATAAAACTTAGAAAATAATATAAATGATGATGTACGTGTAGCATGATTGCTAAAATTATTAGTGATGGTGCATACAAAGATTATTTGACTTTGATTTTATACATCACCAATGCAACTCATCCTCTTCTTTGGGTCATCATAACATTGCCAAGCATCGAGCTAATGTCTCTTACCTCACTCAGGCTAATAAATTTACGAGAGATGCCAACCTCATATTTTTTCATTACCTCTAGCCATTTTTACTCTGTTAATTTTATCTTGTTATACTGATTTAAGCATCACTCTTACCATTTTTCACACATTAGTTTTATTGAAGTAAAACATCATATTACCCAAGGAAGAAGAAGATGAAAATGGAGAGAAAATCTTATGTATTTGAGATTGAATTACAATTGGTATATAAATAGAAAGAGGACTAACTAGACAGCTGTAGCTTGCTAATCTAATGCTAATGACAGCTAATTAACAGAATTAGTTAACTAACTAACTAACTAAACAATTGATAGAATATACCAGCTAACAAGAAAACTAACGAAATATTCTAATACTCCTCCCTTAAGATGGACTATGGATATCAATAATAGCCATCTTAGACATTAACGGAAACAATAGAGATCCTGGCAAAGCTTTCGTGAAAATGTCGACGAGCTGATTTTTAGTGCGAACCAATAAGAGTTTGATGAGGCCTTCAGTCACCTTGTCACGGATGAAATGGCAATCTATTTTGATGTGCTTTGTTCTTTCATGGAAAATGGGGTTGCTTGCAATGTGAAGGGCAGCCTGATTATCGCAAAAGATCAAAGAAGGAGCTGATGGGATAATTGGGAAATCTTGAAGCAATTGTCAAATCCAAACCAATTCACTGGCAGTGGATGCTAAAGCACGGTATTCTGCCTCTGCAGAGGACTTTGAAATGGTTTGCTATTTCTTTGCCTTCCAAGAGATCATGGAATCCCCAAGGAACACACAAAAACCTGTGACTGATTTTCTGGAATCCAAGCAAAAGCCCCAATCAGCATCAGCAAAGGCTCGCAACTGCAAGGAAAAGCAGGCAGAGAAGAAAAGTCCTTGTCCGAGGGTTATTTTGAGATATTGTAACAAATGGTGAGCAGCATCAAGGTGTGGTTGACAAGGCTAAGATATGAACTGACTGAGCTTGTGTACAGCAAATGTTATCTCTGGCCTGGAAATGGTTAAGTACAATAGGCGACCAATTAGTCTTCGATACATGAAAAAATCATCAAGTAACTCCCCTTCAAAAGAACTCAAGCGTATCTTAGGATCCATAGGCAGAACAGCTGATTTGCATCCAAGAAAACATGCATCCTCCAAAAGTTGTAAAATATAATTTCTTTGAGAAAAGAAAATTCCATTATGAGTTCTTGCTATTTCCAAACCAAGGAAATACTTTAATTTTCCAAGGTCTTTAAGTTTAAATTGGCTATGCAAGAACGTTTTCAAAGTCTCAATAATGCACTGATTCGGACTTGTGATGATGATATCATTGACATACACCAATAATGCAATAAAAGTATCACCATTTCCTTTAGTAAACAAAGAGTAATTTGATTTAGATTGTGGAAACCATAAAGAATAAGGGCATGACTGAATTTAGAGAACCATTGCCTGCTAGCCTGTTTAAGGCCATAGATCGACTTCTACAATTTGCACACCAGTCTTTCACCTTGCTTAAGACCTGTCTGTGCCTTTTGATATCCCAAGGGCATGTCCATGTAGATCTCATCAAACAAGTCCCCATTAAGAAACACATTGTTGATATCTAGCTAGGTAAGATGCCAATTCTGAATAGCAGCCAAAGCTAAAAGCAATTTAATAGTTACCAGTTTAGCGACTGGAGAAAATGTTTCAATAAAATTGAGGCCCTCTTGTTGGGTATAGCCTTTAGCCACCAAGCGAGCTTTGTAACTTTCTATGCTTCCATCAGACCTATGTTTCACTTTATAAACCCACTTACAACCAATAGAATGCTTCCCTTTAGGCAACGTTGTGACTGACCAAGTTTGGTTCTGTTCCATAGCTGCTAGTTCAGTTGCCATGGCGTCTTTCTAATGATCAAATTGGACAGCCTGATCATAGGTTTGTGGTTTTGGATCAGATGATATGCTGAGGGCAAATGTTCTGTGTGAGGGAGACAATTTTGAATATAATATGTATTTACTGAGAGGGTAGGCTGATTTGTTGTCAGGAGAAGGTGTTCCTATCATAAGGTTGCAGTGAAATTCACTAAGGTAAGAAAGTGGTTTGATGGTTCTAGTAGATTTTCTGGGAATGAAAGAAGGAGCATTGTTGGCATTGTTATCAAGATTGAGTTCAATGGAAGGAATGAAAGATAGTTCCTCATTGTTGGAAGGAATCTGTTCTCTTAAAGGAGAAGCAGATGACATATTTGTGTTTAAGGGAAGATTAGATGTTGGGAAGGTCGAATATTGATGATTTGTATGTATATCAGAACTGATTTGAGGTAGAACAAGATCAAGGAATGGATCAATCAGTTCAGCTCTAGGAGTTATGGAATAAAAGGGAAAATGATTTTCATGAAAAACGACATCTCTGGAAACCAAAAAAGACATGGAAGTAATGTCATATAACCTGTATCCCTTAATGCCAGGAGGATATCCAACAAATACACAGGGTTTGGCTCTTGGCTGAAATTTGTCTCTGTGGGATGCTAATGTGGATGCAAAGCATAAACTTCCAAAAACTCGAAGGATGGAATAATCCACAGGACTGTGATATAGTTTGAAATAAGGGGTTGCATTCCTCATAACAGGTGAAGGGGTCCTATTGTTCAGAAAGGTGGCAGTCAACACGCATTCTCCCTAAAATTGAATGGGTACCCTTGACTGAAAAAATAAGGCTCTAGCCACATTTAGAAGATGCTGATGTTTTCTTTCAACAACCGAATTCTGCTCATGCCTTTCTACACAAGAAAACTGATGAATCACTCCTTTGGTATTGAAAAATTCAGTAAACTGAAGTTCTGGGGCGTTGTCTGATCTAGATCTTTTAATGGTTTTGTGAAATTGAGTCTCTATTAGAGCAAAAAAATTTAGAATAATAGAACTCACATCAGACTTATGTTTCATCAGATATACTCAGGTAAAGTGTGTACAATCATCAACTAGTGTTAGGAAATATCTATGGCCAACATGAGTAGAAGTGTGATACGACCCTCAAGTATCACAATGAATCAAGTCAAAAGCATCAACACTCATATGATTATTTGCCACAAAAGATAGTCTCCTTTGTTTAGCCAAAGGGCAAACATTACAGGGAATTCTATTACCAGCATTCGGCTTATTACAATCAAAATGCAATTGTTCTTTCAACAAATATAACTTCTGAAAAGATAAATGTCCTAGTCTATGGTGCCAAATCTGATCGGTAACATTGTGAACTACTAAACATGGATGAAGATCAGCTACTTCAACCAAGCAACTTGAGTCAGAATTAGCATCAATGACATATAGGTCTGCAATTCTTCTACCCTTGCCAATCATCTTCATTGTGTGCAGGTCCTGAATAACACACAAATCAGTGAGAAACTTGACAGATAGGGGTGATTTCCTGGTTAAGGCACTGATGGACAGTATGTTGAACTTGACTTGCGGAACAAATAATACATCATCTATTACCAGGTCTGGAGATATTCTAACACTTCAAATGAATTGCACATGTATCTTTTCATTGTTAGGCAACGTGACATATGCACTATCAACACACTTTATCTCATGAAACACTAATTTATTTGCACATATATGGCTTGTAGCCCCTGAGTCCACTACCCAGTGCTTAAAAGAATTGAGTAATGGAGTGTTAAAAATTGATAAACAAGTACCTGAAACATCTCCAACTTTGTCATCCACTCATGTGTCCATCTTGGCATCCTTGAGATGAGTATTTAATAAGTTCATCAGATGTTGATATTGGTCAGAATTGAGAGTCTGCACAAAACCTCCAACTCTTCCTTGTGCTTGATTCACATTGATATCATTCATATTGTGTTCAGCCAACACTTGATTAACCACAACACGTCTGGTTATTTGATCCAATTTGATTCATCATCTCAGGCCTTTGTCTAGGCTTGTAAGATGGGGGATACCCATGCAATTTATAGCATTTATCAACAGCATGACCTGTAATTCCACAATAAGCACAAACAGGTCTATCTTTCTTCTGAAATCTGTTATAGTATTGCCCTACTCTTCTAGTATCACTTTGCACTTGGAAAGCTACTGAATTATCAGTTCCAGGTATCACATTGACTCTCCTCTGATTTTCTTCTTAAGATATAAGGGCAAAAACTTTATTAATAGGGGAAATGAGATCCATAAGCAGTAATTGACCTCGAACTTGAGGACACGAATTATTCAGTCCCATTAAAAAAAGACATTACATATTCCATTTGGTAATGTTCAGCAATCTTTTTATTTCCTTCATAGACACACTTTCCACAAGAACAAACTGATCTACAATTGCTGAATTCTTCCAAAAAGTGTCTTCAATTTTGTGAAATAAGAACTTACAGATATTTCGCCTTACTTAAGGTTCATCAAGTCTCTCCTCAACTGGAATATGCGATGACCATTCTTCTGCTGATATCGTTCTCTTAGGTCCGTCCAGATCTCAAATGCAAATTCAGAGTATATAACACTTGCAGAAATTTCCTTGGATATGGAATTGAGGATCCAAGAAATGACAATGTTATTGTTTCGCATCCATGAATTGAGTAATTCTTCGTCATTTTCAGGTCGCTTAATGGATCCATTGATAAATCCTATTTTATTCTTTACTGAAAGTGCGATCATCATCGATCGACTCCAAGATGAGTAATTATGTCCAGTCAATTGCTGTGAGACAAGCATGAGGCCAGGATTATCCGAATGATGGAGGAAAAATGGACTGCATCCATCATCGATTGTCAATGAATTGGAAGAATTGTTTGAGGGATTTGAAGATGCTGATGAATCCGAAGGTACTAAAGCCATTGGAATTGGAATTCAGTAAAGATTCAATTCAGAAGAAAAAAAATTGCTCTGATACCATATTGAAGTAAAACATCAGATTACCCAAGGAAGAAGAGGATGAAAATGGAGGGAAAATCTTATGTATCTGAGATCGAATTACAATTGGTATATAAATAAAAAGAGGGCTAACTAGACCGCTATAGCTTGCTAATCTAATGCTAATGACATCTAATTAACAGAATTAGTTAACTAACTAACTAATTAAACAATTGACAAAATACACCAGTTAACAGGAAAACTAACTGAATATTCTAATAAGTTTTTTAGCCCGACTAACAAGCCAAGACACTCCCAACCAGATACAGTATCATATGAAGGAGAAGAAAGTCGATTTTCTTTCTTATACACGAACTCTAGAGATTATGTTATCAATGACTTTATAACAAGAGATGAAGAAAAAAAATCAACTATTTGAAGTTTTTTTTTTTTTTTTTTTTGCTGATTACCGTCCAATTGTGAAAGGATCGTGAAAATCGAGGGGTTTCTACAATAAATTAACAAAGATTTGATTAGTTTTCGTCGTTGAAGATTGAAGATTGATTGCGCAAAATTAGAAAGTAGCTGCTTCAATTTTAAAAGTTATTGGAACATAAAATTGGCTGACCAAAGATGCATGCATCATAGTTAAGTAAAGTGAACGGTCGTTCTATCTATTGTGGAACGTGTGACATCGTAAGCCGCATGCCCATTACCACAGAAGAACCGGTCACCCAATCTAAACAGCACTAATCAACGGGCATTAAAATTTATTATATGCAACGTTGACGACTAGAAATGAATAAATAATTGTTGGCAATTCTATTTGATTTTTGGAAGCTTGACATACGTGTATTATAATCCATTATTAATCTCGAGAACTACATAGAAAGACAATGGTTGTCATGTCATGGTCCATAACTACGAAAAAACTTGACATAAATAGTTCATATTACGAGACACGGTGTATTGAGTGGTGTGATGAGGTTGATTTACCATTGATACCTAACAAACATTAGAAATAGAATAGAATTATGTAAATTACTATCATATGAAATGTTCTGTAATGCTTCTCTCCAGACTTAGTTGTGCAATCTAACATTTTTATAAAAGTTGGGTCCAAGTAAAGCCAATTTCAGTCTTCTTTTTCAAGTTTAAAACTGAAAAGTGAATTCACAATAACACAGTATGTGCCAAACATACCCTTGTAGTCTATCACCTTAATGGCTTCATAACTGGAGTCCTATGGCTATAAGGAACTATGAGCTATGGCAGCTAACCAATTTTTACTTATGGTGCTCATTGCCAACCACACCCAAATGCTGGGTTTAATTTAGACAGGGAGAGAAGTTGGACACTGGACAGTTAAATACCGGTAGCATGGTCGTAGGGTGACACTGACAAGGAGGGGGTAAGGCGAAGAGGAAGCTAATCACAGTAGAGGACTAACTAGCATAGTTTGTCGGACCCAACCCGGATGTTGACCCGAACAATGCAACAAGTCGGTGGTTCAACCGACGAGTCAATTCCCGTCAAATATATTATTAACTATTTTCATTGTATAATAAAATTTTGATATTTTTTACCACGGACTAAATTAACCTTATGTTATTTCGGTGACTAAAGATCAATACGTATGCCAGAATTCATCAAGCACTATATCACATGTTGTGAAAAATCCATTTGCAATAATAAAATCAACCAGCAGTGACCAAAATTCAGCTAGATCGCTTCATATACTAAAAGAATGTACTAGTTGTGTGATTATGTATAATCTCTAAGCTCTATTAACGAATGAGCATAATTCAAACTGGTGATTTTTCTGTTGGCTGCACATCGTCCTGGTTGTCTGCAAAGTTTCTAAACTGATAATCATAGTAGATTAGTTTACATTTTTCACCTGCTTTTCAATTTCCTATGATCTTAATGTAAAATCTTTTATGATCATTTTTCACCTACCTTCAATTGGCTAATTAAGGGACTGGAGAATAAATCTTAAAATTAAAATTTTCTGTTGATTTTCAGTTACTGATTCTACAATGTATTCACACCCAATTTCTCCCAAGTGAAATCAGGGACCCAAGCATTCACTAGTTGAACAAAAAGGCTTAAATTGCAAATGCTAACCAAAAAATCGATTCCAAATTCACCCATGAAATTCTATGTAAAACACAGAGACAATTATAACATGGAATTCGAGTGAAAATCTTCCAAAATTCATCAGCGCAGAGTAATCTTTTTCACATATTTTAATGGCAAAAAATTGAGATTTACAAGGAAAACCTTAAATTTTAGACTTATGTAATTAGTGGAATTGCAAGAGACGGCTGAAGCTGCATGTCTGCTATAGGCTCAAGGGCATCGTACTGTGAATGGCAGAATGAGAGATGATGAAATTGAGTTTTTATATTAAGTATTTGGGCCAGTAGTTATTTAAAAAAGCAGCTGGTTCATATGGGTTTTCAACGGGTTGCAGGCACAGTTACAAAATTGAGACACCCAGACCGGACCATGGCCCGGTTTACCAATTTCCGGACTGAACCAGCCGGTCCAGTCCGGGTTTAATAACGCTGCTAATTAGTGGTATTGTGTGGCAACATAATGAGAGTGGTGGTGGAAGGCGATGAATGATGGTATGTGGTGGCAGTGAATGGCAATGGAAAAATGGTAGTGCCGGTGTTTGGTGGTACAGTCCTTCCTAGGCAATATACACATCAAGAACGTTGTTGATATTGAGTTTTTGATCTAGTAATCATCAAAATATCTAGAAATACACCCTTCACGTGAAGAGCTAACTTACTTTTTCAGTAAAACGATTTCGTTAAGCGGAGGTAGTGAGAGTTGGACTCAAAACCTCAGCCACCTACTTTGACACAAAGATTAATCGCCCCAACTAAAAGTTTAAGCAGATAAAGATGTTACATATTATTTTATTTAAATTTAGTCTTATTTATTTACATGTGCATTAAAAGTGCACTGGAGATTTACTTTTATTTACTGGGATTACTCAAAACATTATAACAAATCAAACATGAGAGGAAAGAACAAGAAACTGCAAGCTAGCGGATAGGGTTCACAATATGAATAACACATTTTTTCTTCTATTTCTTTCCCCATGAAGATTAGTTGTGGTTTCTGCAATTATAAAAATAATACTCACAATTATAAATAACTCCTTTTGCTTTTCTCCAACAAGATTGGTTATGGGTTTCTTCAAATATAAATAAAAGATTAAGAATTCATTAAAGCTTGCTTACACGATCTATGTTATAGAAAGCTTTTGGGTCTTGTGCATGATGATTGGGAGCCTTTTGCAGATGATGCCAGGATCATTATAAGAAGCAGAATCAGTAGGATATCCTTTCTGCACCAGATTATTGAGAAAAAATGATTCAATTTAGAAGATGAAAACAAAGCTTAATACAAAGAAAGATCTTATCAAGAATTAATTTGAAATGCAAACTTCAAACTTTGAAAGATACCCAGACATATTGGAAGTAGAGAATGTGAATTAAATGCACTGTCATCCAACCAGGCCTCTTTCGACTTCCAATAAGTTAAACTTGTGAAAAGGATTGACCATTAATACCACATTTAACAAACTTGACTCCACTTAACCCGACCAAGCACGGGTAGCCCCGGTTGAATTATGTAAGTATTTTAAAAATGTAATGTTAGAATCTTGGAGAAATATTACGGTCCTCTTAGTTGTTAGATTTAATTAAACTTTACTCATACACATCAAAAAATTAATAAAATAGTTATTTAATATTTTAAAAACTAGCTATCTTTTTTTCTAGTTTTGTACTTGGTCGCTGGAATATTAAATCTGCATATAATGTGCACTGTGATCTTATAGGTTAAGTCATGGTTTTAAAAATATTAGTAGTGCAAAAATAACTGGAAGAACTAGGTAGTAGCAGCACCACACAGGATATGACAAAATATATATGCTACCACCGCACACATATAACTATGAAATCTCATTCAACTCCCCAGGATTTAGTGAACAATTAAAAATGTTTTTAAGATGTGAACTTGGAAAAATATAGTTATCATATAGCTAACCAGTACAGTATAAGGATTTCCTAGCAAACAGAGATAACGCGTACCAATGATAAGGCTTGAAATGTGGCTTCTCTCCAGCAGATTTCTCGAAGAATAATGGGCAACGAACTCTCCCCAAAAACGCAATGCATACGAGTTTCCCTTAATCTCATAAGCACTCCATCCACTCTCAGCTATAAGAGTACATCCAACAATAAATACCCAGCAACAAAAATGGTTGTAAATGAGGAACAATCCATAAATTCTGAGTGTTTTCTCAGAGCATACACCCTCCAACTGATGATAAATTCAAGAGTGAAAACAAAAAGAAACTGAACAAAGAAATGTGAGTTCAATAATTCAGTTTTGAGCAACCTTTTAGTAAATAACATTTGTCAATGTTGATGCATCAAAAGAACGTATTATGACAAGTGTTATTCTTTAGAAGAGACTCACCCAAAAACGCAAGAGAAGAAACCAACCACTGGGCATGACTCTCTACAAATTGCAACAAACATAATAAGATCTACACAATCCAAGAAAAAAAAAAGGAGCAGTAATTAAAGCAAAGATCTGTTATTAACTTATTACCACTTTAACCGTCAAAAGAGAGACACCGCTGTCAGCTAATTCGTCTTCATACAAGATGACCTGTCAAGGTATTAAATTTTACATTTGTGCCATTGTAAAAAAATAGAGCAGGGGAAAAAAGAAGGTTAAAGTTGTGTTACACAAAGCTCCAGATGTCACCTATCATTTGATCACAAACCTCGTCATAGAAAAGAATAGGCTCTTTTGATGCCAAGGCAACCATGTCAATTTTCTCATTGCAGTCTTCCCAATGAGCTCCTCTTCCAGGCTAATGAAGATTAATATAAAGAATAACCTTAGGAATTTAATGATAAACAGCATCTAAGGCAAAGTAAAATACCCTCTATGTTCAGAGCAAAATGGGCAATCTAAGTTTCTCACAAACAGTGATAAAAGTGTATATGAAACTTAATACTATTTTCAAGGGGTGGCTGATTGCAGAACATGGGGAAAAGGGTTCTCAAGAAAACGGTTTAACTAGGCATGACCAATCGGCATCACCATCTCAAACTTATAACAATACTGATGACAAATGTACGAACAAGATCAATATTGAGAAAAGGAGAGAGAATTTAGAGGGAAGAGATATAAGTTTTTATTCAATATACAAGGGGTACATGTTACAATGAATAAACCCTTTTTATATAGAATAGAGGCTAAGCAAATCTAATTTGAGAAGGAAACAAGTAAATAAACCGTAACTTAGTCAAACTAGAAAGCATATCAAACAATACCTAATTCTAGTCAAACGGCAATACTAATATAAATTAATATCATGATTCCCCCATCCAATACTAGAGAAATGTTAGAATGGAGAAGCCCCTCAGCTTTGAGTACAGCTCAGATGCATCAGAGAAAGTGCACACACCTTAGCATTCGTCTCAATACTATCGGTTCCACAGTATGGTGTTGTGAAGGTATAGTCATAATCAAGTATCACCTGATGATCAGGTTTGCTGCAGAATTTAAAAGATAAAAAGAATGAGAGAGTGAGGAATACACAAAGAGAGAAGATGAGATAATGTAGCAATTATTTAGTATTCATGACACTCTACTTCCAGTACAGAGAGAGAAGGAACTTGATAAATTTTTATAGGTCCTTTTGCATGAAATTCGTCATTGACTAAATTAACACTTCATGTACTTAGGCTTACTTCAACTAATTTTGAACTATTTTATATCTAGATACTCAATCCACAAATATAATTTAAACTAATTCTTCTTATCTGCCAAAATGATGTCACATACAAGAATATAGCATAGAACCTCATCTTGCATCTTCTTATTCATCATCTATCATAATTAAACGAATAAATATGGGCTTAAAGCTGATCACAAATGCAATTGTATGATAATAAGAATTCACTAGATTTTCCTGCACTTGTTCTCACCATGGACATAATCCACTCATACATATCCTCAACAATATCAATTACCCATTTTTCCATTCTTTTCAAATAAAAAACATCATAGCACGTTTGTAGCAACCCCACAATTCTCTTTTTCTAAATCAATATAAATAGCCAAAGATACTTTTTCTTTCCTATATCACTCCATCAATCTCAAATTAATTGCCTTCATAGTCGATCTGCCACGAACAAATCCAAAATGATTATGAAACCTTAATTTCAATCCTATGTAGTCTGGAAAATACCCAAAACTTCACCTATTTAGATATTTTCCTCACTAACTAAATGATAAGGCAAACATAATAGCTATGACAATGAGTTTGTCTATATTTGCACCAAACAATAGCCCAAAGTAGTAAATTGAGGGTTTTGTATTAACTACAAGCGTTCAGCTGAGAGTTTCATGGGAAAGCATCTACAGTTTCGGGCACCAGTAATGAAGATCTAGTGTATATTTACCTTCTGAATTTCCATTGTTCAGCTGCAGGAACTTCCACTGGTGGTAATGACTCCTGCTTCCAACCCAGGAGAGCATCAAATGCATTAAAATGAATCTTAATGCCACTATTCACATGCTTAAGAACCAAAGAACTTTCCCCAAAAATCATCTCTGGAAAGTGGGATGTCTGAAGCTTCTGTTCCCACCTATAGACAAAGAGGATGTAAGGCAATTGATGATTAAATTTCTCCAAGATACGGAACAATATATATATATAAAAGGATACAATGGTTCTAACCAGCATCTGCTCCAACACAAGCATTATTATTCAATGAAAGTCCATATATGCTCTTACATCCTTCCGCAAAAAAATACTACATGCTTAATGAAACAGTGAAGTACCCCTTAATTGCTTAAACATACATGGCATAACACAGTCAACATTAACCTACCAGCTTTGGACTGTCCTACACTGCAGTCCATTGAAAAGATCAAAGCATTTTCTTTCCAGAACAATTTTCCTCAATCATGTCCTGTAAGAACCAGGTGCACACGTCTTTGGACTGCCTCGGTTCAACATTTTTAGGCATAATGCCATAACCTAACTTACCAATTAAATGAGATCTAATAAAAAGATATTTTCTCCGACCAAGATTAGATGGCAAAAATTAGAGTTCTGCCAACTCTTTGCAGAAGAAGCACTTTAAAGTTCATAACCTCTATTTCTTCATTACAATACATCCAACAGAAAGTAGAAAACACGACCAACGAAACTCAATTACAGTTGCTATGGAAATTCCCCAACCACGATTGCGTTCAACAGAGTTGAAAATACAACCAAATCAACTTGAATCCTTTCTCGGTGCTGTTGATATGCTCCATCATAATCATTATGTTTAGCTTTTCATAACAACAATTTTCTTTTTCTAATTTCTGACAACGTACCGCATATCAAAATGGCGATAACAATAATTAGGAAGGATAAGCCCACGACCCATGTAATAGTGGGACAAGTCCTAAAAACAAACAATGGTGGAAAATAATATAACTTAAGCGTAAGCCTTGCCTCAACGCCAAAGAGGAGCTAAACCCTAATCTTTTTACTACCAAACTAAAACCTTGCGTTCCAAATCTCGAATTAATTCCCTGCAGCTTAGCAATTCTCGAGAAAAACTCCAAACAAAACCCATAACTATGAATCAGTGTTCCAAATGATCGGCAGAAATGTCAAATTCACTACACGTGATTTATAACCTAAGTTCTTGATCAGAAACCTTATCACACTTTAAATTGCTTCTCAAACAAACTAATAGCTACAGTTTTGATAACGCAACATTAAAATGATACACAAATTGCAATGAAGAAAAAGAGAGAATGATAGGATATACTGTTGGAGAAGCGAAGAGTTGAGAATGGGGAGCTTGCGCGATTCGATTTCCCACCCACGAATGCGAAGACCAAGTCGGCCGCCGTCGAGCGGCTCTGCTCCGGCGGCCTTGAGCTCCCTTTCGTCGCTATCCAATTCCATATTCTCCGATTATTGGCAAACACCTCCGATTTTTCCACGGTCAACTGGGAATTAGTGAGGCAGTGTCAAAGCCGAAACACGTTTATGCGGTCTTTTCAAAAGAGAGAGACGCATAATTGGAAGAGGGTAGGGTAGGTTTCTTGCTAAAGAAAGATAGCCCCACTGATACCAAAATAGCTGCCACATCAACAAAGCTGGAAAATGACTCGTCAATAAAAAGAGCACGTAAGGCACCCGCGTGGCTTAAGAGTACCAGTGTTAAAAAAATTGGTTTACTACAGCCAAGTATTTTAATTGTCATTTCTGTTTTGTTTTGTTACAACAAACTGGACAGGTGTCCAATTGTAAGGCAATGGAATATACATATTCCTTTATATATGTAAAAAGCGTTTGGGACAGAAGAGCAGAAAATATATATCCAATTTCTTCAACTCCTTCTTCTCTTTTTTGCTTAGGAGGCACACAACTTCGAATTGTGCATTAATTTTGTATCATTTGGTGCTTTCATTGAGAGGAAAACTTGAAGGTCAGCCATGGCATATCAGACCCGAGCCTATATATCACAGGCTCTTAAGGATTGCCTGGATCGCCTATCTTCGTGTGATGAATAGTTCAGTTCCTTTGGCAACATTCTCAAGGAAATCAACTTGAAATTGACGTCAATGGAAGGTCGATTAGAGCAAAATTTGAGGAATCCTCTTGCCGATGTATCAGGATCGTCTACAGTTCCAACAGGCCGACCGGAGCAGGCATTAGTGAGCGGAGGCAATACCGTGCAACCTATACGAACTCTAAAGCTCGATGTTCCACGTTTCAATGGAGAGGATCCACATGGATGGATTTTTAAAGCCGAACAGTTTTTTGACTTTCATGAGACTCCAGATCAACAACGCTTGACTATATCTTCTTTCATATGGATGCTGATGCACTGCATTGGTATCAATGGATGTATCGTAATGGATTACTTCCATCCTGGCAAGAATTCCTTAAGGCACTCTTGGTTCGATTTGGTCCATCGGAGTACAGGGACGACCAAGGTAAGCTAGCCAAGCTTACCCAAACAACCAGTGTGGCTGATTATCAATCGAGATTCGAAGCTTTGGCTAATCAAATAACTGGAGTTTCCGCGTCATTTCTTCAGAGCTGTTTTGAATCAGGGTTGCGCCAAGATATTCGACGAGAGGTACGTGCATTGCAACCAAAATCTCTTATACAAGCTGTAAACTGGCGAAGCTGATGGAAGAAATTCAATGATATGGGTGTTTGAAACTTGCCTAATCGACAGAATCTGGTCCTGAATATGAAGCCACATCCAAGTCCACCCCTATTACATACTCCCAGAATTCCTCCAAGTAATGCATTGATTAATGTTAAGAGTTCGGGTGTACCAGTTAAGAGATTGTCGGCAGTTGAAATGATGGAACGAAGGGAAAAGGGTCTGTGCTTTAACTGTGATGAGAAATTTGGGAAGGGGCATAAATATAAGGCCAAACTCTTTGTATTGATGCTCGACAATGAGGAGAGTCCGGATGACAATCAGTTGTTGTAATTGGAAGGGTCTCCAGAAAATAGAATTAATCGATGAACTACCACCGGCAATCAGTTTCCATCCTATGGCTGGGCAGCACTTTCCTCGCACCCTACGATTTACAGGGACAATCACAGGATATGAAGTTCAAATTCTGATTGATGGAGGTTCCACTCACAACTTCATCCAAGAATGGCTAGTTCGGCACCTACGGATTCCCATTCTTCCTTCCAAACACTTTTTTGTATTGGTTGGGAATGGAGAGTCCATGGCTTGCACCGGGCATTTGTAGCGACCGAAAACTTTTAATTAATATGAAATTTGTTTTTTCGAAAAACGTGTCGCTAAACGTTAACCCTAAATTTTTTAGAAAAGCGCGTTCGTCTAGCCGTTATAAAAACGAATTCAAATCTATTCGATCGAATCCAATCCCAAATAATAATTTTATTATCAATTCCAATTTATTTTATGTAAATCCAATTTTTAATAATTTTAAGTCCAATATTTATAGTCCAATTACATAAGTCCAACGTTTTAAATTTTAATTCTTTTAGCCCAATCCATTTAAGTCCAATTAAATGAGTCCAAAATCGGAATTAATTATTTTAGCCCAATTAGAAAACCCCTAAAGCCCAACTATTTGGCCCAATTACCCACCTAGGGTTTTGTGCCATAATTGTCACTATTCATACCCCCACTAGCACTCTCACTCTCCTCACACTCATACAACATCAATTTGGTAAGAAATTTTCCCTCCCTCAAACTCTCTCAATTCCATTGTGAGACAACATTGATGCTAGAAAGTCCATTTCTAGCATCAACAGTGAACTCCCCAAACTGCAACACTGTACAGCCATTCACCAACATCAACACAATGTTTTCACGACACCAACTCTTCACACTGCCAAGCCACTGCAACACCAACATTTCACTCACTGCAGCCGAGACCAAAATGCAAACCACAAACTCCATCAACCAACAGACCAACCTCCATTGCAACACCACCAAAACCAAGACCAGAATTTGCAAACACCAACACCTCCAATACCAAAACCACCACCAGTCACCACCAATCGAACCAACTCCACCAAGCCAACCCAAAACCACCAAAACCGAGAACACAATCACCAAGCTAACCATCATCCAAGTTCCAGCCATCTCAAGCCACCATTTCCACCAAACCCACCTCAAACCGCCACCACCATGTCCAAGAAAACACCAAACCACCACTCCAAAATCAAGCCCCAAACCGAGAACTTCCATCCCAAAAACTGTGACCTCCAACTCACGGCCAATAGCCCAAAATCTCCAAACCCGAAACGCCACCACAAGCCGTCAACACCATAGCCCACAGTCACAAAACCGAACCCAAAAACCAAGAAAACTCAACGGAATCGAGCCCAATCCCCACTCCCACTTACGGACCGAAACAAAAAAAAAAGAGGGAAAAAAGGAAAACCTCCCCACGCACCGGCGCCATCTCAACGGTGGCGCTGCCACCGACGGAAGAACCGGAGAGCCCCTTCCCCGTCGTTGTTGCCTCCTCCTCTCTCTCTGGTTCGAACGTGAATGGAAGAGAGAGTGTGTGGTGAGTTATTTTATTGATTTTGATTTTTTAAAAAAATTAACCCTTAGCCCCCAGTTTTTAAAAGTTGTTCATTTTAGTCCTTTAGTTTAGAAAATATCATTTCCAGTTTTTAAGTTTTATTTATTTAAATTACAGTTTTATAAAACTTTCATTTAGGTCCCAAAATCTTTAAAAGTCATTGTTTCAGTCCTAAAATTCTTGTTTTCAGTTTTAAATAATTTCAATTTAGTCCCTAAACTTCTAAAAGTATTATTCCAGCTTTTAGCTTTTATTTTCAGCTTTATTATATTTACAGTTTAGTCCCTAAACTTATAAAAGTTATTATTTCAGCTTTTAGCTTTTATTTTCAGCTTTATTATATTTACAATTTAGTCCCTAACTTTCAGAAATTACTATTTCAGCCCTTAAACTTTTATTTTCAGATTTAATAAATTTTTAATTTAGCCCCTAAACTTTATTTTATCATTTAAGCCATTTATTACAATTTCAATAATTTTCAATTAAACCCTTAAACTTTATTTTAACACTTTAAAGTTTTAAAGTTTTGAAATACTAATTCAAACTTATTCTCTATTTTGGCTAGACAAAACGTACGGACAATTAAGAGATTGAAGTTAGTTCTCGCTCCATTTTTCACGAAACTCGAGATATTGAGGTAGACTCGCCACCATTAATTAGTTTAAATTATAATTGCATGTTTTATGTGAAATTACGTGATTTATATGCTTTAATGCATGAGATGAGAATATATCATATGCGATATATGATATTGTTATGCTTGCCATAACTTATATGTTTAATTGCATGAGAAAGACGATAATCTCTTATGAGATAAGATGAGAATGTTATGTATAACTTATGTGCTTTATATGCACGAGAAAGAAAAACTACCCACACCCTATGATTTTAAAGAGCCTATGATTTTCAAGAAAATGAGCCGAAGAAGATGATATCACGTTGTATATTGCATAAGTGTGTATTCAATTATTCTGTAAATTAATTATCGGCGATAAGTCTACTGAGTATTTCTTCGAAATACTCACTCTATTATTTTAACAATATTTGCAGACTTCGGAGGCGATCGTGATTGATGGGCAATGGTGGCACAAAAATTTGATTATCGAAATTATTAAATTTTGAAATTTATGTATTTGAACATTGTTAACGTATTGTCGTTTCCGCTATTCCAAAAACATGATATTTAAATTTTAAAACAATTTCCTATGAGTTTACTTGTCGACGAAGTTTTCAATTACAAATGTGATTTCAAAAATTAGGTTATTTTCGCGAATTTTGATTATTAAATTAGGGCAAAAGACGATGATGTGGCAATCCGGGTTAACGGAACTCGGGGCGCTACGGCATTGCCCGCCACTTTCAGTATAGATGAGAGAGTTTCCCTTCAGAGCTCAACATTTTATGGAGTTTCTGGTTGTGGTCCACAGATCCGCTTACCATGGTGTTTTGGGACGACCCATCCTTAGGGAGCTAGAGGCTGTGACTTCCTACACCACCTATGTATGAAGTTACCCACAAAGGAAGGGATAGCTACAGTCCAAGGCGATCAAGCAGGTTCAAGAGAATACTACTTAAGCTCTTTGAAAAAATTCGAACCCCAAAGTGTCCACATGGTCCTGATAGATGCAGAAATGGCTGACGCACCTGAAGAATTGGTGGTCGAAATGGACTTAGATCCTAGGATCACCGAATCAAACTCACAGGCTACTCCAATGGAAGAGTTAGAACTTTTTCCCATAAATTCGGAAGACCCCACTAAGTCGCTGCGAATTGGGAGAGAACTCAACCCAGGGCTAAAGGCCAAGCTAAAGAGTTCTTTACTCGACAACTTGGATATATTTGCTTGGAGACACGAGGACATGATGGGCATTGACCCGAAAATCAGTTGCCACAAACTCAACATAGATCTCAAGTTCGCTCCCCATCGGCAAAAGAGGAGAGCTTTGAATCCGGAGCGATACACTGCACTAAAAGAGGAGGTGAATAGACTTGTATCCAACGGATTTGTTAGGGAAACAAGGTACCCGAAGTGGATATCCAACCCAGTTCTAGTGAAAAAAGCTAACGGCAAATGGAGGGTCTGCGTGGACTTTTCCAACCTCAATCAGACATGTCCAAAGGACAGTTTCCCACTTCCAAAGATTGACCAACTAGTCAATTCCACTGTAGTTCATGAGTTATTAAGCTTTATGGACACCTATTCAGGATACAACCAGATTCCCATACACCCTACTGATGAGAAACACACCTCATTTATAATGGATCGAGGGATGTATTGCTAAAAAGTTATGTCTTTTGGTTTAAAGAATACTGGAGCCACCTACTAATGGCTGGTTAACAAAATGTTCGTCGACCTCCTAGGTGAGACAATGGTGGTATATGTTGGTGAAAAGTCTGAAGTTAACAGATTATATAGAGCATCTACGTGCAGCCTTTGATATCTTCAGAAAGTACCGCATGAAGTTGAATCCATCCAAGTGTGCGTTTGGTGTCGCTTCGGGAAAATTCTTAGGTTACATGGTTAATCAACGGGGCATTGAGGCAAACCCTGAGAAAATCAAAGCATTATTGAACATGGGGTCTCCCAACAAGCCAAAGGAAATATAATGCCTAACGGGACGACTTGCAGCGATGAACCGCTTCATCTCCAAAGCCACTGATAGATGCCTCCCTTTCTTCAAGGCTTTGAAGGGAGAGAAAAATTTCCAGTGGAGCGAAGAATGCGAAGAGGCATTCTAGGGGCTGAAGAAGCACTTAGGCAGACCCCGCTTCTCTCCAAGCCAAAAAAAAGGTGAAATTATGACGCTATACTTAGCTGTAAGCCCCTATATAGTGAGTTCGGTACTCGTGAAGGAAAAGGATAATCTGCGATCGCCAATTTACTACGTCAGCAAAGCCCTCCTGCCAGCAGAGAAGCGTTACACTGATGTTGAAAAGCTAGTATTATCGTTCATGGTCACCTCAAGAAAGTTGAGGCCCTATTTCCAAGCCCACAGTATCTGTGTTTTGACGAGCCTCCATCTCAAGCAAGTGCTTCAGAAACTAGATGCCTCTAGAAGATTGATGAAATGGGCTACGGAGCTAAGCGAATTTGACATATCGTACTGACCCAGGACCACAATAAAAGGGCAGGCGATAGCAGATTTTGTGGCAAAATTTGCAGAGGCAACAGATATCAACATTACCATGGAACTTGTGAAACCTATAACCTGGATGTTGTTTGTGGATGGGTCAACTAGAGAAAAGCAGTTCCGGAGCTTGAGTGTTATTAGAGAGCCCAAAGGGCCACAAGCTTAATTGTGCAGTAAAGTTCGGATTCAAAACTTCCAACAACGCAGCCGAATACGAAGCGCTCCTGGCAGGCCTCAGACTGGCCCAAGAAATATAGGCGAAAAGTTTGGTAGTCCGAAGTGATTCTCAGCTCGTGGTAGGACAAGTCAACGGTAACTTTGCCACTAAAGACAAAGGTTTGGCAACCTACCTGAAGAAGGTAAGAGAGCTAATCCATTGCTTTGGCAAATTTGAACTGATCCAAGTTCTTAGAGCAGAAAACTTAAATGCAGATGTACTGTCAAAGCTGGCCAGTAGCAAAGACTCGGAGTTACTCAAATTTGTACCAATCGAGTACATTGCCAGACCATCCACAGCTAAGTCAGAAGAGGTGTTGTGGATTGAAGAAACTCCCCATCGGATGTGACCCATCTTAGCATACCTCACAGATCACATCCTCCGAGAAAACAAACAAGAGGCTCATAAAATTGGGTGCAGAGCTGCTCACATGTGATTAAAGACGAAATCTTATACAAAAGAGGGTTTTCATCGCCCCTTCTGCGATTCACCGGAGGGGACGAAGTGGACTATGTGCTGAAAGAAATACATGGGAAAATATGTGGTAATCACACTGGAGGCTTAACACTCGCCCATAAGGTTCTAAGGCAAAGGTACTATTGGCCCACCCTGAAGAAGGATGCCATTCATTTCGTAAAAAAGTACGATAAATGCCAACGTTTCTCTCTCATTCAAAGGCAGCCATCCATTGAACTTACCACTATATCTAGCCAATGGTCTTTCTCCAAATGGGGGATCGACTTGATAGGGCATATGCCCAAAGGAAATGGGAAGCTAGTTATGCAGTTGTTGCCATCAATTATTTCACCAAATGGGTTGAAGCTGAATCGCTAGCTAAAATCACCGTGGCACACACATTGAAATTCCTATGGAAGAACATTATATGCCGGTTCAGAATTCCCCATTCAATAGTTACAGATAATGGATGACAGTTTGATAACAAGAAGCTTCGTGGCCTCTGCGATGAACTGGGCATCAAAAAACATTTCTCCTCTCCTCACCACCCTCAGGCAAACGGTCAGGTTGAGGTCGTCAACAAAACCATCAAGTACATTGTTCGCGTGAAACCCGCAAGCGTACGGGATCGTTGTACAAGTAATAAGATTTGTGAGTTAAGAGTATCGTTCCCACGAGGAATAAAGTATAATCTATAGTTTAATAGCTACTATTAAATTCGAATTGTGGTCATATCAAAATAGATGATTTGTATGATTTCTATACTAATCCTAAACTAACAAAACAAATAAAGTATTTATATAATACGTGAATGTTTGTATTGGAATCATGAATCCCCCTATTTCCATCTATTACAATTCTCAATAATTAATCTAGTACATTCATGCATTTTTGACAATCGATAAAGCTAATATGTTAAATGTTCTTTCCCAAGATACACCAACATATAACTAACACGAGACGATCCTATTCCTAGTCCGAATTCATATGAAAGTCATGCATTTGGTTTAGATTATCAATAAGATTGCATGCGTGAAAGAGATTATTCCTAATTCTAACTACACATGTTGATTTTACCGCGTTCTAGACTTATTGTGAGTATTCCTACACTACAACAAGCAACTAACTACTTAATTGGTGATCAAGCAATAAGTAGTGCAATGGGTATGTAAAATCAATCAACAAATAACACAAAAATCCTAAATTGATACCTTGAATTAAAATAAATGAAAATAGGGTTCAAACATTCATCCAATACAATGAAAAACTAGCCTAACATATTTAAAATTAAATTACAAAGGAACAATTGGAAAATCATCACCCGGAAAGAAGAAATAATGAAGAATTGGAAATTTTCCTCGTTCTTGATGTGAATCTTGAATCCGGATGAAAAATCTTCAATATCCTATGCAATTTGTCTTGATTCCACGTTGTTAGCCATGTTCTTCGCCTCCAAAATATGTATAATATAGAGATTTTTAGGTCTAGAGAGGTTCCCCTTATGTGTATCCCACATTTTCTATTTATAAGAGCCAGAAAATAGGTCAAAA
Organism: Fraxinus excelsior; assembly: GCA_019097785.1. Lineage (NCBI taxonomy): Eukaryota > Viridiplantae > Streptophyta > Magnoliopsida > Lamiales > Oleaceae > Fraxinus > Fraxinus excelsior. The sequence continues at coordinate 15,404,604 of CM032642.1, forward strand.
TCTCGTTCAATTTGGTTTCCAAAAGAGTTTGAATCGCGAAAGGAAACTAAAGATTCTTCTCCGGAAAAGGCCTGTGCGCGCGCACCGTTATAAGTGTTTCCCGCGCGCCGTAGAACCAATTGACTCTCGGGTTAGGGAAAATAAGGCCGTGCGCGCGCGCCATGAATTGCCTGCGCGCGCGCAGGTTTGTCTCTGAACAGTTTCTATTATTTTGATCATAACTTTCTCTACGCATATCCGATTGAGCTGATTCAAGTTGCGTTAGAAAGATAACTCAAAGATCTACAATTCTTATAGAAATATCAATTTTCCAATTCGAAAGATTTGTATGCCAAAATTGCGTCTCAATGTGAGCCTGAAAATCCGAAGCATAACTTTTTCGGCTGGAAGTTGATATGTGATAATACTTGGACCATATTCCATTCCTTTGGCTTCTTTCCTCATCCAATTGATGTCTAACACTCTCAAATAATCATCGCGAGGTTCGACATAACTTTTGAATATTTTCATTTCAGCCCCCGAACTTTGTATTTGATACAATGGACCATTTTTCTGCTATCTTTGCATTCTTTTCTTCAATTCTTCATCAAACATTGAGTTTTACCTATACAATAAAATATAACACAAATTAAACAGTATTTTATCCAAATAACAGTAAAATATCATCATTTAGGACCTCGAATAAGTGTAGAAACTACACTTATCATACATCATTAAGAAGAATTAGATGAGTCAAAAGGAACGTGGGTAGACGAGCTTCCCAATGTGTTATGGACAATTATAACTACAAGCCGAACGGCTACTGAAAAGACCTCATTCTCCATGACTTATGGAGCAGAAGTAATGAGTCCAGTGAAGGTCAGCCGCCGCTACCCCGGTGATTACAATTCAATGAAATCTCCAATGAAGAGATAAAGCCGGGTGAACTTGATTTCCTCGAAGAAAGAATAGAGGCCTCGTAAGTTAAATTGTTGATGTACTAAAGAAAGATGATTCGATACTACAATACCAAAGTCAGGCAAAAATCCTTCAGAAGAGGCGACTTAGTGCTTCGGAGGGTATTCTTATCCTCAAAGGGACCTGGAGTAGGCACACTGGGTCCGAACTAAGAGGGACCATACCGCATTGCAAATGAAGTCCGGCCAGGGACATTTTTTATTGAAAATCTGGATGGAAAAGCTCAGCCCCATCCGTGGAATGTAGAACACCTTCGCATGTATTACCAGTAAGGCCTCGTTTGTATGTGTACTGCTTATGATCAATGAATGTCCTTTCATTTAAAAGTATGACCAACTCAAATATAAGGCAAGCCCGTACCTCCATCAAATTATTAATTATGACAAGTTCATAAATTATCAGCTAAGTATGACAAGCTCATACTTCTCCATCAACGGTTAATATATGGCGAGACAATATCTCCATCAAATTATTAATTATGACAAGTTCATAAATTATCGGCTAAGTATGACCAGCTCATACTTCTCCATCAACAATTAATATATGGCGAGCCCATATCTCCATCAAATTATTAATTATGACAAGTTCATAAATTATCAGCTAAGTATGGCCGCTCATACTTCTCCATCAACAGTTAATATATGGTGAGCCCATATCTCCATCAAATTATTAATTATGAAAAGTTCATAAATTATCAGCTAAGTATGACCAGTTCATACTTCTCCATCAACGGTTAATATAAGTATGACTAGCTTATACTTCTCCATCAACGGTTAATATATGGTGAGCCCATATCTCCATCAAATTATTAATGATTGGTTCGCACTTACCAAATTATTGCCTAAGTTCATAAATTATCGTTGACAGATTGATGGGACGAACCCCGTACGAGGGTTCATGTAGATTAATCACAGCATTTCATCATCTTATCATTTGTAGGATTATATCAGGTGATATTGACAAAATGCAATAAGGGAAACAAAAAAACCAACTTCATTGCAATCGGAATTTACAAAGGAATAGCTAACTGTTATAAGGAGCCTATTCTACGCATACATCATCTTCCTTTGTAGACCCTTCTGAGGTATCTGCCACCTCTGCTCCATCTCCTTCAATGGCGGGGGTCGATGGCTCTTCTGGCATAAACTCAACTCTCAAGTGAGAGAAGTCCAACTAGGGATGCACATCTGCCAGTTTAGCAAAAACTTCATCATATGCAACCCTCCGCCAGTAAATTTCGAGCCCATCATACTTAGCGGTCTCGTGAAGATGCGCCGTATAGTTATGGACCGCCGCCTCTTCAGCTTTCTTTAACCTCTCATCAAAGGTTGACACCTCGGCTTGAAGCTCATCCAAGCGGGTCTTCAATTCTCTCTTTTCTTTATTGGCCACCTCTAAGGCCGACGAAGCGATCCTCTGAAGGTTGTCAGAATTTTCGACCCGCTTCGTCAAAGTATTCACATCAGCCCGACAAAGGTAAAATTCATCCTTCAACTCTTTATTTTCTTTGGAAAGTGCCTCCACCTTGGACTCAACCTCAACAAGCTTCAGCAGCCTTTTTGGCAGAGAAGGCCTCAGCATTGGCCTTAATGACGAAAAAATTTGCATTTTGGGCTCGGTAGGAGTAATCCTTAACAACCCCCTTCATCCGCCTCGCCTCCATTTGGGCAGTAATAAAAAGATTCTGGGAACGAGCTTGCATGGAAAGTTCGGCCTCCATCAAGTCCGCTATGTCACAAGACTCAGCATGGGTGGAGTACTTATCAGTCCAATACTTATGGCAGAGCCTCGCTACCCCTTGGGCCTCCACCAGAAGCATCTCTAAAACGGGTGAGGGGATTTCATGAGTTCACCCTCCCAGGAAATTTTGGGCCTTGTCTTCGCTAGGAATACTCAATTCAGCGACCTTCTTCTCTTTCCTTTAAAGTTTGAAGGGAGGCCCATTTCTCCATCACTTCTTCACCCTCCACCAAGGTAGTTTGGCATTTCACCGGGGGTGGGGGGCCAACATTCTTGGAAAGAACTAACTTCCTCTTATGAGGCCTATCTACGGAGGCCTCACCTTCTTTCTGCCCATCTCCATTATCTTTTTCATTGGCTTTCAAATGAAAAGGTGGAGGGTTTTTCCAAGATAAACGGGCCAACTCATCCCTTTGATTCTTATAGGAAGATGAGCATTTACTCAACGGCTTCTTCCTTTGGGCTTTCCCAATGCTCCTCAAATCAAAAAGGGTCGGCTTCGCACGTTCCTTGTTGTCACGTTGACCTATGGAAAAACCAGAGATTAGGAATGCCAGGATAATGAAGAGGCAAAGATGGCCGAACCGATAACATTACCTTTAGTAGCCATCAAAAATGGGTGACGAAGAAACTCCTCTTGGTAATCAAATTTTTAAAGCTCCTCCGTTTTATGGGGAGTCCGTAAATTGCTCTTACAACAACCCACTCGGATGGTTCGAGCTGAAATCGATTAGCTGCAGCTGCACAAAACCCATGTTAATCCAGCATTAAAGCAAAACAAAACGATGAACTAGAAAACTAATGGGGCTGGACTCACTGTACTCGTGATATTGGGTCGGAATCATTATCTCCGGGATCACATCCCCTTCCACAGTCTGCTCGTGACCCCTAACCCAAAACCAAGATGATTTCCAATTTTTATAGAAGTTGGGGTCCCCCAGATGAAGTGGGAATGCGAGCCCCATGGATTAATGCAGTACAATCCCTTACAGTCGACCCTCCCCCCACTGGAAGCCCGAGGTTGGCAGAGGGTCTGAAACACGTGAGGGGGCATGTCCCCACCAAGAGTAACCCATTTCCAAAGGAGGAAGGCCCCCGCTAATTGGCTCCACGTGTTGGGTACTAATTGGGTGGGGGAGAGGTTATAATGCCTACAGATAAATCTGAAAAAAAAAGGTGTAAAGGCAACCTAAGCCCTCCCGCTAATATCCTCACTCACCGCCACATAACCCTGCCTAGGGAAAGATGCCCTTTTCTCTTAGGTCGCCAACAATAGTTCAATATTGTCAGGGATCCTATATGACTCCCTATATTCGTAAAGCTCGTCATCCTTTATATCAGTTGGCCATAAAGAGGCCCTCCACCTAATACTATAGTCGATAGGTCTCTCCTGCATCATCCACGCACTGTGGGGCCCTCCCATTGCCTCCATGATTCTTCCAGTGGGAATAACTGGGAAAATCCTAGCCTCGGCACAAATCAGGGCCATATCTACCCCAGAAGACCCCCTGGTATCACTTTTCTTCGAATAATAAGCCATTAAAATTGAAAGAAATGGGTGAAAATTGAATCAATAAAAAGAGGTACTTACGCGAATTCTAGAAACCCAGGTCATGAAGCTATAAAATAAAAGAGCACAATCAAATCACCGGCTACAGCAAGAAATATTGGGCTCCGACGAGAGAATCTCAAGAACTTGGTCTCTAAAAATTTCAGAAAGTGAAAAGATGAAAAGGTGGGTTTCCAACGTTTTTTATAGGCTTCACGAACGAACCCCCACCGTTGGATGTCTCCTTCAAATGTAATCTGGACCATCCACCTGTAATCCCATCATCCGCGTCAAAATCAAAAGGGCACCCATTCTAGTTTGAATCAAGGGTGATGATGGATTCGTGGCGGCACACACTCATAACATGTGTGTGCATAGGCATAAGTGTGTCGGCATCATCATTGCGCATTAAATGCGTATGTTGCTCAAGTCTTAGAAATGATAAGAATATCCAGATGTCCTTTATTGGGAATCAACGAGTTTCAGGGTACCACGAAGTCGGAATGGGGGCTCATCTAAGATCGTATATTCTATGAGATCTCGTTCGCCTCGGCCATCTTCGGTTCGCCCTAACCAGCAAGGCCTTGCCTAGGCAGTTTGGCTCATCTAAGATCACATATTTTCTCTGATTCCACTATCTTGATTCTTCATAGCTGAAAGGAGAAGTCATACAATCCGTCCTCATTATCTTGCGTTCCAAGAACGGATGCTCCACTTAACATGATGTCCCTAAACCTCAAACCAGCGAGCGAGATTTGCTTCCGTCGCTTGGTGAACCACGCAAATCTTTATACTATATAAATAATCATACTTGGACTTAGAAGATTAATGTTACTCATATAAATAGTCGTAAAATAAACATGCCACGTGGCAAGAGAATGAACCTGCACGTAGTGCGAAGTTCGGCCACCCAATATCGCATTCGACAGAAGCCTGCGCATCTGACCCCATTTGCAGAGACCCAACCCGAACCTCTTGCAGGAGAAGTTAGCCCGTCCGAACCTATGCGATTTCACAGAAAGATTGATAGGACAACACACTGTTGGCGCCACATCTACAAACCTACATTGTCCCATCACAAGTCAAAATGCAATATATGAAGATCTTGGCATTTATGGCATGATTGATTGATGGTTAGGACGTGATGTATTAGCTAGGCAGATGAGGCCACGTATTTTATCATCTAACGGCCTTTAATCAGTGTATTCTACTATAAAAACACACACTTGACACCATTTAAGGTTAATGCAAATTTACACACGAAAAGTAAACTTTGGAATCCTCTCTACTTAACAGTTGCGTCACTGGCCGACCCCCTTTATATCTTCAAAATAGTTACATCACAACTGAAAAAAGAATTGGACTTGTTCATTTTCTGTTGGACCATTTTTTAGGGTCAACACAAATAATGAAGAAGAAGTGGATGCTTATATGATTGATACTGCAACTTGGTGTTGCAAAGTGGAGAAACGGACCTCCCATTTGATATTAAGATAGTGTCAAACACTACACTAAACTTGATCTCAGTTGTTCTTCTAAGAGTGATCTCTAACTTGAATTTATACCTGGTATTTTTGTTCGTACTCGCAGTGGTGATATTTAATTATGGTTCTGGATATTTGTGCAATTGTTTGAGATTTTGTGTTGAGAAAACCATTCAAAGTTGTAAGAGCTAAACTTCCATTGAGTAAATACATTCGAATTTCTAGAGAGATAGAGATGGATTTTTATATTTTCATTACATTTATAGATGGACTCACACATTTTAGTTGTGCCTCTGATTTTCTTAAGTTGAAAATACTGATTTATTTAAACTTCTCTGAAGTTGAGTAGAAAATTAGATTATGAAATTGAAGACTTTGAGAACTATTTAATAGTATGAATCTCTGTCACGAGATATCGGTGATCTATGTAATGAAAGAGATCCTTATTTGATTGATTATTCCTTAATCACCAATAATTATATGGTGTATTGTGTAGAAGGATGGAATATAACTAACTATGATGAGGTTTGAGATATGCAGTCCAATTTACGTATTTTTTTAGAAAGATTGTTGGTTAACTACAATGTACCAGTTAACACAGTTCTCTCTAAATTAGTACCTTCAGAATTGTATAAACTTTGGACATGAGGACAACCAAATATGGGTTGTGTTAAACTCATAATCGATTATGTAAGTTCTTGATAATGAGTTTGGGAACATGAGTCTATTAAGAATGAAATGAGTCTCTGAGATATACATAACAGTCTAAAAATGTATTTAAGCAAGATTTTGAATGGATATTGGGTCACAATATGTGACATGTGACATTTTTTTTCTTATAAGAGAGATAATTTTGGAGAATATTATTGAAATTGATATTATGTATATTAATGAATCAGTTTTTTTTTTATGCGTAATAGTTGATTTAAACTTCGGATTCAAATGGGAGTAATCTGTTTCCGAGTGAAAGCTATCTATTCGAGTGAAAGCTATCAAAGAATTATTCAATTTTAATGGTTCTTGGTTCTGAGTGAGATCTAAGAGCTATTCAATTTCAATAATTATTGGTTTAGAAAATTAGTGGAAAAATTTGAGGGAAGTGATGGAAGTATATATGGAGTACATAATTCCAATCTATTTTTAGATGTGGTGAGGTTCTAATTGGACATTATGTTTATTGAGAATATTCAGGTTCTTAAAAACTAAATGGGTGACTAATGAGAAATGTTAGACTCAATATGAGTATATTGAATTTGATAAACTTTTTTCTTAGCAATGAAATTCACTTCTATATGCTAATGCTAACCATGATAGCGTGTTTAAGTTTAGATTACACCAAATAAACTTTGAAACTGTATTTCATTCTCAATTGAGAATTAATTGAAGAGATCTATATAAATCGATTTGTATGCTTCATGTTGAAGGCTTTTATAGTATTGTGGTAACTCTATAGTTACACTTGTAACCTAATGCAGTCATCTTGACAGTGGTACTTGAGTTTTAATAGGGTTTAAATTTCATAAAATTTTTATCGTGTAGATGAAAATTATTGTATTTATGTAAAAGTCTGATGGTAGGTTGTAATTCTAATTTTGATGTTAATGACATTATATTAACTAAGCATAAGAAGGAGTGCATTGAGACTATTTTGAAATGGTTGTCCTTAATTTTTAGACGAATGACGTGAGTTTAGCAAATTGTATATTTTGTGTTAAAAAAATATTATTCTAGTTTTGTTTCTCTATTACAAGAGTTATATACCATAAAGATTCTAGAATATTTTTTTAACTGTGGAATTTGCTACCTTATTGATGTTTTTATGTCGAAAGGTGGTCATATGAGTCTTCATGTATGTCCAAGGACTCCATAAGTGCACAAAGAAAAATCCAGAGAACCATATCTAGTATGATTACGAGTTACAGGTATGCTATAATGTATATTTGCCCTAATATTTGTCATGCCATGGATCTAGTCAGAAGGCGTCGATGTTGTCCTTAGAAATGATATTGTGATACCTGAAGAGTTTTACTATCAGTTATTCTATTTGTTGTAGAATGAATAACTTGTGATTGAAATATATATCCAAATATCGACTAATGTTGAAAGTTAGTCGAGACAAATAGTTATTAGACTTGTGCAATCTTACTATATAGAGCAGCAAGAAGCATATCTTGTACTATATAACTTGACAGCTGAAGAAATTGTTTGGTATAGATGTATTGGGCATCTAATGATATTAGATGTGAATATGAGATCCATGATAGTTGTGCAATTATCTCATGTGTTGAGTATCTCAAATATCATGATGGAACTAAACACCCGATAGTGTTTCTGTGAGAGACATTAGTAAAGAAAGTGTCTTTGCAATATATCTACGTAAATGATGGTATGTAATCATCATACTCTAAAGATGTTTATAGATGTACTTGTCAGTAATGTCAAATCTCTAAAATTACGTAGAATATGATACTTAGTGTATCAGAAAACTCTTGATTGATTTTTATATGTCCATAGATTAACCATTTTGAGTTCATGTCTAATCTGTTATTGAGATTACGAGATAATATTTTGCATGCACATATAAAGTATGTCAAACAGGTTGAGATTGGTTTACTCACACGAACAATCATCTCAGATACTTTGGGGTGTGCTGAGATGAGACAAAGTGATCATGTTGTGTACATGATCATGTCACCTTGATAAGATATCAAGATGAGATTACAACAAGTAATCGAAATGGATTTTGTTATTCATTAAACGTGTTCAGTAGCCAAATCGAGTTCTCGATAGGAATGAATATAAGGAGAACTCAAGTTAGGTATCGGGGAATACCTGAACTAGGATCTGTACGGTATTATTTGTTTATAAAGGATATGCCATACACCCTAAGAATGGAAGAAAATATCGTAGCGCGTGTTTCATATCACGTGTGCTTTTACGGCCAATAATGGGTAAATGAGTGAATGGATCAATGCTTCCTCATTGTGTGAGACCTTGAGATTTATTTAACCTCATATATACCCTTATGACTTTTGATTGTTTCTTGAGATTTTATTTCGGTGTTACTACTTTAGTATGTTGCCAATAACTATGATTGATTACGTTTGATGGGACATGTCTAGGAAAGCAGCTGATTTAAAGTTGAAGGATTCAAGTAGGAAATGAAAACTATTTTAACCAACATTTTTATTTGTATTCACTGGCTAGACAATTGTGTTTAACCATTTAGGGTATAGAAAACAATTGTGAGTACAATGAAATGATGTGAGGTTCAAGTATGTTACATAAATATTCGAGGGATCATAAATACTTGAATTAATGTTGGAAAATGAGTTTGGGGTATAGCGAGATGTAAAGTTCCTCTAGTTGACCTACTATATATCCCTAACATGTTTATAGTATTGTGAGCTCTAATATTACTCTATGGTCGCACGATCTATTTGTCGTATGAATTTTTTTTGTGAGATAGATCTTGAAAAAGATCTGATGCTTGAAATTTGTTGTCTCTTATGGTTCGGATCAAGCCAATCATGTGCGAGTGGGGGATGTTAGAAAAAGACGGATCGGGGTCGCTCATGTGGGATGACCCGACCCCACAAGTTATTAAAAGGGTTGGAGGGAGTGGTTTGAATGTGAAGTTCAAACATGCAACTCCATATAACTACCCTTAATTCCCTATAACCTCCAATGATTGTACATTGAAAAATAGAAGGAAAAAGATGGCATGAAAAATGAAGGAAAAATTCGTATGGAATTTTAGACCAAAATTAGAAAGTCCTTAGAACTGTATTTTGGACATGGAATCTCACAAAAATTGACACTTAGATTATGAATAATAATCCCCTTCCATTATGATCGGGATTGAGACCATTAGAGAACAAAAAATGCAGATTGTTGGAGTTTTGGAATGCAAGGTGATTCAACCATCAAAAGACCTTGGAATTCATAATTTCAAGTAAGTTTCTTGACCCAAAATTTATGTTAAAGAATACTGCGAATTCTTACATACTCCTCTACCTCTAGTCGACCCACCCCCACCTCCAACGCATATCAGCACCATCCACAAATTGTTCGTGCCTTGTCCCAAATTGATATTGCCGCTTTCGCTACATCTATCTATTGAAGCCACCCGCCTCCTCCCATGCGGCAACGATGTACTATCCTTCAACAATATCCATGAGTATCAGCGAACGACTTCAAGATCTAAGTGGATGTGGTGGTGGTGGTATGGTAGAGATGGAAATCGATGATACAGGCTCGATTGGTGACTATAGGATGAGGAAAATTTTGGATGGTGTGTTTTGAAATTAGCAATGTGAAGAAATCAATTGACGATGGTGGAGAAGACATTGGTCCGATGTTGATACTGGATTCAGCGATTTGTTACGAATTTATGGTGGTGGTGGTTTTGAATATTGATGTAGTTGTGGTTATGATGGCGGCGACGCTATAAGCAATGCTAGTGATTTTGGAGTTTGTGGACTGGAGGCGGTAGGGGGTTGTGGCGCATTATAAGTGGTGGTGTGTGCTTTGGAGGAGGTGGTTGTAAGGTGACAACACGGCATTCTGGGTGATGTTGATGATGGTGGAGTGGGATGAGATGGGATGGGACGGGACGGGATGGATAAATGGTAATTTTCAACCAGCTAATTGGGTAATTATGACTATTAATATGATAATTTGTAAGGGTAATTATATTACTACCACAAAAAATACTTACTACACCATATTATAATTACACGTCAATTCAAATTTATTTTTAATAAATACACCACAATAAATTTATAATTATATTCGAATCAAATAAAAATGAATAAATGATCCTAATATTTACCCCCACACCCCCAATTGACATCACATTCTCCACCGCCAACATCCTCTTAAATTTACAATCACTATGTTTGCACCCCACTACGTATATTAGATGTCCCCACAATCATTATATGCAAATAATACATTTATCCCACTCATAGTGTCGGCGGGGTATAATCAACAAAAACTCTGATCCAAGTTCGAATCAAAATTCGAACCACCCGATTATGAAACTAAAGCAAAAACTGAGCAAGGGTTTGACAGGATTGTTAATATTGTGATCTATAAACTAATGGATGAAATGCAGGAAGAGCCATTGAGTAGCAACAATAGTCATAACATTCAATGACGGAGATTGAAAGAAGTGAAAGTTGATCACAAAAAACCACCAAAAAAATTAAGGGTACTGTAATTTGATTAAATTATTTGTACATGCAAAGTGTACACCTTAATTGATGCCCCTTATATGTTAAAAATCCGACAGTTAATTGGAAATATATGTTGTCAATATCAATGTGTAAATCTGCCAACTCGCGTGGTGTAAACCATTGTTTCAACATGCATGGTCCACTGTAATTACAATTACTACGAACAAGATGTTTCTGTGTGGATTATTGGTTTGTGTATGTTTATATTGCGGTGAGTTTTCGGAGAGAGAAGGTTTAGAAGGGAGAGGTGAGCGAATGAGGTGACAATGTGGGAGTGGAGTTGACAGAAGGGATGCCCTCTTACTTCCTTTCTACCTTTTCTTCTTCTCTTTTTATTCTTCTTCCTCATAAAATTGTCGACAAAGAAGATGGAGGAGGCAGTGGCAGTGGTAGTATAGGCTAGAAGGAGACAACGATCTTGATTGTGGTGTATTATAAAAAAAAAATGCTTATGTTAAGAATTTATATAGAATTGTGGGTAATTAAGTAATTCTACTCAAGGTGATTTAAGTAAATAAAAATTTTGATTAAAATTGTGTTGCAACATATAAGTTTTGTTGTGATAATATAATTACCCGATTTGTAATAGATAAATAAGTTGTGATAAATTAATTTGATAATTTGTGATTGAAAAATAAGTTGCGCACAATTAATTTAATAGTTTATGATCAATAAATAAGCCATAAGGCGTTACCAATTAGTTTAATAATTTTATAACTGATGAATAAATTCTCATCTATAAAAATGTATTATTTTTTGCTAAATTTACAATTTTGATCAATATTTTATGTTTCTGTGATTTTGACATTCTGTGATTTGTGACTATTACGTAATTGTGACCATAAATTATATGTTATTGTGACATTGATTTATTTAATTACTTAATTAATTAATATCTCCTGATTTTTGAAAGAAAAATAAAATATCACGTGTTTGTCAAGTTTGAAAGTGTATTTTTAAATGCCGGTAGTTATGTATTTTTCTCATGTACTTGAGAAATTATAGAAATATTATATACTATGTCTAATATATAAATTTATTTGTAGTATATCAAGAAATGTTTTTATTTTAATGGGGTTTCCCTAGATGATTTTACATATGTTAAAAGTAGAAATTACACAAAATTAGAATTTTAAAATTTCAATTTAAAATTTCAGATATAAACTTTATTTATACAAAAATCAGATATTAATTTATCTCTATCTATAATTACCAAAACCCTAAAAATCTCAAATCATTTATCACATCTTCATTCTATTTCTCTCATCTCCTTTCCTTTCCTCTCCTCGTCGTCTCTCTCATCTCTCGCTTCTCTCTTCTTCCACTCTTCTCTCTCTTCTTCATCTTGCAAGGTCGGCGTTACCAGGCCGACCGATGCTGGTGTTCACATCAGCATCGCGATCTATCTTCGTCTTCGTCTTTTTTCATAAGGTGTGCGGTGGTGGTGTGCGGTACGATGGTTTCCTATCTAAAGAGTTTCTTTCTGGTTGTTGGCGTGGTGGTGGATCTGTGGTCTTAATGGTGGTTGGGCAGTGGTGTGGTAGTTGGTGACAGCGAAGGAGATGATGGCAGGGTTGGGGATTTATTTAGGTTGTAGGATGGGGGTGGTGGAAGAGGAGGTCTTGTCATTTTGGTGGTGGTGGTGGTGCGAGGTGGTTGGGGTGCAAGGTGGTGGTGGTGTAGATGTTGGGTGCAACACATTGTGGTCGACAGTAGTAGAGTGTAAATGGTGGTCACGGTGATGGTGGTGGTGGCGGCGTTGACGGTAATGGATTTGAGGAAGTAGTGGTCGTGTTGGCAGCAGCGATGTATGCAATGTTGGTGAAGTTGTGGGGTGGTGCGAGGTGGTGGTGCACGTGGTTTTGTTGGTGACGGCGACGATAGAGGGTTTATCGCGATGGTGGTAGAATGGCGTGACGATGTGGTGGTATTTTTCTGCATCGTGTTGATTAATTTGATGTGGTTGTGTTGCTGTCAAGAGGTGGTGGTTTTAGAGGTGAAAGTGGAGGTATGACTAATAAATAATACGTGACCAATGGAAAAGTTAAATTGTGGCCAAGAAATAATGTGTGACATAAAAAAGTTTAAATTTGTGACCGATAATTTAACAATTTTTTACTGTCTACTAAGTTGTGACTTATAATATTTGTGATTTGTGATCGATAAATAAATTGTGACGTATAATTTTTTATTTGTGGCCGATGAACAAATTGTGACCAATAAAAATTCTTAATTGTGACCGCGAAATAATTTGTAACGTATATAATATGTTCATAATTAAATTGTTAGATTTGTGACTGATGAATAAATTGTGACGTATAAATTTTTTATTTGTGATCGATGAACAATTTGTGACCTATAAAATATTTGATTTTTTACTGTAAAATAATTTGTGACATATAAAAATTATGATTTATGATCAATTAATAATATGTGACCAATTACATGGAATTTGTGATCAAATTATATGGAATTGTGACTTTAATATATTTAATTAATTAATTTATAAATAAATTTTGAAACAGTCTGAGATTTGAAATTTTAAACTTTGATCTCTTAAATTTGAAATTAGTAAAATTTAACCTTTTAATTATGTAATCTTCCCATGTTAAAATGCTTCAAAGACTCAAAGGTTGGGCTGGTCCTGCTCATTTACACAACCAGGCCTGCCCAACATTAAGAAATGTAATCTACAATATAGGCCCAAAATAACAATGTATTGTTAGTGCCAACTAAAGGTATTCAAATTCTTTTATTTTAAGTATTTAAAATGAAATTTCTGTTGGGCTAATAAACTTTAGGGAATAATACATATATAAGATGGTTGTAAAATACAATTTCAAAAGGGGTACTTACAAAAATACCCTTAAAATTAGGGATGTTTTGCAAAATCATGTGAAAGGTTTTTAGGAAGTAAAAAATACTGTGTAAAATGAAAAAGTGACACAATGTCACTTTTTTTATATAAAAATTGTCACTTTTTTTAAAAAAGTGACACAAAACTCAAAAAATGACACACTCAAAAAAGTGACATAAACTAATAAAAAAGTGACAAAACTAAAAAAAAAAGTGACACAATGTTTTGAAAAATCATATGAAAAATTTTTAGGAAGTAAAAAATACTCTGTAAAATGAAAAAGTAACACAATGTCACTTTTTTTAAAAAAAAGTGACATACTCTCTCAAAACGTGACATAAACTCAAAAAAGTGACACAAATTCAAAAAATAAATGACAAATACTAAAATAGCATCATCCATTTGTGCAACACTAGTAATCATGTTAGGAAAATATAACGTATTATTTCATTTTTTTTATCTTCTTATAAAGTAACAAAAACTTAAAAGGTGATAAAAAAACTAAAAAAAAAGTGACACAATGTCACTTTTATAAAATTGAGGAGCAATTTTGACATCCATAGATGGTAATGCATAAAATTAAGTAAGTGAAAGTGTGACACAATCTCACTTTTATAAATAAAATAAAAAAGTGATTTTGTTAGTAAAAAAAGTGACCAAAAAACCAAAAAAAAGTTATAGAAAATAGTGACAAACATTGTGACCGAAAAAAATGATAAACACTGAAAAAAAAGTGACAAAATTCAAAAAAAGTTACAAACTCAAAAAAGTGATACAATTTTTTTTAAAAAAAAAAAGTGACACAAATTAAAAAAAAAAAAGTGACAAACACTCAAAAATAACAAAATCCAAGGTTACTTGAGAGTTATTTTTAAGTTTAGCTAAATCATGCTTCAACTTTCAATAGCTTTGAACATGTACACATAATATAAATCTTGACCTTGACAACTAGAAGTGTTACTATAATAAATGAGTTTCAATATAAAGCCATAGATTCTGCTCAATGCAACAAGAACCCTTAGAAAAACATCCCGAGATGAAAGATCCAGACACATCATTACATACCATAGTTGGGGTAATACAAATGACATCTACCATGTTAAGTATCTACAAACAAAGTTCATTGTCACAACTAAACACTTCTACCAAATTTACAATCGACGATCAATTGAAGCCTAGTGACCTTGTCACCCTTCTTAGCAGCAACTTTAGTGACCTTGGCACCAGATGTGAACTAAAAATTTCATTTAGTTCAGTTATCGCATCATGGGGAGATATTAATGTCACTTTTCCTTTAAACTAGCATGTTTGAGGAATTAACAAATCCCAATCCTACAAAAAGGAAAAAGTTATGGTTAAAATAAAAGTCAACAAAATATACATGCATTAGGAAAGTCTGTAACATACATGTTATAAGTTTGTAATATATAAATATTAAAAGAGTGCATACACTCAAAAAAGTGACAATAAATAAAAAAGTGACGTAAAATTTAAAAAAGTCACAGAAACAAAAAAGAGACAATCATTACTCTTAAGGGAGTTCATAAATCGGTAAATTTTTCAAGAAAGCACAAGCAACTTCACCTACGAAAATATAAAGAAGCAACAAGAAACTTAGAACATGGAGATCCTGGTTTTAATTTGACAGCAAATGTTAGCGCCCCTTCAACCACTGACAAAAATCCAACAAATTCATGTGGGTCGATTGGTGGAAAAATATGGAGATGACTATCAGGTAGAGAAAAGAATAAACTCTTGAGAATTATTCACTATTTGTTTGGTTTAGTGTTTGTGCCCAACAAATTTTCTTGTGTTGCAGAGCATGTTCATGGATATCAAATTAAACAAAATGCAACATTTAGTAGTGACACTAAATTTCATTATACAAATTATTTCATTACTAAAATGATCTGCATACTTTATCTTCCATTACTAAAGTTGTTTCAAAACATCAATGATGTTAAAAGGGAGTGTAGTAAGTCATAATACTTGAAGTTGGAGCAGAGCATTGGCATACTCTATGGTTTCCATCAGTTTGCTATAGAAATATCTGTGATGCATGTTGTCAGTCAATGTGTAAGTTTAGCAACCATAACAGGTTTAGCTACAGGGAAGACGGAGGATGGTTCAACATGTCTTCCAATCCATTCAACATGTGAATTGTGTAAATAACTCCTTTTATCATAGATCATTCATCTCTAATATTTTACTTATTGTAATGTTACTTGAATACTATAATGTTAGACACAGTGTCGCTACTTCTCCATAGCATTCTTACTACAGTCAATCTATACTCATCATGTAACCCAGAACCACTCAGCAATTTGAGGCTCAATTAAAGATAAATTATAACTTATAGAACCATCCGTTGGTGAACTGGAAAATAGCCTTTTTCCTTGCTTTCCTAAATGAATCTCCATTTTTCAACACACTTTATGTTTTAAGAGTGAGATAGAAGTGTGTGAAGTAGAGAATTCTCTTTGCACCATTAACTTTTTTGAAGATCACAATGCTCTTCAGACTCTTTAAAGGTTTCTTTACAGAACACAACACGATGACTTAGTTGCTACTCCAATAGCTACCCATGTTTTTTGATCATATCTATTGCAAAAGCACTCATGTTAATTACTCTTGCAAACATCCACAGACTGTACTAAACCTAAAACATAAAAAAAAATGTTGTTACCTTGGGTTTATAAAAGGATAAAGAAATTTTGTTCTTCTTCTTAGAGGATGGTTCTTCATCGAGATTTCTTCGCCTCTTCGAGCCACTTTTTTTAGTCATTGCAGAAATACGAGGTAATAATCAGAGTCAAAATCAGATTTTCGGATTTCGGATACAGGGTTTCGGCTATTTGGGATTTAGGTTCAAAATGAGAGTGACACAATGAAACCGAATAGATATGAAGAAGAAATCGATGAAGAAAATGGAGACACAGTCGGATTTTGCTCGGATTTTTCCTCTGAAAATTTGGGGATACCATTTGGGGGAGGTTACGTTTCTGAGGGAGGAAACTCAGGAAATGGGGTTTGGGCTTGTAGAGGTTTGGCTTTGGTTTTAACCATTGGACGTAATTAATACTTCATTAAAACGTTTAATTAGAGTTTAAGGGTATTAATCAAAACACTTAAAAAAAAGGGTAATAGACCTAATTTCCCCATTTCAAAATTAAGAAAGTAGTTTTCCTAATTCAAAAATCAAGTCTTAATTAAATTTTATTAATTAAAAAATATATTAATAACTAAATATATTAAGGTCACAATATTATATAATTTATTATTACAGTACTAGTCAAAGTTACAGACATCTCAGTCATAAATCACAAATTTTAAGTTACAACTTATTTTTCGATCACAAATTATCAAAATAATTGGGCACACATTATTTTCTAGATCACAAATTACAAATTTTATAGATCACAATTTCTTTATCGGTTACAATTTATCAAATTAATAGATCAAGTATTATTCCTCGATCAAAAATCATAAATTTTATAGGTCACAGCTTATTTTTCGAGTACAAATTATAAAGTTAATTGGTCACAAATTATTTCTCGATCACAAATTATCAGATTAATTTGTCACAACTTAACAAATTATGAGTCACAATTACAAATTTAGTCTTAGTCTCACTTTTTTTAGGTCACATTATTTATTGGTAAAAAAAAATCTATTTTATCAATCACATTATTTTTTGGGCACAAATTAATTAATTTATTGGTCACAATCACCTAAATAATTGGTCACAAACTTTCTTTATACAACTCCAACCCAACCAAATCCCAGTACCACCTACACTACTAATTGCACCACTAGAATCACATGCACCATCATTGTCGTCCCCGCCACCAACATCAACTTCACCACCTCACCACAACCACTATCATTGTCACAATCATCCCGCCATATCACTGCTAGCACCGCCATCGCCAATACCAACAATCACAACTACCACACCCTCACCAAAAAGTCCCCAAACCATCGAAGCAAAGATCACATCACGCGAGGCAAAGAAACAGAGATGGCGCGAGGCAAAATAAATGCAAGCAAAGAAAACAAATCACGCCCACAGCGGTGCTACGTGCAGAGAGCGCCTTGCACGCAGTAATGAGCAGAGGTTTTGATCGACTCGGAGAAAAGAAGGCGCTACTCACCAAAGAGAGAAGGAGAACAAGGTTGCATGGTGGTAGCGACTAGCGGTTAAGAGAGATGAAAATGATTTAGGATTTGAATAGTGGTGGATATATAATTAATTTATAATATTAAAATGTGGAATTATCACCTCATTTATTTTTGTATAAGCAAACTTTAAACTTGATTTTTTAAAGTTGGAACTTAGAAAATATGGGAGTCTGACTTATATTTTCACTAAATTTTACAAGTCTACAATGTAGCACGATTTACAATGAATATTCGCAGAAACTATTACCAACTATATGATAAACGGTAGGATTTTGATAGTTGTACACCATGTTTTCCCCCTCACATTGTGTGTGTGTGTGTGGGGGGGGGGGGGGGGGGGTTCCAAGAAAGAAAGAGAAAAAAAAAAAAGCGGACCCCCCACTATTGTGAGGGGGCTGTCAAATTTGGTGTACATTTTTAATGTACACCAAGTTTGATCCTAAATTGTAATAACATGAAGAGGGTAGGGGCACATAGTCGTGGGCTTTCGTCTAGGGCAACTCAAAGCCAGTAAGTTTTTAATACGTATAAAAAAAATAAAAAATAAAAATCTTGTATTTAGTAGTTCAATGAAAAAAACTTTGTAATCTTCTGACTGTGTCCCAAAAAAGGGCATATATAACATAGATTAAAATAAGTTAAAATTTTATTTGTTATTTGTATCTCATCTTGAATGTCTCAAATTCAACGAATATTGACTCGTAAAAACTTCAATCGACAAATAGTTACAAGTAAGAACTACTTATGTCTAATTACTATTTTCCTAAATCATTCTATTTTTATTTTGCCATGTTTGGTCCCCATTCCTTGAAACTTATTTTTCACTGAATTAATTTTCAACCACGTTTTATGGAATCCAGGCTTTACAGTTTTGATGTTGCACGTCTTTATGACCTAATAATAGTGCCCCTCCCTCTCTTGTCTACTGTTAACATATTCAATAGACAGCCACAGCCTCAACTTGGAAAGCAATAAAGTCACAATTCCAAAGTGAAGGATGCAAAGATGAGTCCTTCTCAAGCTTACCACTCCTATCTTAATCATGTTTGGATGAACTTTAAAATAAGTAAAAAGTTAATTTTAAGTAACTTTTTATTTACAAATATGTTAACTTTTTAATCTTAGCAAAAGCTCTAGTGATGTCTAGCACCAAGTCGGTTCGAATACTTGATGGCCTTGCTTAGTTTATAATCTACGATCATGACGCTCATATTTGATACATTAAAATGATATATATATATATATATATATATATACACAAACAACACGAAATTAAGTCTCGTCTTCGAAAAATTTGAAGTAAGTTGTAACTTGTACGAGTCTTTTTTTCGGTTAATTATCAAAATTATTAAAAGACTCGAAATAACTCGATTTTTAAAGAGGTTGTGATATGTTCTATAAAAATCGTATCGAATAAAAGCTTCTGGATTTTTACGTAGAACATGGCCAGACTGCATGGAGTTGAGTCGTTTTCATCTCAACCCCACACCTCTGTCACAACTCACAACACTACGTTGATTGGTAGTAAAATGGTCCTGCACGTGCGAAGGGCACCAAGAATGCATTAACTGTAAATGTCTATTATGAGATCTGTCCATTGCTATGCTTTTAGTACACTCGAAACTCGGATGTTTTCTTTTTTATTTTATTAGATTAGATTTGTTCACACAAACCTACAAATTCTTTTATTCTTTCTAAAAACATTATTCGACGATATATATTAGCGGAAGCGAGAATGTCGGCTTGAGTAACGCAAACATTGGTGAGAATCCAATGCCCCGAAAACCTAAGGGTTCCTCCGCAAGGTTCGTCCACGGAGGGTGAGTCAGGGCCTAAGATCAGGCCGAAAGGCGTAGTCGATGGACAACAGGTGAATATTCCTGTACTACCCCTTGTTAGCCGAAAGCTGGTTATCGGTTCAAGAACGTAAGGTGCCCCTGCTTTTTCAGGGTAAGAAGGGGTAGAGAAAATGCCTCGAGCCAATGTTCGAGCACCAGGCGCTACGGCGCTGAAGTAACCCACGCCATACTCCCAGGAAAAGCTCGAACGACCTTTAAACAAAAGGGTATATATATATATATGAGATGCCCACCTCCATCCATCCCTACGACGTGTCGACAAAATTTATCAACATACTCAAAAGATAAAGATATTGACATGTACGGAAGTTTTAATATTGTATATCAAATCTATTCTTAAAAATTAGTAGTTTGCAATATTTTAAAATATGTGCAAATGAACGATAGGGCTATCGATAGATTGTGATGAGATGGCGTTAATATTCAAGAAAAAAATGCAATATAGAGCTCTTTTTGTAATTTGGAAATAGGTATAAGCTCTTTTATGGTTTTAAAATATAAACGAATACTTCATGTTGATTTGTAGAATTGTAGGAAAATCTGTAGTATCGGGAGAATGCAGTCTATGTACATAGTCGTGCATCTGCCGACAATATCATTCTCTTTATATTATAGTTATTCGTACAAATTTATAATATATTTCTGTATCACTTTCGATTGGACAGCAAAAGATAAAATTTTCTCGTACAATAAATTTGCATATTCCGTCGTGGCAGTTATTGTAATTATACGCAAAAGATTCGAATTATTTTAATCCAATAATAAACTTATTTTTAAAACAGATATGAAGAAAAATAAAAGATTTGTAGCATATATTTTGATTTTAATTAAAACAAAGAAGATAGCTCCTCTTTAAAAAGTGAAGAAACCTTCTGCCTGAACTCGACATTAGGCAGGCTGTGCCTAGCTGCTAGATACATGTATATTATTGTCAGTTATGTTACATGTACATCATCGTTTATGTTATTTTTTTACACTTTGTCACGTGACAATACATCATTGGATAATTTTAAAAAAAAAATCCCTCAAGCCCTTTTTTAACAATACGTCAAATGTCAAAAATGATGTACACTTGAAGTGTAGATTTAACATTTTTGTATTATTGGCATGTCTAGTACAATATAATACAAGATAATTTATAAATTTTATTATATGACAATAGGTACCCGTTATTGGAACGTCTTGTTCGATGGTGTGTTTTCGCTTTACTTATCATATTTTCTAAATTTACATTTTACATACTACGCCTCCGTTTGGTAGGCATTAAAATGAAAGTTTGTAGAAAAAATGTGACAGTTAGTGGGCCAACATGGGACCCACCATAAAGATAAAAAGTCAAAAAAGTTGGTTGAAATATGAGTCTAACAGCTCTTTTTTCATTTTAATGCCTACCAAACGGAGGCTACATTTTAAGCTATAATAATAATAATAATAATAATAATAATAATTAAGATTTTCCATTAAAAATAGTTAATACTCAATAGACACCATATAACAATTTTTAACTATTTTTTCATTCTCCAAAAGGTAAAGGGTTAAGGGTCATTTGTACAAATTGAAGTTTAAGCAGTAGTGTAAAATTAAATAAATAGATCAATAATAATGTATTTTCCTCTTTTAAAATTATTCAGTCGGTTTTGGGGTGAACCGATTGATTTAGAGGTAAACAAATTAGGTCATTTTAGAGTAACACTTTACATTAATAGAGATGTAGCATCTACTAGATGAAAATGTGTACCCTACTTTATTGTTCAATGAATCTCTACTAATGACAAATAGCATTATTCGTTATTTAAATGAGTTTCAAAGTTGCTGGAGGGTTTTTTTTTTTTTTTTTTTTACCTATAATTAGATTGCATTTCAAATCGATTTTTCGATTGAATTGGTCGGTCCTATCATATTCCTATGACATTAAGGCTGTTTGGTGCAGATTAAAATTAGATATTGATTGTTTGACTTTGATTTAAATTAAAATCTGACTAAAATTTGATCCAAACAGACCCTCATGTTATGTTTGGAAGGTAAAGCAAATAGAATTGATTAATATTAAAGCAAAAAACTAAAATAATGTCTATCCTTATGTTTCATCACATTAAATACTTCATATATAGCAATCTTGATTAGAAAAACCTAAATATTTATACTTATCATTGCATCACGAGTTACAAATCTTAGAACTATGCATGCGATTAATATTTTTGGGGGCAAAATCACTTATAATTGACAATTGAGTATCCTCCACTTTTTACGTAATAAAATATACTAAACCAAGAAGTATCCTTAGTTCCAAAGGAACAATAAGTTTGCCCACTTTTGTCTCGCTTTTTCTAACTATTAAAAAGAAAGCATGTCCCGCTTTGATAATTAAATTGACCATATCATAGAGATTTTAAAAGAACAAAATTGACTGACAAACCTATATATATATATATATATATACTAGGTTTAAGCAACGTGCAATGCACGTTTGCTTAGTTATATATAATTTTTTTGGTTTATTAAATAATTAATGATGTAATATTTATGTAATTGATAAATAATTACACATTATGATATATTAATTTTAACTTGAATAGTGTTAAATTCTAAATTAAAATGTATAAGTTTGTGTTTCGTACTATTATATTATATTAAATTTTGTATTTAATCATGAACTTTTTATATATAATAAAATAATAGATAACATTATAATAAAAAACTAAATTAATAAATATTTTTTCTTCATTGAGTTCAATGTACCTTACCAAGATAAACTATTAGCTTTTTTCTAAATATGAATAAACATCATCCCATTTTGTTTTTTAGTTTCTATTTTTCCTATGACTCAAAGATGTAATGAAGTTACAAATTTCTGTTGCGATTTCTTCATTCATATTATTAATAATGTGTCTGAAAAAGCGAATGCATGCGAATGTCGATTTGAACAAAGTCAAGAATCAACAATTTATGGCGGTCAATACGAAGATAAGACCTTAATACGGTTTCGTATTTTGTAATATTATTTTAATTATTTTTAAGACATTAAATATATTTTTATTTTAAAAAATATTTTTTTTCTATATTATAAAAAAAAAGATTGTTTACTATATCATAAAATCATCTAATATTTAAAAATAATACTTACTAAACATTTAATATAATACTATAATATTGCCAAATAGTGTTAGGAGAATTTTAATTTTTTTTATTAATTAAGGAACTAAATATGAGCATTAATCATAGGATTTATAGGAAAAGTTTGGGGATTTGATAATTCCGATATCTGAAAATGGAGATGAATGATTTTGATTCACAATCGAGAATGATTCCGACATGAAGTTTGTGGAAATTCAACTGCGGTTGAATCGAATGCAATAAATACATAAAAATAATTTAAAGTAAATCTATCTTTACTAATTAGATTCATTATATATCCTACAATTAGTCCCAACACTAAAATTAAAAATAAACATGTTAAAATAGTTTACTTTGTTAAATTAAAATATTTTAAACTTATAGAAAATAATATCTAACATTAATATATTAATAATCAAGTGCAATTTAAATTAAATTTGAAAATTAAATAAATGAAAAAATGAAAGTGATCATTACAATTTAATTAGTTGTAATTCAAAATCAAATTAATCAATTAGACATACATTTTAAAATGATTTTGATGAGTATTTTAACATTTTTTTGTCACTATCCCACATTGGAAATTTATAAAATTATTAGAGTTAAGAGCATATATAAAATGCACAATCCCACATTGGAAGTTTATGAAACCTTTGGAGAGAAGTGTATCTATAAAATGAGCATGACATCCAATACTTCTACATGGGCTTTAGAATTGTAAATTTTGAAGCCCAATTATGGAGTTAAATGATTTTTAAATTAAAAAAATTCCGTTAGTTTTTCCGTTAAATCAAGAAATTCCGTTAGTTTTTCCGTTAAACCAACAAATTCCGTTAAATACACACTTTTTATATATAGAAGATATAACTTGGTGGAGATATTTTTGTTTGAATAATGGAATTTTTATAGGACAAAAATTTCAAATAACAATAATTATATTGAAAGAAAATACATTGTAATACATCAAACATCATAGTTCATAATTGACGCCACACGTGAAAGCATAATTTATCCCCGTGTTGATAAATAATTCGTAACGCGTCACTATTAAACTATAGAAAAATAAATACATAAAACTAAAGTATTAAGAGTGTGTTTTATGTGTTGAGTTGGACAACATTTCACGACTATAAATAAAATATTTTAAACAAAGGACGTGTATTTATTACAAAAGTTATCGTGTTCACAATAAATGTTAGATGGTCAAGAGTGGAAAGAGTGTTCAAATCATCTAAACAATAAGTACACTTCAAACTAAGTACTCTTCACTTCGACTTATCTAGAATTTAGGATGCGAACCTAAAAAACAATAATTTCTCTTGATAAAAAAGATGAATCGACCATTCGATGTCTGTTCATAAAGAGCGTAAAACTCTATTATGCGTTAAAGTATTAATAAATTGTTGAATAACTGATAAAACTGAAAAAAAAAATGCCAACTTTTTAACTTCCATACTTCTAGATAAAGTTTCAAATATCAAAGAAAATGATTTACAATGTAGAAGTAAGGTTGGGCAATAGGTCGGGTCGGGTAGGGTTTGGCCCAAAACCGACCCCAAATTGATATACTTGGTTCTGGGCTTTTTACAAACCGACCCGACCCGACTCTTACCCTAAACTTAACCAACCCGAATCGAGTCAGGTCAGGTCCAGCTGGTTAGGACCAAACATTTAAGTTAGGAACAAAGTTGTCACCCGTCTAAATAAATGCATACCACCCCTACTGCCTGACCAACAATCTCATTCCCTAAAATTGTCTTCAACAGAACAACATACAAAACGAATTAAAGACTTTCAAGTTTTTTTTACCGACCTAACCCAGGTTTATCTCTAACCCGATCCAATCTGACCCACTTCGGGTCGGGTCACGTCAATTTTCGGATTTTGGTTTTCATGCCCAGCCCTATGTAGAAGCATTCATTCATATGGACCAAAGAAAACCAACTTTTGATGAATGAAATGAACATTTGTCTTGCAAATTGCAATTGAATATGCCTATTTGTGATTAAAAATAAGGAGGGACAAATGAAAAGGGATAAAAATGGTACAAGCATAAAACTTTTGACAACAACAAAAAACCAACAATGGAACGTGTTGAGTGTTCAAATGATGTCCAACCTCACAAATCTGCAAAAAAAAAAAAAAGATAATTTTGACAAAGCTAAATATTTGTTCTTTACACAGTCTTTAAAAATATCCTATTTTGTAATATAAACCATGGTTAGCTCGATTCGTAGGCACAATTCATGTAAGGTTTTGGAGTACTGAGCTCAACATATTTTACATTTTTTTGTAGTTTGATTAGTTTTTGAAGAAAAAAAAATAAAGAAGTCGATGTGCTCCAAATCCAATCCCTATTGATTGTGGCTTTGAACACATCTCTACAAAGATACGAATTTATAGCACGACTTAGACTACCCTTATACAAGTTTAGATACTAATATGCAACTTTTATCAAGAATTAATTCCTTGCCGATCCTAAAATTTAATCAAGTTTCAATATTGAAAAGTTTTATTTATTCTTATTCAGAATCTGTCTGGGAGAAATTTTTCTCCAAATTTTAATTACTTTTGTTACCATTGACAGGGTCAATAGCCTGACAATGACTTCTCACTCACAATGGCGGGACCCAGACTGCCAAATAACGATCAAGTAATCAATTTTTTGGTCCAAAAAATCGGCTCCAGGCAGGGCCTCAATATTGACAATAATCTAAATACATAAGTCGAGCTCAAATAGCTATAAATTACTTAAACTTCTCTACCAGTAAATCTCATACAAATCCTCAGGTAATCGGATTATATTCAATTCCCATACGCGCCAAAGTGAAGTGTCTAATAATATCTATATTATTAAATTACATCCACCTATATTATGGTTGATACGATATATTAAACAAAATTGAACATGATAATTTATAGTAGTTTTAATTTTATTCTCTTCTTCAATTCTACTCATATTGACCAACAGTACATCAAACATATCGACACAAAAGAAGCTTTTAAATTTTAAAAGTAATATAAACAATTAGCATTAAAATGATTTGTCTTATCCATCCAATTTGAAAACCATATGATGAAAATTGATTATTATTCTTTTTTATTTTTTTATTTTTTTGTCTTCCACTTAGTGGAATTAATTATACTTAGCTGTAATCAATCTTACTCGAATACCTAATAAAGTTTAATGGCGTTATTTGGGCCCTTAAATACGGGAGCTTTTGGCATATGAAACGACAATAATATTTAATTAAATTGAAATTAATACATAAGCGTGTACTTTGTGTCGTGAATGGCGAACATATCCTAGTCCTTCGTGGAATTCGTATTCAAATACTATCAAATGCCTTTAATATCCCTTAAAATTATTGTTTCATTTTAAAGGGGGTTTTTTTTTTATTTTAATTCTCTTCAAACTTTGAGACAAAAGTAAATTCTTAGTTCTAATTACATTAAGTTGATATTAAGTATGGTGTAATATATTATATTCTCGTTAAAAATATATTTTAAAATTTTTTCGATTTATTACATCTCATAAAATTTAATAATACGGGTAGACCATGTACTGTAACATTTTTGTAAAGGAAAATATAAATAAAAAAATAAATAAGAGTTTTATTTATCAATTCCAAAATTTTGTTAATTGTGTGGTTTCACCTTTTAAGTCGTAGATAAATTTTAAATTATTGTTATACGAAAAATTCTATTATGTTGTAAATAATAAATTTATTAGTGAATGACAATTGTACTCTTGAAACCATACAAATTATTACAATTGTATCTATAATCAATCCCTATAAATATGGGGGTTTGATTCTTAATAAAATACACAAATTTATTGGCTTTTCTCTTTTGTTCTCTCTTTTTCTCTATAATTTATAACATGCCATCAGCACGAAGTTCTAACTAATTGAGTTAGCAAAATTTATTTCTCTTTTTGCTTTCAATTTTTTAGTCAGTTGAAATAGAAAAAATTTCTTCGATCAAAGAAAGAAAAGAAGTTATAGCCAATTGAGTTTACTCATAAACTCCTGTAGTCTTCTCAATGAAAAGGTAAGTATTTTTACATGCTATAACTCGAATTAATGTCATGGGGGGTAAATTTATTATATTTAATAAATTTATGAAACGTCTGAAGCGTGATATATTTGATTCTAATATAAAAATCTCCAAACGAAAATTGAGCAATTAGTAAAGATTGTCACACTAGGAAGGCATATACTCTTGCTAAGTTAAAACTTAGATATAATAAATTATAAACCCCATAAGAGGTTTAGGTACTTGATATGTTGAAAATTGAGATATCTCAATAAGTTATGTCATTATAAAAAAAAAATAGATTCAAAAAAGAAAAATAAAAATTTGTCGACAACACTTTTGCACATGATATACTACATTATATTATGAATAGCGAGAAACCGAAATAAATTCGTCGAAACATATCGATCGAAATAATGATTGACCAAATAAAATGTGGCTTTTATACTAAAGTTGAAATTACTTGAGAAATCTGAAATTTCTGGACACCATACTAGTAAAATTAAACTTACTAAAGAAACCTGAAATTTCTGGATCTATAATCTGAACACCTAAAGTTGTATAATTATGTGAAATGAAAATAAAAAAAGTAAAGTCGTAATATGAAATGTATAACTTTTTATTAGTGTTCTAAAAAGAGTAATATGTGACAATGTGTGGAGGCCAAACTATGGGGCTAAACGAGTTTATGCGATGCATATGCTTAAAAAACATAAAAATGAGTTTTCTTATTTTAATTTTTAATCAATCAAAAAATCATTGAATAATTAAAAATAATTCATATCAAAATCTAAAACAGATTTATATAAAATTTATACATTTTTTTTTTCAAAAGTTTTCAACAAAAAAATAAGTTTCAAATTTAAATCAACCATTCAGTTTTAACTTTAAAGAATTATAAAAAATAAAAAAAAATAAAAAAGATAATAATGCCCGTACACATTAGTGGTCAACGACAATCGTTGATCACTAAATAAGATGCCAGCCACTTGACTTGGCGTTTTCGTTGCGCATTGTGCCTAGGCGGCACCTAAGCTTGCCTTTTAGAACAAAATGCTCCTTATATCGTGAATATTGCGAAGATTTGTGTAAATAGATAAATTATTACTTGGTGGACATAATCACACGTCTCTAAATTATTAGTTTGACAATGTATGGAATCTGACATGCATATAATAAATTTGATTATGCCAACTCATGTGGCATGGTTATTAATGTTACCTGAAAAGATTTAATATGTATGAAACATATAATTCAAACAATATTATAATGAAATGGAGTAAATATAGGTTGTACTCTTTTTCCTTTGATCAATGTTTTGTCCTATTGAGTTTTCTTGACAATATTTTTAATAAGACAACATTTGTAGCATATTCAACAAAATAAATATACCATTTTTCCTTTATTAGGATTTTCACAAGTTTTTCTTAATAATATTTTAATGAAACATATTCTTTGTGTAATGAATGTCCACAATATTTATCATCAAAATAATGCTTTTATAGTATGAGAATATCGAAGAGATCAACAAGAGTTATTTTTCAAATCATCATGTTAATGTAGTCATCAAGTTTTGTCTCGTTAGGTTTTCTTGGAGAGGTTTTAATTAGGCATATATTTTATGGTATATCATTCAGTAGGGGGTGTTGTAAATGGTACGTTTATTAGTGAATGACAATTGTACCATTGCAGACTTAGAAATTATTACAATTATATCCATAATCATTCCTCATAAATACGGCCTTTGATTCTTAATATAACACACAAGTTTGTTGACTTTTCTCTTTTGTTCTCTTTTATAACATATCACACTTGAAAGATTTTATAAAAGTTCAATTGTTTTAAAAAATAAATTTTGAAATTTTAGTTAAAATTGAAAGTTTTTCAATATAATATAATTTCAATTTCAATTGCAAGTATGAAAAATAATTGTAGAAATAATCATCCATAGAATATTAACATAATGAAACTAATTTCGTAAGGAGTAAGGGGCACTTTTTTCCTTAAAAGATGCCTTAGAAACAGTGATTTTGTAGACCCATTTTTTTGAAATAATATGTTTTATATTAATGATATTTTGGAGAATATGTGATCAAAAAATAAGAATTTTTATTTTGAATTTACTTATAAAAATATTTTATTATAAGAATAGGAAAAAATAGGTTTGAATGAATGGTTACTCTAGCGTGAGTAAATCGAAACACATCCAAGTAAAATAGGAAATTGGCTATAGGGTTAAAAAGGTCTTTTCACATCTAGGTACATCATGTACGGCGCAATATAGTTTATTTTAAAAAAGCAGATGGGCCCATAAAAAACAGAAATGCGAGTGGGATCCATGGTGGTATGGTTCGAGTGGTTGTGCTGCTAGGTCTCTCTCACACATTCACACATAAAAAATGCAGCCTCTAAGAGAAACAAAATTGCAGTCAGAGTCCCCAATATTTTATTTTTTTTTTTTCGTTTCCATTTTTCTCTTTTATAACGTGAAAATCTAATTATTTTTGAAACTCATAAAAAATGACTGTATTTAGAGAATTGTGTTTTAATATAAGATTATGCTACTTGTACATAACAATGGTATATGAAAGATTACGTAAAATAGAGGGAAAAGAATTGATGAAAAAATTAATTATATTTTGAACTGACAAATTGTAAAGTGTCGTGTGATATTATGTAAATATTTATGTACATATAGTGAGATATTAAAATTAGTACAATTTGTTTTAATTGCGAAACCATTAATTTGATACATATGACACTCGATGGTGACCACATTCAAGTTGTAAACCTTGATATTTGTACCAACTTGTAAAATGATTGTATTCTCTATGCTCAACGAGTGAAATCTAAGTCCTAATTATCTGCTCATTTCGTTCCCCCTTTTTATAATATCTAAAAATTTGTTGGTAGGTAGTGAAGAAATTGAGAATTTCAAAAACGTGAGGCGAACTTCATGAATTGAGCCTTCAAACGTAATATGCATTCAATTTTATTTTTTTAAATCCACAAAGTTTTACAAAATTAAAATAAAATTTCAAAATGACAAACAAAACAAAATATATTGTTTAAAATAATTGTATTATAATAAAAAAGAATTCATAGTCTTGAGTCTTCTAGTAAGTAGAAAACAGGTACTCTGTGGGTTATGTTGACTTATGATTGACGTCTTGTTTTGATTATCACAAATAAATTATGTTTATTACTAACAAATTGATTTCAAGTGTCCATAGTGATTATTGCATATGAATAAAATTGATGACACGAAGTTCGAGGTCAAATAATTTGCATAAAATGATAAACGTGGAAACAAAATCAATCAATCGAAACTATGAAAAATGATATTGCAAAATTTGTAAAAAATATGCCTAAACGAAAATCGAGACAAAAGTTGAAGTACCCTCAGGCAATACACGTCAAGATGTTCAAACAAAGTACTTAAACTTTTTACAATTATATGAAAAGGTAAAACATTTCAATACTTGGTATTGAATCCTGACGAACTCAAAGTTTTGATTTTACGATCCAAAATTCACAACAAAAATGTTTTACTCGAAAAATATGTTTTTCAAAAGTAAAAATCAAAACACGTATATGGCCAATTTTGGCTCCAACGGTCTGATTTTCTGACAAAAATAACGACTAATTGATCACCCGGTACGGTGCGTCGGTACGGCAGAGTTTTGGCCGATTTGAGTACTATAAATACCTTATTCACTTTTCATTTGCAACAACTTTTTGTAAGCATTAAAGAGAGGTTTTTATTGATCACAACCACCTTATTCTCTATCTTTAAGAAGATTAAAAACATTAAATTCTTTAAAAACTTTTGAGTGATTAACTTTGTAAAATTTTTTAGTTCTTCAAGAAATTTTTTAATCCAACACTTTGAGTTATACTCATTGTCATCTATTGAAGTGTTTACATATTCTCTTCTTATTATTAACTTTGAATCTATTATCTTTCAATAAGAAGAGAATATTTTACTTGTAAATTCATTTTGATTTGTGGGTCGTGTTAAAGTCCTGGAAAGCTCAACATTGTAAAATGATTGATACTCCTTGGTTGTAAGTCACTGGAAGCATTGTAAAGGGTTGGATTGCCCCATAAGTCAATCAACATAGTGAAAAAGTCTTGCTCGTGCCGGAGAGCTTAGTAACAGGGGAGGTATATCATTGTATTGGATCGAACCTCCACATTATATCGTTTGCACTCTCTAACCATTTTACTTAACGTTTTACTTTGTGCAAGTTTATATTGTTCAATTTACGTACTTACTCGTGTTTAGTTTAATTCTCTATTTTTTGAGTGCTTATTAGTTTAAAATTTTAAGTAATTAACGAAAATGTTTTAATAACTAATTCACCCTTTCCTAGTTAGCCAATCTTGGACTTTCAGGTTATGATATTTAGGTTGCACAATAGGGTGGACAACGACAGTGATCCGACTCCAATAAACATGTTCTTCATATTTCAATATTCAATGAATCACCTTTTTAGAAGCATGGTAAGGAGTAAAGATGAAAGGATTTTTGGAATTTTGAGATTTATATGGAATGAATTTATCATATCCTTTCAAATTATTGTGCTACGGTTCGAGTATTTTGGGTGGATTCAATCGGGTCTTCATAATGGACTAATAAAAAATTATCCAAAATTTTTTGGCCTCTTTTGATGTTGAACCCAAAATGAGGGCCATTCTCGCCCACCTAAATCTTCCAATAATTAATAAGTGGTAATTACATAAAACCAGACATTAAGTTTGACATTTATAAAAATTAGGTTTCTGGTTTATTTAATCAAAAATTAGGTTTTAGTTTCACAATTAATATTAATAATAATATTTTAAATTAAATTAATCTATATACCCCTACTACCTACCCCCACCAACTTTAATTTAAATATAAAACCCTAACAAGCCCTAATTCATTTCATTTCTCTTCACTCCACCGCCTCCAACGTACCGCCTCCACCGCTTTCTCCCTCTTCTCCTCTTTTCTCCCTCCCCCTCAGATCGGGTCTCCTCCCACTCCCTCCCTTCCATCTCCTCCATTTCTCCCTCCTCGGATCTGTGACAGCGACATAGCAACATCGCTGCTGTGCAACGCAGCTGTGTCGCACAGCAGTGATAGCGCGGGCGTTTTGGGTGGGTGCAGCATTTTGGGCGTTTTGAGTGGTAGAATGATAGTGTAGTGGGTGTGCGTTGTGTGTGTGTGGGTTGTGCTGCGTAGATCTCTCTGTGTGTAATGGCAGGTTAGTTTGTGTTCGTGTGGTGGTGATGAACTTGTATGGATCTGTGGTGGTGGTTGTCGTTTTTGTTATTGTTGTATCGGTGGTTGTGGTGGTGTTGCGACGTGGTTGACGGAGAGGGTCTATGACCAACTAGTTGACCGGTCTGTGACTAGTTATTGGTGGTGGATTGGGATCAGGGGACGGCTGTTTGGGTATGTGACCCACTAGTTGGTCAATTTGTGACCAATTTTGGTGGTGGATTGCGATAGGGGACGGGTGTTTGGTTGTGTGTGACCAACTATATAGTTCTCTGTGGCTACCTTAAAATTCGATTGTCTATGACCAATTAGTTGGTCGATCCGTGACCAATTATTGGTGGTGGTTTGGGATCGGGGACGGGTGTTTGGGACTTTGGGTGTATGTGACCAATTATATTGTTATATGTGGCTAATTATTAATCTGTGACCTTAAAAGTTGATAATCTGTGACCTATACTTTTTTTGATTGGTGACCAATGTATTTAATTGTGACCTATAAATTTTCTGATCAGTGACCTCGAAAATAATCTTTGACAAATTAATTTGATAAATTATGACATAAAATTAATTTTTTAACTAATTAATAAGATACTTGCGACTAAATTGCATATAACTGTGACCTTAACAATTGTCGAAATCGGAGTAGTCGTCGGAATTAAGTGGAGGCAGAACGGTCACCAAAGTAGTCGCCGAAATTAAGCGCTGCCGGAGAACAGTTGTCGGAGCAGTGAGGTGGGGTGGGGGTGTGTTAATTATATTATATAACAGTAAATATTTAATTGAATATAATAATTGTGAAATATAATTAATTAATTCATGAAAACCTGATTTTTGTAATTTTAAACTTTGGGACCTGATTTTTGATTTTGAGATAGATAAAGTCTGAGTTGTGAATTTTTCCCGTAAATAAAGACATTAACAATTAAATGTGAATTGGATTTTGGCGATGAAATCGTAGTTCTAATTGCACATCACATACTAATTAAAATAGTTTTTAAACTGAAACCTTAAATAAGGATGAAAATGAACTAAAAATAAAGAGGTGGAGGATTTTAATGCTAATAAAAAAAATACTAGGATTAAAGTACGATCATCCCCAAACATTGAGGACCGAATCTACAATTCATCAAGACATTGAGGACTGTAACTAAAATTTAGCCCCCACTGTCAAGAAAGTAGCAGCGCACAGACTCTTTTCCCTCCACTGGTCAGTTCCACACTGTCACCCTCTCAGCATTCTCTCTCTAAAAACGCCACTTTCCTCTCAACTTTTTTTCTCACTGCTCTTGCGCTCAACATTTTCTTTCTCTAACTGAAAGCCTACACAGCAGACATCAGCACTACTACGTTCACATTCTCCTTCAGCAGCCCGAAGCTTTCTCTCGCTAGAACACCACCGGTACAATCTTTTGTACATATCAACTCACACTTGTGATTTGTTATCATTTTTTGTTTTTTGGGATTTTGGAAAATGCTGATAATTCTAGCTTATTGATCGCATTTCTCTCTCTGAACTTTAGGGGAGTATATACATATACAAGGAAACTACGTTGTTTTGGTCAGTTATATAAAGCATTGAGTGTGTATTTTTGGGATCTTCTCGGGAAAAATGGAAAAAAAGCAGGGATTTTTCTCGGCGTTAGAGGAGGTGGTGAGGGGGTTATCGCCGGGGAGGTCACGGGTGAAGAGTTCTAGTCGGAGCGGGTCTCCCATAACGGCTCTTCTTCGGAGGAAGAAGAGTTGTGGTAACAGTAATTATGCGGAAACGGTGATAGCGAGATCGGGGAGCCTGAGGCCTGTAGGGGAGACACTGACGCCGTTGATGGAGGGTCCGGATCCGGACGGCGGAGAAATCGGGGATTCGAAGCGTCTCGGGTCGGGGCTTGGGCAATGGGTTCGCGGACAGCTAACCCGGAACCCCTCGGTTCCAGTAGGGGCGTCGGGTTCCAATGGGAATGGACACAACAAGAGGTCTGATCTTAGGCTATTGCTTGGGGTCATGGGTGCCCCCCTCGCCCCGGTGCACGTTAGCACCACTGACCCACTGCCTCATCTGAGCATCAAAGACACTCCGATTGTACGTCTCTCCCTCTCTACACACACTCACTCATAAGCCATCTGCGCAAAAAAAATAAAATAAAATTGTGAAGCATGATCGAGTAGTTTAATGTTCAAGTAAATTCTGAATTTTCTTGGAAGAGTATATTTTGCTATAGTTGATATGATTGGAGGGAGTCGATTGGAATTGACTGAATTCTTTATCATACATGAATTTCTATTGACTAACTGCTGAAAAACTGAAGCAAGGAGGTGAATTTTAAGCAGAAAAATATAAGGTATAGTACTAGGTTCAGTTAATTTCTTAATTGTAATGGTTATAGAAAATTTTGATGTGGTTGTTGTGTCTGATTTATGTTTATTAAACAGTACTGGGCTTCTTTTAACTCAGAAAAATTCTCTATTTTAATGTCAGATGTGGGTTTCTGATTTTGTAGGAAACTTCGTCGGCCCAGTACATATTGCAACAGTATACAGCTGCATCAGGAGGACAAAAACTCCAGAATTCGATTAAGAATGCTTATGCCATGGGAAAGTTGAAGATGGTAGCTTCGGAGTTTGAGACTGCGACAAAGGTAGTAAAGAACAGGAATGTGGCTAGAGCTGCAGAGTCCGGTGGGTTTGTTCTCTGGCAGATGAATCCTGACATGTGGTATGTGGAGCTTGCAGTTGGGGGAAGCAAAGTCCATGCTGGCTGCAACGGCAAACTCGTCTGGAGGCACACGCCATGGCTTGGTGCACACACTGCAAAGGGGCCAGTTAGGCCTTTGCGCCGTGCTCTTCAGGTGAAGATATGCTCGAATCTTTTGTGATGCCCCATCTTTGTGAAATTTTTCTTTGCCGGTCTGATCTTTTGTAGATGTGGGTAATGTACTTTGTAGGGTCTTGATCCAAGAACCACTGCCAGTATGTTTGCCAACGCCATTTGCATTGGTGAGAAGATGATCAATGGAGATGACTGCTTCATTCTGAAGCTCTCTGCTGATCCACAAACATTGGGAGCCAGGAGTGAGGGACCAGCTGAGATCATAAGGCATGTCTTGTTTGGCTACTTCAGCCACAAGACAGGACTTCTTGTTCACATGGAGGATTCCCATCTCACCCGCATCCAATCTAATGGAGGTGATGCAGTATACTGGGAGACGAACATCAATTCTTACTTAGATGATTACCGACCTGTGGAAGGAATCATGATTGCCCACTCTGGCCGATCCGTTGTTACACTTTTCCGGTTTGGAGAGACGGCAATGAGCCATACAAAAACAAGGATGGAAGAAGCTTGGACAATTGAAGAGGTTGCTTTCAACATTCCTGGCCTATCAATGGACTGTTTTATTCCACCAGCTGACTTGAGATCGGGATCCATCAGTGAAGCATGCGAACTCCCTCAGAACGAAAGGGGAAAGTCAGCAGTTGCCCTTGCAGCTTCCCGAGCTAAGGTTGCAGCAGTGGAAGGAACTCACGATGGTAGCATTGATAGTGTCGTCTGGAAGGTGGAAGTCTAATCAAGTAGGACCAACTTACGGCAATTTGTTTATACTCGGTAGGCAGTCTCTTATAGACTAACATAGTAGAAATTGCAAATTGGGAACTCAACTGATTGAGTAATTTTATTAATACTATAGTAGAGCATAATCATTCCAAGATTCCTGCCGAGCTTGATGATTATACTCTTATTACAGAGTCCAACCAAGGGGTTGGAGCTCCTTCCTAGCAACAGATCAAGTGGACGGAGATTAACTTTTATATAACTCTCGGGGGTGGAGGAAGGTGGAGAAGCTTAAGTATTAGTATTAGCCAAACCATAACCTGTTTTTTCTTGTTTAAGTTATTCTACTAACTTCTTTCCTGCCTAAATGTATACAAACGCGGCAGTTAGAAGGGGAAACACTGCATCAATGGGTTTGATGGTGGTGTTTCAGTTCTTTAGATTTAATTTGTGTGCCATTTTTTTTCCCCTCATGGTTGTTTGATTGTCAAGTTTTTTCATGGGATTTTCTGGAGCTTAGAGAAAAAGGCAACGTAGAAGAGAAAATCTTTGTTAAGTTAGTTTTGCAGTCATGTCTGAATGTTCTTATGGTTGTAATTGGTTTCTTGTCAGCAATGTCAAGAAAACATATGAACAGAACAGTCTCTCCAATAAGACATTGAATTTCTTATGAGTTTTTAAATACAGAGATGAGAATATTTTCTAACTCTTTTCCTGTAATGTAATTTGTGTAATGTGTATCTCATCATCTCGAATGCTTATAATTGATGCAAAGATAAAAACTTTCCAGTGTTGATGTGGCGAAAAGAGCCGTAAGTATGATTCTGTAAATGTATGATTGTTTCAGAGAATCACAAGTAAGGTTCTCTTACCATGTCAACAATGGAAAGTTTTATCCCACCCATAGGAGATCAGATCTGCTTGAATGCTAACGACTATATAGTTGAATGATAGTATAATAACTATTTATTTTGATTTTCTTGTAAGGGGACTTTCTTGAATACACAACAATTTTACTAAGTCGATCTCAAGTCCGGAATGAATAATGCTATTCATCACATAGTGATGAAAACCGTCTGTGTGACAGTGAAATCTTCTAGTAGATATGGACATGAGCTGGGCGAGGAATTTTGGCTGACATGTGCAAAGTCAATCCGTGATGTCACCTAATTGAGTAGTAGAATAATGTTTGTGTACACTTTATTGAAAATCAAAAGTATTGGACGGGACGGTGCTTTTTTTATTTTTCAAAATTGTTCAATCATGTCGAATAATGTACAAAATGATGTAAAAAAAAGATGTACATGTAGCATGATTGTTGTGCAGCGAAAGCATCTAGGACGAGTTGGAAATGCTTTAGAAATGCAGGTGCATTGCTCATTGTGCCTTTGAGGGAAATCTTTTGAATATCCTTTGCTGACCGTTGAACCAAAATCCAACAAAATAAGAGTAATGTGGGGTTTGGTTTAGAAATGAGTTTGCATCGTTTGGGTCAAAAGCGTGTTAGAGAAAATATGATTGCACCAAAGTGCAAAGGGTAAAAGTTTTCCATGTGATTTCCTCTAGTCGTCATTTCAATCTTTATTTCTTTTTTCCTTGTCCATGTGCCTTTGTTCCCTTCCCACTAACCTGCTTTTGCCCCCTCTTTGCCACACTATTCCCATTATGGGGTATGAGTTACAATTAAGCATAAAAATGTTTGCTTATAAGTATATAAAAAAATGATATATACTAAGAATAGTTGCTTAGTAAATAACGGTTACATAGTATATTTAATTAATGGATCCTACATGTAAGTAAATAAGTGTTTATTTGGAATAACTTAAATAAAAAATTGTTAAAATGTGAAAATCTAAATCAACAATTAATTTTTTTTTTTTTTTTTTTTTTGTTTTGTTTTTTGATACCCAGGTATCCCAGCTAACACTAGACTATTTCCTGGACTGCCCATCACCGGTGCCTCAACTCTGGGCGGAGGTAAATCGCGGGTTATGGGATCTACAAATTTATCAAACTTTTTAATCACATATTTCATCAAGATTTTATCGAAAAATTGATTCTAGCGTCAACATTTTCCCCAGCACGAGATGACGGACCAACGGAAAAAGAATGGCTCTCTATAAGAGGACGTGCGAGTATCACATAGAAGTGACAAATTATGCTTTAGCTTGAACCACCACAAAAACTCGACTCAGCCAATCTTGGATCGACACTACTTGAGTTCATCAATTTTACAAAGAAAAATCTAATGCGACATTTGAAGGTAACCAAGTAAATTTATTTATTTACATTATGTCAAAATCTACATTATTTTTTAATTCGATGAGTTGATAGAGTGTATAGATTGATTTTATTTAAATGAAAGTATGTTAAAATTAAGTTCCTCCGTAATGGCCATTAATTCACTTTCATTGACCTAAACATCACTCCTTATAATTGACTGTGTTTGTAGGTGGAACTTTCCTCATTATGATTATGTCAAAATGCCCCATTGATGAGGGAACTTTTTAGAATATGGTACGTATTTATTATGTAGACCCCCTCAAGTCAATGTCGAATTTGATGCCCTTAAACTACCTACCAACTACATTTCCAATTTCTCTTGTATTCTAATATTTCATTTGATTTTATGACCATGCTAATGCAAAACGTACGATTATTCGAAACGTTTTCAGGAGTAGTATTTTTTTATATATGTGATTATCTTCCAATAGAAGGGGTAGTCTATTGTTTCTTCGACCATTTCTTCAACAACTTGCGTCAATGTATCATCGGAGAAAAGAGAACAAACAAATCTCCCAAGACTCTGAAGGAAATTTCAACTTTTTTTCTCATTAAAGTCGAATTCAATATAGACAAATATCTAGACATGATCTCATGGTTGGATGTCACATCTCGAGGATTGGTACGATCTATTACATTTCATTATTGACAATTATATTTAAGGATAAAAGACAATAAGACATCTAACATTATTTAGGTTAGCATTAATCCCATGTTCCATCTACTTCCCTAGGTTTGAATGGCAATTTTGTATTCTAATGTTGACTTATATTTTAAACCCCACATATAAACTATATATATTTCTCAATAAACATGGATTCATTCAGTTATTTTATGCAATCATTAAGGATGAAATCTCAACTTGACAAAATGATTTATTTTTTTTTAAGGCCAAGCCACCCATTTACAAATGGTGATCCTTATTTTAATTAATTTATTTTAATAAACATAAGCCACTGTTTGATATGGATTAAAATCTAAATTTTAATCTAATTCAAAGTCAACAATTAATTTTAACCGTATATTTCATGTGACCAACAATTTTTCCACCACACATTTCATCAGTTTTTATCAAAATTTAATAAAAATCCGATTTTAATCCCCACCAACCAGGGTAAAATAAGGCGTTCAAAATGATATAACGGATACAGACTTTGACTTTTGAGTTCAAGATAAAATACAAATAAATATATATTTCTTACTTTTGACTGCTTAAACTTATAATTAAAGTAGTTGAACGGCTATGAACAACAAGAAACTCTAAGAGCGAGTTATTAAGCTATTAGCAAATGTAGAATATAATTAGCTAACAATTATATAAATAAACTTCTCTCAACCCTTTTTTTTTAAAAAAAAAATTTATAGAACATTTTCCTCTTTTTTGATAATATTCAAATGTGTCACATGCAGTTTAGCCAAAGGAATTGGCTGATTGCGATATAATTAATTCATCAAGAGATGGAATCTCCCTAGCAAAATTCAAATTATTGGAACCCAGATTTGACTTTCTGCAGAATTAATCATTTTTAGGGCGTGTTCGGTAGATATTAAAATTGAAAATATAGCCGTTATTGGGTCTCACTCGTCTAATAAAAATCAATAATAACGGCTAGTTTTTCAATTTTATTCCGATTTTAATCTCTACCACACACACTCTTAGTATCTATACAAAATTTAGAAAGCGTTTTCAATTTGCGCAACATTTTTAGCATTTTGATGCATGTTTAGGACATTAAATAAAATTGCGTCTCTCTTTTTGTCCAATTTTGTCGAGACTCGAGTCTAATGTTCATATTTATTAGAGTAGATTGAGCAAGAGTCTTCACGCATGATATCACATAAAGTTTTACTCCCTCTGTTACATTTATATATGTTGTCAAAAACTTTCTTAGTTTATATTTATTTAATTATCAATAACTAGTAGTAAAAAAATAAATGTATATTAGTAAACTAACAAAACAAAACATTCTTAATAAAAAAAAACAAGATTATATAATTAAGACAAGAAAATAAGGAAATTGAGCCTATATAAATGAGACGTGGAACATGACAAGCGACAATACATAAATTTCTCACACGTCAATTTCTCTTGTCATTCGGTTGTCCAATAAAGACAAATTTAGTGTACTAGAATAAATAGCGTGTAATTTTGTCACACACGAATCATGTTCTTAATCTTATCACCGTACCACATTAAACGTAAATGGTTTAGGGTAAAAAGTGTCGGCAGAGGAAGTCTCTATCTAAGGATTGGTGGCATATTTATGAATGTGCCAGTGAGTAACTCTTCCATGCCCTCCTCGCTACTCTCAAAAAATGTACCACAATTCCATGCAAGGGCATTTACTTCATCCATGTTTGTTACACAAAGAACCCCACCCCACGTGTCCCTGCACGTGCATCTCTTTACATTGGGGTTACAAATATTTAATGACAGCTTGTTATTTATGGGAGGGTTGGACTTGGCAAAGAGTTCTAAATAATCGAGTTTGACTTAGAAGTCAAAATTTGTTATATTTGATATGTGGGTAGAATTAAGAACGGAGTCTTACCACGTTAGTGATCTAATTTTGAATCAGATTTGAGAGTTTAGACCATCTATTTTAATTTTTGGTTTTTCTAAACTAAAACGATAAAAAAAAAAAATTAGAAATTTAATTTGGGCCCTTTGGCCTGTCTATTGTCGGGCTTTACCTTTCTAAAGACGAGTTGGACCGCCCATTTTACATCTGGGCGCCACTTAGCTATAAACAGAAGAAGTACCCACTACACACAGGCGCATAACAAAATCAATAAGGTCGTTTAATTGTAAATGTGGAATTTGGGTGGAAAGAAAATGTTTTATTGGGAATTGAATTGTTTAGAATTTGTTTTACTGGAAATTGTAATTAATTGTGTTTGATTGGTATAATTTTCCACTTGAAAATTGTTGAAAGTTTGATGTCCGTTTGACTTTATTTTTCATGGAATTTGTCTATTAAAGTGATAATTTTTTTTTTTACCATTGGGTCTAGCATTTGTTCTAATTGCCAAAAAAAAAAAAGATTAAAAAATAAAATCATACCGAATACTGTTCGTTTGACTTTGTTTTGCATGGAAATTGTCAATAAAAGTAATAATTTTTTTTACTATTGTGTCAAAAAAATTTCCAATTGCCAAAAAAAAAAAAAAAAAAAAAAAAAAAAAAAGAATCTAGAAAATCAAAACCAACAAAAACAATAAGGCCCCGTTTGATTGGCAAACTTTTCTAGGGAAGTAGGAAAATCTTTTCCCTTTTCCAACTTTTGTAGTGTTTGATTGGCGAAATTTTTCCGGAAAAATATTTTCCAACTTTCTAAATTTTCCACATTTTTGAGGAAAATAAACTCTTGATATTTTGGCGAGAAAATATTTTCCAACTTTTAAAAAAAAAATTTGTTTGTTTTTACAATTGGAAAAAAATTCTAGACACAATGGTAAAAAAAATTCACTTTTATTGACAATTTCCATGTAAAACAAAGCCAAACGAATGATATTCAGTATGATTATTTTTTTTTAAATTTTTTTTGTTTTTTTTGGCAATTGGAAAAAATTCTAGATCCAATGGAAGAAAACATTATCACCTTAATGAACAATTTTCATAAAAAATGAAGTCAAACGGACACCAAACTTTCAATATTTTCTATGAAAAATTATACCAATCAAACACAATTAATTACAATTCCCAACAAAACAATTTCTAAGAAAATCTTTTCCCTGTAAAATATTTTCTTTCCACCAATTTTCCATCTTTCTATCAAACGGACCCAAGAAATTTTTTTCCTCAAAATGTTGGAAAGTAGGCGCGTGGGTGGAGTAGGTGGAAAATGCTGTCAAATGGTGTAAAACTAAGAAAATGAAAATCATTTTCCAAGTTCAATGGAAAATGTTGTCCATCAAACAGGGCCTAAGTTTCTAATTGCTGAACTGTCTTTCTGGTTGTGTCCAATTATTTCTGAATTAAAATTTTTTTAAGTGTACAAATTGGACAAATTAATGATAGGGTCTGCATGTAGGTCTCGTTAAAGAAAGTGCTGGGCTACAAACGAGAGAGCAATTGAAACCACACAAATATGAATGGGCCTGGTCCCGTTAATCGGACTAGGATCTAACGTGGGCTAGGCCACCAATACAAGACACCGCCCGAATATCACGTTGAGGTTGTAATTTCATGACCCACATGGGCTGGCCTGCCAGCAAGGGGGGTTTTTTTTGGGGAAAATTAGCTCAAACCCTACTTATAAACTATATAATTCAAAATTCAGATTTAAAAGTTTTTTATACAAAAATCAGGTGATAATAATTTTTAATTTACAAATCCCTAAATCATTTTCCTTTCTCCCACTCTCTCTCCATCCTCTTCCCTCTCCTCGTCTCCCATCGAAATTAAAGCCACAGTGGACGATCGTCGCCGAGAGACCATCGCCAACGCGCAACTGTCAGAAGCCACATCAGCGCCGTCAAAAGCCACATCAGCATCTCCGCGTTCCTCCGGCGATGACGGTACCGCTATTCGCGGTGATGCTGAAGCAGCTGCCGCACAACGCTGTGCTCTTCGTGTGGTGCCTCACGCATAGAGTCACGCAAAGCGATCGAACCGGAGTTTACTGCAACATAGGGAAGGCTACTGCTGAAGAAGAGGTAGGTACAACGGCCTGGTGTGCGACGCGGAGGCAAGGGATGCCGACGAAGGTACTGTTGTCAGCGGTTGCTATGGGGTTTAGGTGTTTGGTTGGGTGTTTTGGGTTTGGCCGGCGGGTGGACTTTCGGCAGTTGCAGGTTTGATTGATGGTGAATTGTTGGGTTTCCTTGGCAACGAGGTGAGTGGTAAGTTGTAGGAATAGGTGGAGGCGGTGGGTGACTGGATGTTTTTTTTTGTTTTTTTAGTTTCTGTTGGCTGTAGAAAGAGAAGACCGCGGCTGCGTGGTAGTGTCGACGGAGCTGAAGTTTAGGAGAACACGAATGGTTTTGGTGGTGTTTGGGTGTAGGTACTGGCATGTACTGTGACTACTGTTGGGCGTCCGACTTTGACGGTTGGTGGTTTGTGCGTGAGGATGGCAAAGAAACCCATAGAATTAGGATGAATTAGAATTAGAGCCAAGAAGAATCAAGAAGTCAAAAGAAGGGAGAAGAACATGGGATATGGAGAGATGAGACAACGGGCTTGTGATCGATTGTGACTTGGTTGTGACCAATTTTGTGTTAATTGTGACCGATTGTGACTTGGTCATATACGGTCACAATTAAGATTTAATTAGTCACAGACAGTCACATTTAACATAAATTTGGTCACAGTTAGTCACATTGAATACAAATTTGGTCACAATTAGTCACAGACAGTCACACTGTACAAAATTTTTTTCTCGGTAATTTTTTAGGAGGTGGAGGCAGGGATGGGGGTGGTGGTAGGTGGATCTATGGGGTGGGGTGTGATTTCTAATTTTTAATTTTCTGGAAAATTTTAAGTCGTCGGAGTGGTCGCCGGAATATTTGTCGGAGCAATCGTCGGAGCGGCCGCCGGAATATTCGTCGGAGCAGCCGCCGGAATATTCGTCGGAGCAGTCACCGGAATGGATGGCCGCCTTCGGTAGAGAGAAGGGTAGGGAAAGGATAGAGAGATAGAATGATTTGTATTTGAAATTTAATAAATTGGGATAATTGTATTATATTATAATTAAAAATATTTAATAAATTGATTTAACATCTGATTTTTGAAAAGATTTTTGAATTTTGTTATTTTTGAAATGTAATTCTTATATATATGATTTATGTATTGTTCCCTTTTTTTTTTTCCACAGTAACACTTAGATTTAAAAAACTATAATTTAAGAAAATTTATAAGTTAGAAAGTATTCCTGTTTGAATTTTCTATAAATTCTAATTAATTTTTATAAGGAAATTACACATGCTACCCTATTTATATAAAAAAATAATATAATTTTCACTATTCAACATTTTTTTACTGTATACGTGACTAAATACAAGACATTGTCTTGGTATTGTTTGGGCTCTTGGTGAGAGAAGAAAAAAAATAGAATTTTTGTTTTTTGTTCACGAAAGTATCTTTCAAATTAAAATCACCGCAAATGTACGGTTCTTTAACAAGTAATAAAGTGAATTTCAAGTTCAAATATCGTCCCACGGAGATTGATTAGTTGGATTTTAATTATCACAACCTTAACCGAAACAAGAATAATATTTTGTGTTTGTCTATGACCAAATTATAAATAAATTAATCTACTTATGCAACAATGAGTAAATTAATTAAACCAAATGCAAGTTATACTAAA
This sequence comes from Fraxinus excelsior, assembly GCA_019097785.1. Classification (NCBI taxonomy): domain Eukaryota; kingdom Viridiplantae; phylum Streptophyta; class Magnoliopsida; order Lamiales; family Oleaceae; genus Fraxinus; species Fraxinus excelsior. The sequence goes on from CM032642.1 coordinate 15,449,031, forward strand.
TACAAATTAATGTATTTAATAATTGAAAAACGTACTAGGATCTCGAATTTCCATATAATAATCATTTTTAACATTATTTCTACACCTTGACAACACGGTTGAATTTTGACGAATCAACATCCTTAGTTTATTTAACAATCCTTTTCAAGTAATGTTAAACATACTTTCATATATGACTCAACTATAGTTTTATGACGGATGCGAACGCACAAAAGTGCATGAATTTTTATAAACACTTAAAGATTCACACAGAGTATAGTAGTATATCTATATCCCTTATCGAACCTCATGACAATTTTTATATGTCGAACATATTTCCATTCTTTTGAATGTATAAAATAGGCCACCACATTCACACAACTACCATGCAAAATAATTGTGGAGAAAAGAAAATCATATAAATTATTCAATATCAAAAAACGTGCTTTCAATGTTAAGTATGTAAAACTAAAGATTAAAAATTCATATTACATAGTTCATCGTTCTCCTATTACAAAGAAATCTAGTCTGACATGTTATGAGAAAGAAAACAAAAGAGATATTGAAAAATCGACTTCACCCAAATAAAGTTTGAATTGAATCTTTGAGTCTTGGAATCAATTTTCATGTTTCTCGCCTCCTTTCATGTTCATAAAATCTCTTAGAATGTGTTGTAATGCGTGCTCTTCAATTCTAGACAGCCATATGTCTTTAAAAGACATTCCAATATTTGTTTCCATAAGAATTGAAATCAAATTAGGAAATCATAATTTTTTTCTCGACTTAACCTGGGCGGGCGCCCAGTATGAAATGGGGCAGCCGCCCAGGCATAACAAATGGCCCATATTATTAAAGTTTAGGGTCGGGCGGCCACCCCACTAATATATCTGGGTGGTTGTCAAGTTATAAAAATTTCATGAATTCTCCTTTCAACTGTTTTCTTCCATCTTGGTCTTCTACATTAAATTACTTTAATTTTAGTGCTTCAACTTTTACTCAAATGTATATTAGTTCCCAAACTTTCATCCATTAGCCAATTGATCCTTCTTTCTTTTCCAATTCCTTAGAAACATATCCAAAACCGAAATAAGATAAAATTAACCTAAATTAAGTAAAATTCAATACTAATAAGACACAAAAGCTTACTAATATGACCAGAATAAGTGTACAAAAATGCACTTATCATTTTTCTATCCAAATAAAGAAAATTATAAATTTTTTCTTTTATCTAGTTTTAACAGTATTATTTGCTTAAATTCTAGAGTTAGATTCTAGAAATTGAGGATCGGGGCAAATATTGGGAAGATAGGGAAAAATGATCGATGACTTGTGCATTTAATTATTGTGGCATAGTTGTAGACTCTATGTTAAGTGGCCATCGAGCCTTACATTTTCCCCCTATTTTCTCTTTTAACGGAGAGTGGTTGTTACACGCGTACTTTGAACATTCCATCCCTACACATCTATTGTCTTTTCTCCAAATTATTGCATATTATCTACATTTGTTGATATATCATGTAATCCCCTGAATATGTAGCAAAGAGTATTGAGATCTCTCTATAAATTCACGCAAGGAGTCGGGATATTTGTTCTTGCATTGTTATTTTCGACTATGCTCATAAAAGATGAGAAAGTTTTTGCTCGAAATATGGGACATGCGATGATGCTTCTTCTTATTGTTAGTCTTCGTTGTAGTATGGCCCAAATTCCACATGATTTAGTGTTTGGTTGAATAAAATAAGTTTAAGGAGTTTTGGTTTTAGGAGTCCAAATTAATAAAGATCAGATTTCACCAAAATCTGAGAGTTTGGTTTGGAAAAAGACTTTGGGATGTTAAAAATATCATTGGAAGAATTAAAGCTGAGAATGGGCGCCGCGGCGCCACGAGGCAAAAACTAGGTAGAAGACTCTGCGCTCTTCGTGTTGAAACAATGCGCCGGGTATCGGGATACCATGTTCCAGCGTTGAGGCGTCAACTAGACTGATTTTTTGAGTTTTGCGAATTTTATAAATTCTTCAACAACTAGAACTCTAAAAAGAGGCTCATATATACATTCAACATCTTGACAGTTAGAGAGCTTAAATTTTAATTGAGAGTATTGAGATCTTTATATTGTAAACATGTTCATTACTAATTATAGTGAAATTCTCATCTTCTTCTTATAGTTCTTTTTTCCCATCTTGGGTTTCCACATAAATATTTGTATTCTTATTTGTTTTTGTTTATTTTATTAGTACTATTATCTTGCGATCAATTCTTAATAAGTGGTATCAGAGCAAGGTGGTTACTTCGCATGACATCAATGAAATATAATATTCCATTATTGGATCAAAACACGAGATTTACTTTATGGCAAGTGAAGATGCGAATGGTTATCACACAGATGGATTTGTAGGAAGCCTTGTTTGGCTTATAGATACATTCAACTTGGTTGAAGTTGGAGCAACTTTGTATGATAAAGAGCTTGTCCAGCAAGCTACGCTTGAAACAAAGCTTGTATTCTCACCGAACATTCGAAGGTGCATCATTAGATGATCAATTAAATATGTTCAAAGAAATCATGGCCAATTTGGAGACATTGAAAGTTAAGTATGATGAGGACTTGACATTGATGTTGTATTCGTTGCAGCCATTATATGTGACTTTTAAAGATACTATTTTCTATAGTCGAGATATTCTCATCCTGGAAAAAGTCTATGATGCTTAATTATCTAAGGAGAAGATGAGGCATCTTGCTGGTTGTTCGTGGAAGAAATCAAGATAGGAATCTTAATAGCAATATAAGGGGCAGATTGAAATCTAAACATGCAGAGAAAACATGTCACTTTTGTAAGAAGAATTGACACATTACAGTTGATTGCTATGCTTTGAAAAACAGAAACAAGGTTACTGGTACTACTGATAAATGAAAGCAAACATGTAAACACTACGAAGGCTGATGTTGTAAAAGATAGATAAAGTGAATGAGAACTTCTTGTGATTTCTGACATGGGTTCTAAACCTTGTGAGGAATGAGTTCTTGACTCGGCATGTATTTTTCATGTGTCCCAACAGGGACTAGTTTATAACATATGAATGAGTTTTGAGAGGTACAATGATTCTAGAACACTTACATATGTAAGGCATGTTCCAAAACTGAAGAGAAATTTCATATCTTTGAGTGCACTTGATTTAAAGGGTTATAGATACACTGGTTAGTTTAGAGTTTTGAAGGTGAACCGGGGTGCTTTTGTTGTACATTTTGTAGGGTTCCACGGTAATAGGAGATGCAACAACTTCACTTCTTCTTTGACAGGTGAAGAAATTACAAAACTTTGGCATATGTGGCTCAAGCATATGAGTGAGAATGGTATGGCAGAGTTGATAAGATGGGACTTCTTGATAGACAGAAGACCAGTAAGATACAATTTTGTGAGCATTATGTTTTTGAGAAATAGAAAAGAGTCAAATTCACTAAAGGAAGACACAACACGAAGGGAACACTTAAGTATATCCATTCAGATCTTTGGGGTCTGACCCAGGTATCTTCAAAATGAGGTGCTTATTACTTGTTGACAGTAATTGATAACTTCTACATGAAAGTTTGGGTATTCTTATTAAAGTAGAAGAATAATGTATTTGAGACCTTCAAGGAGTGCAAAACAGTTATATAAAAGCAAATCAGAAAGCAAATAAAATGTCTATGCATAGATAATAGGTTGAAGTTTTGTTCAGATGAATTCAATAGCTTTTGCAGGGCTAAAGGCATCTTGAGATACTTGACAGTGCCTGGAACTCCTTAATAAAATAGTGTAGCAAAACGAATGAATAGAAATTTGATAGAAAATGTTCGTTGTATGCTTTGAAATTTTGGGTTCCCTAAGACCTTTTAGGCTGAAGCTGCTACTACTACAACTTGTTTTCTGATAAATTGCTCACCTTCAGCTACCATTGAGAAACAAACTCCTGAAGAGGTACAGTTTGGCGAACCTTCTTATTATTCTGATTTGAAAATTTTTACGTGTCCTGCTTATGCTCATGTGGATAGTGGGAAGTTGGAGTATAGATCTAGAAAGTGCATCTTTCTTAGGTATAAATCAGGTATAAATGAGTATAAATTGTGGTGTCCTGAGAGAAGAAAAGTAGTGGTTAGTAGAGATGTAGTATTTGATTAACTAACTATGATTCATGATTCACCTCATGGGATTCTAATAAAACTGAGGAACATAATCCTTCAACTCAAGTGGAGTTGAAAATTGGTCCAAATGGACTATCAGAGACTTCATAACAGTCTACTACAGATCAATCTAGTTCAGAGCTTACTTTGCCTATACCACTAGCAATAGCATAGTATTCCATTGCGAATGATAGACCTCGCAAGCATATTAGACTTCTAGAGAAGTATGGAGAAGCACATTTGGTAGTTTATGTATTAAGTGTGGCTGGCAGTATTGATTCAACTGAGGAGCCTGCTACATATTTAGGGAAAATCAATTGCAGTGATTCTAGCATATAGTTGAATGCTATGCATAAAGAGATGGAATTATTGAATAAGAATAATACTTGGGACTTGATGAAATTACATAAAGACAAAAGGGTTCGCTGCAAGTGGGTGTTCAAAAGAAAATAATATATATAAGGGATTGAAGATATAAGGTATAAGGCCAGATTGGTGGCAAAGGGCTACAGTCAGATTTCAGTTGTTGACTTCACAGATGTATTCTCACCAGTTGTAAAACATAACTTTATTTGGGCTTTACAAGGAGTGGTGGCTAAGAATAACTTGGAACTTGAGCAGATGGATGTCAAAATAGCATTCTTATATGGAGAACTTGAGGAGAACATTTACATGCAATAACCGGAGGGTTTTATAGTTTCTGGAAATGAAGATTGGACTGACGAGTCATCAAGGCAGTGGTATAAAATGTTTAATTCATTCATGACTACTCATATGATAGTTGTGTGTACTTCAGAAGAGATATGGTGGATTGATTAGATATTTATTATTACATGTTGATGATATGCTTATAGTAGCCAAGGATAAATCATAGATCAGGAAGGTGAAATCTCAACTTAGTTAGGAGTTTAACATGAAAGATTTGAATGCAGCATGGGTGATTCTTGGTATAGAAATCTTGAGGGATATAAAGGCTGACAGATTGTATTTGAGTTAAAAAGGATATGTTGAGAAGGTGCTTCAAAAGTTCAATATGGTGAATGCTAAGGCTTTCAGTATTCCTTTAGCTGTCCACTTTAAATTATCATCTAACTTGTATCCTCGGTCAGATGAAGACATTGATTACATGTCTTAGGTTCCTTATTCCAGTGTAGGTGGTTCGCTCGTGTATGATATGATTTGTACAAGACCAGATTTGTTTCATGTAGTCAGTGCAGTTAGTCATGACAAATCCTGGTAAGGAACATTGGAAACAGTACAGTGAATATTCAGATACTTGAGAGGCTCTTCTAATGCTAGTTTGCATTTTGGTAAAAATACAGATGGATTCATTATGTAGATTCATATTATGTAGGGGATCTTGATAAGATGAGATCATTTACAAGATATGTGTTTACCTTTGGAGGTTGTGCTATCAGCTCGAAATCGGCAACAACAGAGGCAAAGTATATAGCCACAAAGACATGTAAGGAGGCTATGTGGTTGAGATGATTGATTGGTGAAATCAGTGAAGACTTATAGATTTCTACAGTATATTGTGACATGGTGCTATTTTCTTGACTAAAGATCAGATGTTTTATAAGAGGACTAAGCACATTGATATGATGTACCATTTTGTGCGTAATGTGATTGTTTTTGGTGATATTATAGTGAACAAGGTTGATACCAAGGATAATCATGTTGATGTGATGACAAATAATAGATTTAGCCAATTGGGACTTGTTTGGAAGAGGAGTGATATTTACTTGGGGATGTGTTTTTGAATTCCTTATATTGGAATTTGGTTTAAGGTGGAGATTTGTTGTGGTATGACCCAAATTCCATGTGATTTGGTATTTAGTTTGAAATTTACGTAGTTCGACCCTAACAATACCTAAATGAGGTGAATAAATATATTATGCAGAATTATAATATTATAACAAATTAGAACAAGTAACCAATTGTTATTTCTAAATGGTTAAACAATCACGTCAGATTAATCTTATGTTTGAATTCTGCAAATTATATAAATAATAAATAAAGCAGTAAATCAACATACGGTATAATCACGAAGAAACCTAACTAGGAAAAACTTCAGGTACTTTACCAGTCAATCCATTATAAACGATTCAAACACTTACGGTCTACCAGACTAGACGTAGACACGTACAATCTGATCGCCTGACTGTAATTCCTACAGCTCCCCTGGATACCGTGTTCCCCTATATCAATCCTTAGTTGCAATCGGCAAAGCTCTCTTGGAATCTGCTACCCCGCAGCACTCCTAGCCTTGTGGAATCGTCTATCTCCTGTGGATCACAAAAAACACCATGTTCTTCATCGACTGGAACTCCATTCAACTTCCCTCGATCTTCAGCAACTCTGAGAGATGAGAAGGAAAGCACAGTTTGGTATTTAGATTATAGATATGATATTTTTCTCACCAAAACAATATCAATGGACGAAGGTTGGAAGATAAAATATGAATAATCTCTCACAGATGAAGCTCTCTCAATGTTCAACATTGTAATATCACATTCAAAAGTGTTTTGGTATTTATAGGTAGGTTAGGAAAGTAATTGGCCGGGAAAAAAGCTTTTAAATCGCGACATAAAAATCTTTCACACAACACTGTCGCTTGAACGAGGGCTTAGCGACAGTCGAGCGACAAACTATCACTTGAGCGAAGAAGAGGCGATAGTCGAGTGAGAGAGTTTCTACTTTTGACACTCGAGCAAATCCATGGTGACGTCTAGCGAAAATCGAATGAGGTTTGAGGAGCAGTAGAAAAAGAAGGGAAATTCGAAGGGTCAAAAGAGATAAGGTCATCAATAGGATCAGCCGGCACAGTCGGGTCAATGGGCTGTGTGGGCTCAGATGAAGTATGTGACCTACTCTAGGCGATGGTAGTATGACCAATCGGTCGAAAAACCCATCTCGGTATCCCCTCCAAAAATTAACTCCCAAGGCTGTTACTAATCTATAGATCTAGCAAGTATAGGGAAGCCCTACCCTCGTCCTCGTGACTCAGAAAGCCCTTAAAATCTGCTGGCATATAAAAGAAGAAAAATCGCTAGAATTGCTATGCAATAGGGTGTACAGAAAACATGACTTCTCCATAGGTAATGACGAAGTATGGGAAATCGGCCAGAGATTCGTGTACACGATGCGCAATAGAATCTGGCGATCAGTCAGAAGAGAATCAGTGCGAATCACACCTGGACCTCCCTCCAACGGTGTGTTAAACACCGTCGAATGGACTAAAGAGTTCCCCGAAAGAGTATCATTAGTCAAGTAGGGGAATAATGGGTGGACTATTTTAGGAATATGAATAAGACTCAAAATGATGCCCGGAGTAATCATAACTGTCCTATCCTGAAGAAAAACCAAAAGATGACCTATTAATATCATGGATGTTAGCATAGAACTCTTGAACCAAAAGACTCGGTGGAGGGACTAACTCAACTATCAAAGGTTCCCAACCTCAAGATGTAAAAATAACAGCGAGGTCGGGGGATAGGTCAGACATAATGACCTCGCACTCGACTAGTGTAGAATGTAGAGAAGACTGCGACCCAAACGTGTTTTGGACGACAGTAGAGTGAACCTAGTCCGACTATAAGAAGTGGATGTACTAAGAGTGGAAGCGACTGTGCGTGCTCTCTTAGACGGCATCTGAAATGAATTGAACTAAAACATTAAAACCTCGACGAAAGAGATATTGATTCATGAGATGCATGAATGCATGCAAACCGAGGCAAATAAGGTAACATGCAATGTGCCCTAACATGAATGCACAACGACGTGCAGTAATGCCTAGATGTAGTTGACTTGAAGACATGACGTGTGCTGTGATGTCAAAACGCAGGGATGTGATGTCATGATGCAGTGACAGGACGTCACCATGCGATGCCAACACCAACCCCAATGCACAAACCACACACTCCTAACCAACAACAGGACACTTCAACGAACCATCACACATTCAATCACAAACTTAAACAATCATGCAAAGACCGAACTCGACTTTAAATCAAAACTTGCACAAAATCATTCAAACCAACAATCACAACCTCAACCACCCAACTCACAAAGCATTCACCAAGTCACATGCCATTAACATCAACTAAAAATGCAAATAGAATGGATACATATAGTGAAGAACACACATATATTACTAAAATGCGCCAAAATAGCCAAGAATCCAAACTTTTATCGCAAAACGTGCAATTATTGATAACAAGTTATGAAATTGATCAACAAATGTAATACAACATAAAAAAATCCAAGCTAGCATGACCAAACACCGAAAAGAACCAAAGAAATTCACAAAAATTAGTAAAAACCAAGAGTTCAGAAATTTACCTTTGAAATCCGATGTTTTGATGAAATAGTACGTCAATCAAGTGAAATGGGTTGAGTGAAATGATGTGAATGCAAAGATTTTATGTGAGTGATGGGTATTTTCGAGAAATCAAGCGAAAAATTGGGTAAAATGCGTAAAACCCTTGGATAAAATGCGTAAAAACACTAGATGTCACTCGAGCGAGGGTCGAACGATAAGCGAGCGAGACATCTTTTGCTGCTGTCGCTCGAGCGTGGCCCAACGATAAGCAAGCGAAAAGTGAATTGATAGAAATAGCACTACAGTTTTAAAAATTAAGAAAAATAGCATATTTTTTTATAATATGTAAAATAAGCAAATCAAGCTCTCGACAACCCGATGATCATAACCATGCATGCATTCACAAGTCGAGCATTATCAATAAAGACTCCCACTTACTCAATTCAGTTCAAGTTGGAGTAAGGTTTATAAATGACTCATGTATGTAAAGTGCCACTATTTACTCGTGAAAATGACTCCAAACCCTAGATTTGTGAGAAAGGATATGCAAATATCACTGTTAAATAAGAATAATCCCTACTAATGAAAGTCAAACTCGAATGAATTTTAGGAACTGAAAACAAGCTCAATTATATGATTATTTTTATTTTCTCTTCCTGAATTTTAGCATATAAAATTTTATTGTTTTTTTCGTAAATAACATCTTATGTGCAAAATCTTGTCCAATAAGCAACCAAATTTCCATGTAATGAGATTTAGGCCGATTAACCCAAGTCAGATGACCATAGACACAAGGTTACGAGAAACCCCTCAGGCTTAATTAATCGAGTCAAATAGGTTTCGAACAAAAGTATAAGATGAAACAAATGGATATACATTTTTTTTGTTTATTTTTTCAAACAATGCAGGGAGACTCATCACGAGCAAGGTCATCTAAATGTGGTCAATTCACGTTCGAGGTCACCCTCCTAACATGTGACTGTCATCCCAAATCTTACACACGCAGTCCAGATTCACTCACAAGATCATAGTGGGTGTTGTTTAGATGATACACGACACATATACTCAATACTCCACATTAAATCGAACTAAGCAATGAAAAGAACATTATATATCAGATAAATGCATACTTGGTCACACATGTCATGTTTAAAATCACCACAATGTGTCTTTAGCCCCAAAAAATATATTTTTCCCATTTTTCAATTTTTTTTTTGAAAACAATACGCAAAGCAAATAAATGTATAGAAATAGAAACAACAAAAAAATATAAAAAATAAATGGGATGCATACAAGGATGAATGAACTCAATGGATTACACATGCATGCACCTAGACACGAAATCAGGGCGAAATTTGTATGCTCTTACCTTTAAGAGCATGACCATTTTCACTACCTTCCAGATCACTCCTTTTAACTCAAACCTTCTTAGAAGTAGAAGTTAATTTGGTTAACCGAGTCATTATCTCAGTTAAGTGGCTAATTTGATTAGCAAAAAAGTTAACATTGCTAGAGAAGTCTCGTTTTTTACTTCTAGTTACAAATTTATAACACCTATGTCTTGTGTGTTCCAGTGCACCAGATTGGTGGCAAGTGGGAATGAATCGAGGTTCAAACATGCTCGGTGGTTGACCATACGCTTCTGGTAGGCCTCGATCTTATGCATGCTTTCCTTTGAGATTAGGATAAGCAATCTCCCAAGCTTTATTAGTGGCCGGGACGAATGTAGTCCTGAATGTACTAGCAGTAGTATCACTGTTATGAACATAAACCAGACCACGTGTCATGGGCTGCAGCTTTGCTTAAGCCCCGTGTTGTAAATAGTTTATTTAATTCGTAAAATAGTTAGAAAATAGAAAAGAAAAAGTATGATTCTAGAGCCAAATGATGTCTACTTTCATCATTTGGGTTTTTATTCCGAAGTCTATTATAGGGGGTATTGGTCTTTCAAACATTTTCAAGCTTACTAGTGTTTTCCTCCCTGCACTAGCCATTGTAATTTTCTGCTTTCGTCTATTGTAATTTTCAGCTTTCTAGCAATCAATGAAGATGTTATTTCCATTATGTTCAATTTCATGTTACAAGTTTTCTTAAAATTGTAATCAAATTTACTTTCGTCCCGACGCGACCGAGAAAAGGCGGAAGGTAGTCTAGTGGAGCAGACTACTGCCGCACGATGTCCCTTTCTGTATTAAGAAGAAAGGTAACCCGTGAAACCATGCCTATTACCTGCAGGCTTGTTCATCCCATGCAGATTATCCAGCTTCTGCGAGCCACTCATAAAAGATTGGAGTTGAGCATTAGATTTATCAAGATCACTCGTTAATGATTTAACTTTAGATTCCAAGTTTTCATTAACCAACTTCAACTCACTTAAATTTTTGTTCGAGTCCTGAAGGCCACCTAATAGTTTTTCTCTTTCACGTTCAAGCTCATTAACCCCCTTTTAAGACGACTTTATTAACCTTCTTAATTTTGAGACTCTCTTCAAACAGTTCACGGTAAGACTCGCGAATGTCGATCTCATGCTCATACTCTTTTTTAGATTGTTCACTCTTATCCTCCCTTTCAACTTTCTCAGCCTCACGGTTAGATTCTATTGTAGCAATCGAGGTGAAGGCCATGAAATTTTGTTCATCCTCACCACCGGATGTCTCATTCTAAGAACAGGAATCTGACTACTCATCACTCTTGGTCACGGCTAAAGCCTTACGTCGTTCTTTACCCAAACTCCTCTTTAGATTAGGACATTCACTCCTAATGTGACCATACATACTCCTTGCACTCGTGGCATTGAACATATTGAGATTTCTTAACGGGAGTCTTAGAGGTGTTTTTCTTATGTCTACCTCCCGAGAGTTTATTAGGGACATCACTTTTTCGCTCCCGAGGGTTTCTCCTATTCTTCATTACATTTTGAAATCTTTTAATGAAATAAGCTATTTCGTCGTCCCTAAGAGTCTCAGTATCAGTGGACTCACTCTCATCTTCTCTAATGGTGTTCATGGCGATGGATTTAATATTTTTAGGTTGAGAGACGGTGAGTTTATAAGTTTGAAGTGATCCTACGAATTCTTCGATCTTAATAGCGTCTAAGTCCTTACTTTCTTCTATCGTAGTAACCTTAGGTCTAAATCTCTCGGGCGGGGATCTAAGGACTTTTCTTACAATTTTAGACTCGATGATATTTTCACCTAAGTTAAAGCTAGAATTAACTATGTTATACAGCTTCGCATAGAATTCATCGAACGATTCATCGTCCTTCATTCTGATCTCTTCAAACTTAGTGGTTAACATCTGCAATTTAGAATTGTAACCGTTTTGGTTCCCTCGTTTGTGATTTCTAAGATATCCCAAACATCCTTAGCAGATTCACACATCGATAATCTCCTAAATTCTTCTACAGACACAGCCATGAACATGGTATAAAAGCTCTTACTATTCCAATTACACTAATCTAAATTGGTTTTAGTCCATAGTGAGATATCAGTGGGATGACTACACTAGCAACGGAGCCCATTTTGAATGCTAATCCAAATATGTTCATTCAAAACCTTAAGAAAAGCTCTGATCCGAACTCTGTAGTTGGCATAATTGCTTTCGTCAAAGAACGGAGGCACAGATATTGACTGACTCATCTAGACTATATAAAAGGGTCATAAATCAATTTAAGACTCTAATACCAATTGAAATTTATGTAGTTCAACCATAACAATACCTATAAGGGGTGGATAGGTATATTATACGAAATTAAAATATTATAACAAATTAGCAACAAGTCACCAATTGTTATCTCTAGATGGTTAAACAATCACGTCAGATTAATCCTATGTTTGAATACTGCAAATTATATAAACAATAAATAAAGCAGTTAATCAACACACAGTATGATCACGGAGAAATCCAACTGGGAAAAACTTAGAGTACTTTGTCAGTCAATCCACTATAAACGATTCAAACACTTACAGTCTACCAGACTAAACGACGACATGTACTCTCTAATCTCCTGACTGCAATTCCTACACTCTCCTGGATACTGTGCTCCCCTACACCAATCCTTAGATGCAATCGACAAAGCTCTCCTGGAATTTGCTACCCTGCAGCACTCCTAGCCATGCGGTATCATCTATCTCCTGTGGATCACGAAGAATACCCTGTTCTTCACCGACTGGAACTCCAGTCAACTTTCTTCGATGTTCAACAACTGTGACAGATGCGGAAGAAAGCACAATTTGGTATTGGGATTATAGATATGATGCTTTCCTTACCAAAAAAATATTAATGGATGAAGGTTGAAAGACAAAATATGAATAATTTTTCACAGATGAAGCTCTCTCAATATTCAACCTTGTAAAATCACGTTCAGAAGCATTTTGATATTTATAGGTAGAGGTGGGAAAAACTCGATCGAACCTTCCAAAATCGCCCAAATCGAATCAACCCGATCGGTTTGGGTCAATTTTTTGTTGTTTTTACATGAGTTGAGTGTGTCAGGTCGAGTCGGGTTATGAGTTAACTCATCAAAACCGAATAAACCTACCCTACTCGACCAGCCTACTTAAAAAAATACCTAAAAGTAAAAAGAACCTAAAAAGTATGAGTGAATAGTGTAACTGTAATTACCTTGGTTCATTTTAGAGGAGGAGCTTATTGTCATTCCCACAATAAATGTAGTATAAGTTTTCCATGTTATGTTAAATACACTTTGTTCTATGTAAACTCGGCTAATGAGGATTTAATAAAATAATTGATAATTTTATTTATTTACTTACTTACTTACTATTTAATCTTGTCCATCCGAATTTAGTATAATAGAAAATTCGATAACTTTAATTTTTGTTGACAAGTTGTCCTAAACTGACCACCCAACAAAACCCGACCGATACTTGATTGGGTTAGGTTGGGTTGGGTTGTGTTTCAACCTTTACACGGGTTGGGTTATGTTAAATTTTGACCAAACCGATCGTGTTGGGTTGGGTTTGGGTTGAAACAAATATCGACCCAACCCAACACATGCCCACCCCTATTTATAGGTAGGTTAGGAAAGTAATGGGCTAGGGAAAAAACCTTTAAATCACGAAATAAAAATTTCTTGAACAATATTGTCGCTTAGGGGTGGGCAAAATCCGACCGAACCGTCCAACCTGAACGGATTGGGTCGATTTTTTTTGTTGTTTTTACATAGGATTGGTGGGTTGGTTGTGTAGACGGGTCGGTTCGGGTTATGAGTTAACCCATAAAAACCGAATAAACCCGCCCAAGCCGACCCACCTACTTTTTTTAAAAAAAGAAAAATAATAAGTTTTCTGGTTTTTTTCCTTTTTTTTTTTAATACTCAATCATGTTATGGGCCTTGTATCTTTTTCCGAATTGTTACTTTACAAGTTTGATGGATTATGATATAGTTCTAATAAGAGGATAAAGTAAATTTTTTGATGCAAGTGATGCTTTGAAGAGAATGAAACTATATGAACAATCGAAGTGCATAAATAGCAACGATACACATGGCCTTAAATTATATGCACAACAGCATGTATTCCTCGAAAAGATATAGCAGTGTAGAAATATTTGAGATAAGTTTTCATTGAAAATGAACCTAAAAAGTACGAATGGATAGTCTGACCGTAATTACGTTGGTGCACTTTAATCTTTGTAGGCTCGATTAATTAGGATTGAATAAGATAATAGATAATTTTATTTATTTATTTACCATTGAATCTTGTCTATTCGAATTTAGTATAATAGAAAATTGGATGATTTTAATCTTTATTGATAAGTTGTCCCCAATCGACCAACCAAACCAACCCGATCAATACTTGATTGAGTTGGGTTGAGTTTCAATCTTTAAATGAGCTGAGTTGGGTTAAATTTTGATCAAACCGATCATGTTGGGTTGGATTGGTTTGAGTTGGGTTGAGGTAAAAATCAACTTAACCCAACCCATGCCCACCCCTACTGTTGCTCGAGCGAAGGCTCAACGACAGTTGAGCGACAATCGCGAAGAATTGGTGACAGTCGAACGAGAGAGTTTCTACTTTTGACGCTCGAGTCAATCCATGACGACAATCTAGCAAAAATCTACGTCGTATTTTCCTTCTTTTGCCATACTCGAACCCTAGACCTAAAAAAACCTATTTTCATATAATTGCACATTACTCCTTGAATTTTTATAACATTTACAATTAAGTCCTTTTTGTTTATAGAATTGTCAATTACATACACATTACACAAAATCTTGAGAGTTGGAGAGTTTAGATTTCAATTTAGAGTATGTAGATCTTGATATTGTAAACACATTCATTATTGATTATTGTGAAATCTCCCTCTTCTTCTTGTGGTTTTTTTTTTTTTTTCGATATTGGGTTTTCACATAAATTTGGGCGTTCTTATTAGTTTTTGTTTATTTAATTATTGTCATGATTTTGCGATCAATTCTTAACAGACTCCAATTAAAATTTGATGAATATTGACTGAGATATTCTTATTAATTAACATTTTACCTCTCTCCTAGCTTTGAACATGTAAATAGAGGTTGTATAACAATCCTATGAATGTGCAAAGACGCAAACGTACAGTACAATTATAAATGTGTTTTTCCTGATTTGATTTGGTTTTGATGCGCAATATGGCGGGATTGAATATGTGAAATTTTTTGTTTTATCTTTAACGCCTTTGTTTTTATTATAACGCACATTACTTTAATATTTATTACTTAGTATCATCTCATATTTTTCCACATTTTTGGATCCTAAATCTTTTAGTTATGTTGAGTTCTTTTGATGTTGAACTAATCACCAAGTATTACTACTATCAAAAACTATTATGCATGCAAGATTTATCAGTTGTAATATTGAAGTTCTTATATTTGATGTTTACATGTGACATACCAACATCTTTGATTTTGAACTTTAACACCCTTTCTTTTATATTTAATAGAGCCTGAATGCATTAATGACTTCCGTAACATATGATGTCATATATTTTATCAGACAAATATAGCTTGTAATATGTTGCATCTTGTATCATGTTATTAGAGTCAAAGAAACTTAGTACATAACATAAAAATATATTATGCCAAACTATGTAGCATGAAATTACACTTAATTTGTGATAAATAGGTCGCAACAAATTAGGAGCCATGGAACATATCATTATCAATGTTTTAAAAGTTGACCCGACCATCGATCCGAAAAAGAGAGAGAGTCAATGATCAAAAGGTTGAACAGTAGTCTAACCGGTAATTTTTAGAAAATTAAAAAATATACATTTACAAAAATTTAAAAATATATATACATTTAGAAATATAAAAAATATACATTTACACAGGTTGAACTTGTTAAATCGGGAATTCCTCACAGATTTTTCAAAATCGGCCGGTTTTACGGGTTTTGGGGAGGGTTTTTAATTAGAGGTTTTATAAGTCTAATCGGATTGGTTTTGGTCTTGATTTTCCTGGTTGGACCGATTTGATTTTAAAACATTGGTCATTATTAAGAATTCATAACAAGCTAATAACATAAGAAATATATGATTTCGCTCATTTCACTAAATATCAATAATCACTTGGTACCATACAACCTAGTGTATATTAGACCTGAAATATTAAAAATACGATGTCGTGACAGAGTATAATATGTATTAGATGGGATAACGACGATAAAAATAATACATGATTAATTAGTGAAGAAAATTTTCATATCGTTCCAAATTAATTGTTCAAATGGATCGCTCATTTCGAATGCTTGTATTGCTCATATACATTTTTCAAAAAATCACAACAATGTGTCACATACATGTTATGTTATATGATTGTCATGGGATTTTTCACTAATTTTGTGTCCACTCATGTGATCAAATCTTCAAATTAAAGAATATGAAATTTACTAACACGAATAGTGAAAAAAGGCTTGCTAATATTTGCACAAAATCTCAAAAACAAAATAAAAACAGATAACTTCATTTTACCTTAACATTTAGAAAATAATTTTGAAATATTTACAGGTTGCAATTATTTTAAATCATCGAGTTTAATAGTGATTTATCGACTATTTAATTTGTGTTCAATTACTTAAAATAGATTAAGCGTTGGATATCAGTTAATTTTTACCATTTTATTTTGGTATAATATTTAGTAGTATGTCGTTAATTGTAGGCATGTTCCTGATGGTTGTTTTGTTTCAGTAAGGAAAAAATTTAGGCAGAAAGAAATTTAAAGTTGAAGGAAATTTCGTGTGTGGAACAGAGGAAAAAATCGAGCTCTATTATCGGTTCCGTAAGTGACTAATGACTCCATAACGATGAGTTAATATCATTATGAACAATCCATTTACAACTTTTGATCATGGCTATATCCACGGGAGTTTCAAGAGTTACATATGGAATGACATTTAAAATAAATACAAACTTGGACCTTATTAAGAGGTCAATTTTGCATTTGTATTCGCGTGTTGTGCTTGTACACGAGTAGACTGTACCGAGGTGCTAATCTAGTCCATAATTTGAATCCATCCGCGTGAACGTCGAAAGGAATTTTATGCTATTCATGATTTCCATGTGAGACAAACTAATTTTTTTCTCCAATACATAAACATCTTTCAATGGATATAAACAAGTAAATTTATGATCTCGATGTTCTCAAGAGGAGAACATGAATCTATTTTGATAATTCAAAATGAAGAATCAGATCACACTACAAAATATGTCAAAACAGCCCCCATACTGAGCACTGTTTTCCAGTAATCCCTCAAATGAATAAAAACTCAGAGACACACGTAAACGAGAAACATAAAGACTTAGTGATAAAGTTCAAGTGGAAATTACACTGCAACCGATTCTTAGAGAGTGCAATTCTAAAATCAAGTTTAAGATTTACTTATCCGTAAATCAAATATTTAAATTTTAATAATTAAATATTTAAATTAATCTAAATATTCACCTCACCCTCATCCAATTCCATCTACCCTACCAAATTTAACTCCAAACTCTAATAATTTTCCTTCTCTCTCTTCATCTCACCTTTCACTTAACTCCTTCCTCACACAATCGGGCAATAGTCCGAAGATGGCGGTGCTTACAGAGAATTGAGAGAAGTCATCGATGTGACCGCACAGAAGTTGTGCAGACTGGCGCTCCCTTTTCTCTTCTCCATGTTGGCGACGCTCACAGAGAATCCATCGCGCATTGACGATGATCTCGCTGTGCAGAGAAACTCCCGCGTGCAGCAATCGTCGTCGCTGCTTAGATGAAGAGTTCGGCGTATTTTGGGTATTTTTTCTTTCGATTTGCTACTTAGTCAGAGTTTTGGGTAATATTTGTGGTGGTTTTGCAACGATTTTGAGGTGGTTCTATGGTGATGATGGCGATGGAGATGTGTTGGTAGGGATGGTGAGGTGGTGATGGTTCTGGCAATGATGGCGCTGGTTAGGGTCGCCCTGAAATTTTGGATGTTATGTGCGATATTTTAAAATGGTGCCCCTTTCATGAAATAAAAAAAAATATTTTAATAATATTATATCATCGCAAAATTATGATATTTAAATATTTTTTTTATTTTTAAATGTCATAAATAAGAAAAACACAAATAAAGTTCAAAAATACATTTCAAATTTCATCAAAATTCATGTTATCAATAAAGTACCATCGAAACCCCTAAACTTTTCGTGTAATTCTATAAGAGAAAACTTTGAAATAAGAAACATCAAATACCACGTGTAAACTTTAAAATACAACAAATCATGTAAAAATATTTCTTTTCGTATTTCTAGAAACAAACTAACTAATTAAACTTCTAACAAATCTTGTTCAATAGATATCAAAACTAGGCAATTCAATTGTTCTTATAACATAGTTGTTTGTAAATAAGATTTTAATAATTTTAATTTTGAAAAATCTCTTTCGGCAAATGCAACAATAACATTAATTGTCAATAATACTCTCAAAACAATAAATGTATTCAAAAAGCAATCCAATCTTTTCGAATAAATCAATATATCAAAAGTCGTCTTTGTTTCTTTTAATATTTCAAATAAATTAATATATCAAAAACTGTTTTTGTTTCTTTTGGTAAAAGATTTCACAAAATTTTTAACTCTTGAAACAAATATTTGCCATCAAGATCACAAAAACTTACATGTCTTAGAAAAATGTCAAAATGATCACAACATTCTTTCAAATTAGCATCATCTAATGTATTGTCAAAAGAAAATAGAAATCCAATTTTTTTTTTTCCATATGAATTGAATTGATTGAACCTTCAGTCAAGTGATCAAATTGCTTGATCTACTATATAAATGAAAGAATTAGTTATAAAAGAATTTTCAAGTGATTGTGCGTTGTTTACAGTGCCATTTTCATCAAAATGTTTCTTCTTACAAATTACACATTTTCCTTTTCCTTGACATTATTTAAAGTATGATACCATTTAAGAAAATTATAACTAATCAATTACATTATTCTTAGTTTTAATATCTTAAGCAATTGCATATCATACCAAATCAAATGCATGCAATTAATAGAGAAATAATCCACAAATAAAAATAGTTAAATACAACACACTGAAATTAACCATGAAGGAGCCTAAACCATTTGAATCATTTCCATTGCTTTAATAAAAATGTCTAGATATGATTTGTAATTAGGAATAAGAAATACAATAATATTAAATAAAAATCATCATTTGTCTATCTTTTAATTGTCCCCTTTAATATAACATAATAATAAAAATTTTAAATTTCAAAATTCATAAATATTTTAAATATATAATTACACACACACACACACAAAACAAATAATAATAATAAATTGGTGCCCCTACACTAATAAGGCCATGTACGATCGCTCAACTCGCGCACCCTTATGGCCTCCTCTGACGCTGGTGATAGTGGTGCATGTGGTGTTGGTGCTAGGGTTGGATTGGATTAGATTAAGATTGTATAAAAAGGGTTTATGACCAATAAAATGGTTGATTTGTGACCAACAAATAATATGTAATCAAATAGATAATTTATGATTGGGGAATAATAAGTGACCTACTAATTTGATAAATTGTGATCGAAGTGACTTATAGAATTTGTAATTTGTGATCGAGAATAATGCATGACCAATTTGCACAGGTCACAGGTATTCCTTGTTACAAGTTATAATTGAGGTGTCGAAATTCAATATGCAGTTGTTACAGGCTACATGTCATTGTGTATAAGTTATAGATCAATGTCCACAAGTCATAGATCAAATAGAATTGATCATAAATCACTGATATATCTTCACATGTCACATGTTATAGATTACATGTCACATGTCATCATTCACAAGTCACATATCTCCATCCATAGGTCATAGGTCGTATATTAGGTTACAAATTAATGTTAACAGGTCACAGATCAATATTAGATGGTCCAAATCAGATGTCACGTGTCTTTGTATACTGCTAACATGTCAAAGATTCAAGTTCACATATTATAGGTAGTAGTTCACAGGTTACAAATCACTTTACAAAGGTAATAAATCAATGTTTACAAGTCACAGATTTAAAAGATTTGGTTACAAGAAATTGAATCAATATCACAAGTAACATATCAATGTCCAAATGTCACATATCCAAGAGAACTTGTCATACAAATCCTTATCACCAGAAACCACACGCAAAGAAATAGATGACAGTCTACTTGATCTAGCCCCTAAGCTCCTACACACTCATATCTCTGGCGTGAAAAACAATCAAATCCTTATTTGTAAATCCATTTTCATTTTCGTTGTCGTTGTCATGAACTACCGACGAAATTCTATGCGTAACAGCGCGATCACGATGAGGAACAATTGCTTCGGGAATAACTACATCATCCTCACGAGCTATCTCCATTGTATCCCAAAAATCATTGGCATTGTAATCCCCTCCATCCGAATCTTCGTATTCACGTTCGGCTAGAGGTGGTAACGAGCCGAGCCGAGCCGTTGCCTCGTGGGCGAGCTCGTCTCTCACGAGCCACGAGCCGAGCGGCTCGGCTCGGCTTGTGAGATTTGAATATGTGTTTTTTTGGTAACTATCCTTCTATTAAAAAAAACGGACGAGCCGCTCATCAAAAATGAGCAGAGCCGGCTCGGCTCGCCTCCGAGCTGGCCTGCTCGGGCTCATCTTTTGACGAGCCCGAGCGGCTCGTGGGTCGCTACAGTACGAGCCCAGCGGGCGAACCGACGAGCTACTCGGCTCGATTGCCATCTCTACGTTCGGCGACATTCTTTCTCACTAAAGTCATATAAAGAGGAGTCATGTACATTTTGTTCAATTCAATTAGATAATTTACTTTAGCATCAAAATCAACTTTCATAGGTAAAATCAGAATGGATGAATGCTCGTTGAATTGAAATCTCGGTTCCATATTGGACTGAAATGGATCGACTTTCAGCTTGTGTTTGTAAATCATGGTGTGTTTCTGCATATGATGTACTCGATGTTATGTAAATTGGAATATCACCCAGTATATCACTCGTTCATTTCCATACTCATCGATTTTTTCATCCAATTCGAAATCACCAAAGTAACAAACTAGAATTACAATCATATCTGCATGACGAAACAAAATTTATAATTATAAGAAAAAAAAAATAGTAGGAAAATTGGCTCAACCACTGGGCAATAGAATTTTATTGAAAAAAAAAAAGTCAAATCCACTGTTACTGTTGTTAGGCAACCGACTGTTAACAGATGACTGTGAAGGCAGTCGGAATCATTGGCATGAATCTCGTCTGAAATAATATGCATGCTAAAAGAAATTTTTGTTTATACTTAAAAAATTATCTACATGATAAATTTATATCGAAATAAGATTTATAGATTAAAAAGGTATACCAATTTAACGAAAACGAAATTAAACATACGTAAATATACTTACCATTCGAAGTGATAAATATAAAAAGAAATATTTTCTTGTTCAGCATTTGATAAATTTCTGAGATTTTAAAGTTGAAACGTATGAAAATAAGAGAATTTTTATCTGCATTGGAATAAACAAATAAGAAAAGTTAGCTAGTTTTGAAATTTTAAGTGGGAAAGAGTTTGATTTTTACTTGTTAACTAAAATGGTAGTATTATCTTTTAAACAAAACAATATTTTGTAATTATATTGTTAGATTAAGAGTATCTTAATATTTTAACATTCAAAAGATCATTATGAAAATATGCAACTTTTGAAAATTCAAAGTGAAAATAGAGGGTTTCACCAACCCAATTTTAAAAGTACCCTTAAATATGAGAACTCCATTTTTTATATAAAAATAAGTTTTATAATAGTAATTTTTTTTTTTTTTTGAATGTTTGATTAAAAAGTATGAAAGTTTTTAAATTTATGAATGTACATGTAAAATTCTTTTATTAAAAAACATATAACTAAAATTTTACTTGAGAAAAAATACATTTTTTAGAGAATAGGCTCAAACATCAACCCAGCCCAATTTTTGTGGCCTTTAATTTGGAAGTGCTATATTTTGAATTGTATTTTTTTTAGGATAAGTAGTTAAAAGGTACGAAAACATTTTGAGTTTATATGTAAAATATTTTATTTTATGAACGTGTAATTAAAAAGTATGAAAAATAAATTAAAGTAAGGTAAAGATCACCAACAAATAAGTTAGCAAAATCCCGTTTACAAATAATGATAAGGCATCTTCCAAATTTTTAATGACCTTCTTGACTAAGGGATATGTATTCAATTGAAATTTTTAATGACTTGTGAGATTTAAAAAGTTTAGGAGTATTCAATGTAGACTTTTAGAAACTTTCTAAAAGTATCGGTGTATTCAATTGAAACTTTTATAAAGTTTTAAAAAGTCTCTAAAAATTATAGTGTATTCAATTAAAACTTTTAGTTCTATAAGTCTTGATGTATTCAAATTTTTATGACTTTTATCACCCGTTTGACACCCTTTAATTTCTATTTTTATTTCTCTTTCTCATTCTCATTCTCATTCTTCATTTCAACCACACATTCTCCAAATAAAATAATATTAAACACAAATCAAAAACTTTTCATTACTTTTCCACCACACATTCTCACATCAATCACTATTCTAAAATTTCTTTTCATCTAAAAATAGGTTTCAAACGAGCTTAGAGACTTTTATAAAAGTTTCAATGGTACTAACTTTTAAGCAGATTGTACTAAAATAAAATTTCAAAATTTGTCTCTCATTAATCACAAGATTTAGAGAGACTTTCACGAAAAAAAAAAATTAATATGTATTTTCTTTTCAATATTTATCTTTTCTTTTCCTACATTAGATCCTCGATAGTGAAACAAACTTCTTGAAGCACCCCCAACCTAAAAGGAAATACGTGGAAATGGCATATTCACTATCCCATATTTCCACTCTGATCCTTAACCGATAAATAGAATAGAAAACGAGAGACAGAGAGATAGAGAAAAAGTTAAAACATAACCTTTACAAACAAAAAGCCAAAATAACCTTTGACGTCGTTAACAGTTAGCTGACTGTTATGGACAACTGTTAACAGTCGGCCATGATATATTTTTTTCTTTATTTAATTTTGTTTTATATTTAATTTTTTTGGTTAATTTAAATAAATAATATTTATATTCTTTATTTAATTTTAATAATTTAATTTTGTTTGGATTATATATATAATTGAATAAATAATTTGAAATTGATAATTACTTTTTAACGAATTAGCAAATTCTTTTGGTAGATATTAAAATCATAATTTTAATAGATTTTGATAAAAGTTAATGAAATGTGTGGTAAAAAAGTTTGGGTCCCATGAAATGTGGGGTTAAAATTAATTGTTGACTTTGATTGAAATTTTTAATTGGATTTTAATTCAAACCAAACAAGGGAAAATGAAATATTTATTTTTAACGAATTAGCAAATTCTTTTTTTCCATTTCATTTTTTTAATTTAAAATTCTTTAATCAAATATTCATTGTAAACAAATCTCTAATTTTTTCAAATTTAATTAAATAATATTTATATTCTTTAATTAATTTTAATAATTTCCTTTTGTTTGAGTTTTTTATATATAATTAAATAAAGAATTTGAAATTGATAATTAATAAAATGAAATATATTTTTAATGAATTAGCGATTTTTTCCTTTTAATTTTCTAATTTAAAATTATTTAATTAAATATTCATTGCAAACAAATCTTTAATTTTTTTTCAAATTTAGTTAAATAATATTTATATTCTTTATTTAATTTTAATAATTTCCTTTTGTTTGAATATATATATATAAAGAATTTGAAATTGATAATTATTAAAATGAAATATTATTTTTTAACGAATTAACAAATTCTTTTTTTTTCTTTTAATTGTTTAATTTAAAAATTTTTAATTAAATATTCATTGTAAACAAATCTTTATTTTTTTCAAATTTAATTAAATAATATTTATATCCTGTATTTAATTTTAATAATTTCCTTTTTTTTTGAATTTTTATATATATAATTAAATAAAGAATTTAAAATTGGTAATTATTAAAATGAAATATTATTTTTTAACGAATTAACAAATTATTCTTTTTTTTTAATTTTCTAATTTAAAAGTATTTAATTAAATATTCATCGTAAACAAATCTTTATTTTTCAAATTTAATTAAATAATATTTATATTCTTTATTTAATTTTAATAATTTCCTTTTGTTTGAAATATATATATATATATAATTAAATAAAGAATTTCAAAGTGATAATTATTAAAATGAAATATTAATTTTTAACGAATTAGCAAATTCTTTTTTTTTTCTAATTTAAAATTATTTAATTAAATATTATATATATATATATATATATAATTAATTAAATAAAGAATTTGGAATTGATAATTATTAAAATGAAATATTATTTTTTAATGAATTAGCAAATTTTTTTTTTCCTTTTTATTTTCTAATTCAAATTTATTTAATTAAATATTCATTGTAAACATATCTTAATTTTTTTTTCCAAATTTAATTAAATAATATATATATTCTTTATTGAATTTTAATAATTTCTTTTTGTTTGAATTTTATATATATATATTTGAAATAGATATGCAGTTTCATGCAAATTTTTCTTTGTTTCAAACAGTTGTTCGTACAAATCCTCATCATCGGGAACTACACGCGAAAAATTAGATGATGGTATATTCATTCTGTCGTTGCCCTCCTACCCAACTCATGTCTCTGACGGGATAAACAATCAAATCCTCGTTTATAAATTCATTGTCGTTCTCGTTGTCATGAACTATCGATGAAATTATGTATGTAACAGTGAGTTCACGATGATGAACAACTAGCTCGGGAATAACCACTTCATCCTCACGAGTTATCTCTATTGTGTCCCAAAAATCATTGTCATTGTGATCCCCTCCATCCGACGAGCTATCTCCACTGTGTCCCAAAAATCATTGGCATTGTGATCCCTTCATCCAAATCTTCGTGTTCAACTTCAACGACATCCTTCCTTACTAAAGTCATCAAAAGAGGAGTCGTTTACATTTTGTTCAATTCAAATAGATAATTCATTTCTTCATCACAAGTAACCTTCATAGGTGGAATCAGAATAGATGAATCATCCTTGAATCGAAATTCCAGTTCCATTTCGTATTGAGAGGGCTAGACATTCAACTTGTTTTGTAAATCATGGTATATTTTCGCATATGTTGTACTCTCCATTATGAAAATTGGAGTACCACCACGTCTATCGTTTATCTATCTCCATACTCATTGATCTTTCTCATCCAATTCGAAATCACCAAAATAACAAATTGGCATTACAATCATATATGCAAGAAGAAATATATATATATATATATTTCCGCATATGTTGTACTCTCCGTTATGGAAATTGAAGTACCACCACGTCTATCGTTTATCCATCTCCATACCCATTGATCTTTCTCATCCAATTCGAAGTAACCAAAATAACAAATTGGCATTACAATCATATATATATTTAAAAAAAATACATAGTCGAAAATTCGACTTTTAACAATAATTTTTTTAAAAAAAAGTGAAACAACCATAACAGCCAGCTGTTTTGGCTGTTTCTCGCCAACCATTCCGTCCTAAAATTCAGATGAATATATTTCTTGTTCATGTTTTAAAAAAATTATAGATCTATTAAATTTTTTTTTATCTACATTAACTATTTATGTTGAAATAAACTTAACGATTAAAATGTATACTGATTTAACAAAAACGAAATTAAATATACGTAAATATATTTATTGATTCGAAGTGATTGATATAAAAAAAGGGTAATTGGTGCAAAACGTCCCTACCTTTTTTTTTTTGGCACAGAACGTCCATACCTTTCACATTTTTTTGGGCTAAACGTCATTTTCATCAATTTTTAACATAAAATGATCATTATATCCTTCTATATAAATAAAATAAAAAAGAAAAGAAAAATAAAAGAAAAATAAAGAATACATTGCAATCTTACTCCTAATTTTAATAAAAAAGTGTAAATGAGTCCAAATAAATTATTAAAATATAAAAAATAACCACTTCCTCTTTAAAGTAAATAGACTTCCATAAATCCATCAACAACATATACCATATATACAATAATTATTATCATAAATTGACGAATGAATGTGATCCACATGAATATATACTTCATTATTCACATTAATTTGTCAAGCTATGAAAAATAAAATGCCGTAACTCTTACAAATCAAGATCAAATCTTATTTTGGAGTAATCAATTTCTACCATTTAGCAGACAGATTCAATTGAATTAGAACCATTTCCCTAGCTGAATTACCCAAACTATCAGCCAGGACCCACTATCCTTACCATTTTCTTGAACCCAAAATGCAAGCAATTTGACAGTAAAATCCCACTACCCCCAAAATCTGATCCTAAACCCACTGATCGTTTTATTTACCATTTCCGAGACAACAAAATACATAATGAAAATTTATCAAATTTATGGGCGTAAAAGTAAATATGCATCTGTGAGGGTGTTACCGGCGGAAGTTGACGGGGACGATGTTGGCGCGGTACTCAGCGATATTGAGGAACATGGGTATGACGAGATCGAAATGGGTTCTCGGAGGGTTGCACCACCCGCCATTATTACTAGGCAAAGCAAAGTTAAGAGGGCAAAAATTAGTGGCGGTAACAAAAACTGATGGGCTGCCCAGGTTGCACCACTTGGGGTCTTAGCCAGCATCACATTTTATCTCATAGCAAGCCCCACATCTCAGTCTATTGTTGAACAGAGCCGTGCTTAGTGCTACGGTGTTCACTCTGTAGCCTTGGCTGTACAGATTCCCATACCTACATGCACCACCCGAGGAAATATTACAAACAAAAAGTTAATAAAAAAAGTTTATTCGTCGGGCTAGGAGCTCCGATGGTTTTGGTCGAGATTTCTTGTGGTGGAGGGAGGGGGACGGGAATAAGAGGAGTGAGAAATCGTTTTTATTTTTAATTTTATTTTTGATTATTTTAATAATTTATTTGGATTTATTGACATTTTTAAAAATAGTTTAGGAGTAAGATTGCAATTTATTCTTTTTTTTTTATTTGTTTATTTATATAGGAAGATTTGATGGTCATTTTATGTTAAAAATTGGTGCAAATGATATTCAGCGCAAAAAATGTGAAAGATAGGGATGTTCTGAACCAAAAAAGAAAATGTATGGATGTTTTTCACAAAAATCATCAAAGGTAGGAACGTTTTGCACCAATTACCCTAAAAAAATTTAGGCTTCAGCATTTGATAAATTTTTCAGATTTTAAGATTAAAGCATATGAAAAATGAGAAAATTTTTATCCGTGTTGAAATAAAAAGATATAAAAAGTAAGTTAATTTTGAAATTTTACTTAGAGAGTATTTGATTTTTATTTATTAACTAAATGATAGTATTGTCTTTTGAACAAAACAATATTTTGTAATTGATTTATATACTTAAGGGTGTTTTTGTGACCCTCTAAAAACTTTCTATAATTAAAAATATATTAAAACCCTAATTATGTAATTTTACTTAAAGATATTTAAGCAAATAAGAATTCTGTGGTGTACTTAATAAGTTGAAAAGTAAAAATGGAAATATGCCTATTTGAGTGGGTCATTTGTAAAAATACCCTAAGCTTAGAGCTAATATCCTAAATAGTCACTGAACTTTGACAAATGTTCCCGGGGGCCAGGAGGTCATCGAAGTTCAAAGATACCCTAAATAGTCCTTAACTTTGCAAAAAGTTCCTAGAAGGTCACCGAACTTCAAAACTTCCCTAAATAATCACTGAACTTTGTCAAAACTTCTCAAGACGTCATCGAACTTTGCAAATTAGGACCCCACACGTCAATGATTCAGTGATCCATATGAACTTTTTGCAAAGTTGAGTGACTATCTCAGGAAGTTTTGATGTTATGTGACCCTCTAGGAACTTTCTATAAAGTTCAGTGACTATTTAAGGTATTTTTAAGGTTTGGCGACCCTCTAAGAACTTTTGACAAAATTCAGTGACTATCTAGGATATTAACCCACCAACCTACTCCACTCTCTCTCTCTCTTCTATTCTCAGGACACAGTTCGTAACCCCTCTTGTCAAAAATGAGTTGGTGGTGGGCCGGAGCTATTGGTGCTGCAAAGGTAAGTTCATTCATTTCAGATACATTCAGCATCTGTATACGGATTGTGTGTGTTGGTGGATACTGTATACATAGTAGTTTATAGAGATTAAAAGCCTTGTATGATTTGATCTTGAAACAGAAAAAATTCGAAGAAGATGAGGCACATATCAAACACCAAAGCGTGGGCCTAATAATCGGGGTCACAGGCATCGTGGGCAATAGTCTGGCCGAGATCCTCCCGCTAGCAGACACCCCCGGCGGCCCCTGGAAGGTCTACGGCGTCGCCCGCCGCCCCAAGCCATCGTGGGACGATGACAATCCAATTCAGTACATCCGATGTGATATCTCAGATCATGAGGATGCTCAAGCTAAGCTTTCACCTCTAACGGATGTCACACACATCTTCTATGTCACATGGACCAGCAGATCCACAGAGGCTGAGAATTGCGAAGCCAATGGCAAAATGTTTAAGAATGTGCTTGATGCAGTTATCCCTAATTGTCCTAACTTGAAGCACATTTGTTTGCAAACAGGAACGAAGCATTACATTGGTCCATTTGAATCCTATGGAAAGATAAAAACTCATGACCCTCCTTTCCATGAGGACTTGCCCCGTTTGAATTACCCAAATTTTTATTATACTCTTGAGGATATCCTGTTTGAGGAGGTGGAAAAGAAGGAGGGATTGACGTGGTCCGTTCATAGGCCAGGGACTATATTTGGATTTTCTCCGTATAGTATGATGAACTTAGTTGGGACCCTATGTGTTTACGCGGCTATTTGTAAGCGCGAGGGCTTGCCATTGAGGTTTCCGGGGAGTAAGGTTGCCTGGGATGGATATTCTGATTGTTCTGATGCAGATTTGATTGCCGAGCATCAGATATGGGCTGCGGTGGATCCATACGCTAAGAATGAGGCGTTCAATATCAACAATGCAGACGTATTCAAGTGGAAACATTTCTGGAAGGTATTGGCTGAGCAGTTCGAGGTGGAATATAGAGAGTTCGAAGAGGGGCAGAATCTGACCTTGCAGGAGATGATGAAGGATAAAGGGACAGTTTGGGATGAAATTGTACGGGAGAATGGATTAACACCAACTAAATTGGAGGATATCGGGATTTGGTGGTTTGCTGATGTTGTTCTTGGCTCCGAATGTTACTTGAGTACCATGAACAAGAGCAAAGAGCACGGGTTTCTGGGATTCAGGAATTCTAAGAGTTCGTTAGTGTCATGGATTTACAAGGTGAAAGATTACAAGATTGTCCCATAATTTGATCATCGTCTATGTGTTCTTGGTGTACTTTTTATGCTTCCTTGGTTTGATATTTGTGTTTTCTTGGTGTATGATAATGTGTTTAATGTGTCTTCTGCTTCAAAAAATGTTGGGGAAAGAAGAGGTAACTTTTTCTTTCTGAATCAGTCTCGCAATTTGGGTTTTAATGTAGTTACTCATTGTGAATTATGTTAAGCTGTCAATTTTATTACTGGTACTGCAAATGTAGTTTGAATCTTGCTTGAATAATATTTAGTACAATAATCAAAGTTCGAAAGGCGACTTAGGTGATTCGAGCAGGTTTGCATAGCCTTGATCTTGGAATCACTGTATAATGTGTCAAAGGGACGGAAGATGAAAATTAACATGGTATGAGAACAAATCTTTGTTATAGAAGAGGAAGATGCAACACATTTGAGAGTATGAACTCGTTTTTTTCTGATTTGAACAGATGCAATGTGCATGTGCTTTCGAAATTTGTCATAACATTTTGTTTGATAATCCTAGACTAGATGTTTCAAGATTGAACCGATGCAACGTATGTTTAGTGACATTTCATTTGACCTTACCTATATGCACACAAGTCCAACACCCGAATAGTAACATATGAGGTGCTAATTGAGCTGTTAGTCCCGAGCTCATGGACAACTCAAATGCCAGAAAACCAACTATAAAAAAGGTCGACCCAAAGTTACAGCGAAATGAAGATTCTTCTATCTAAAACATTTACTCATAATCCTTGCTAAATTGTAAGTGCAGTAGAAATACTGAATGAAATGAAGCTTAATCAGGTTAATTAATCATTGCTGAATACATTGCTTTATACACGGGTAAGAAGGATCTAGAATGAGGCTAACAAACTAAGGCAGCTGGCATAACAGATTGGATTCTGTTTTCCTGGAAATAAGGAGCTCAACGTGGTTTTGTCTGCTGCTGTAAACCGTAGCCATGTATGATTAATATTGGTTTCTAACTCCCCCTCTCAAGGTGGAGTGTGATCAATTACTCCAAGCTTGTCTCTAAGAAGTTGAAACCTTGATTGTGACATCGGTTTAGTTAGCACATCAGCCGTCTGATCAGAAGAGGGAATGTAGCTGATTTTCAGCCTGTTATCTAATACTTTGTCTCTTACAAAATGCACATCTAGTTCAATATGTTTCGTACGGGCATGGTAAACAGGATTCGAAGCTAGTGAGCTTGCACTTAGACTATCACACCAGATGACGGGTGTTGTCGTTCGTGGAATCTTCAGTTCTTCAAGTAATGACTGTATCCAAGTTATTTCAGCTGCACAATGGGCTAAGGCTCTATATTCAGCTTCAGTGCTGGATCTAGCTATCACATGTTGTTTCTTGGAACACCAAGACACTAAGTTGTCCCCAAGGTAAACACAATACCCAGCCGTGGATCTTCTATCATCTGGACAGGACCCCCAGTCAGAGTCGGCAAAGGCTGTGATGTCAAGACTGTCATTTTTTTGAATGGTTAGACCATGGTGTAAAGTACCTTTTAGATATCTGAAAACCCTCTTAAGTGCCTTCCAATGTGAGTCTGTTGGAGCATTAAGGAACTGACTTAGCCTATTTACAGCAAAAGCTAAGTCTGGTCTGGTGTGAACTAAATATTGAAGCCCTCCAATTGCACTTCTATAGGAAGTAGGATCCTTCATTTCTATTCCCTCAAATTTGGAAATCAGTTTACCTGCAGTCATAGGTGTTTGACTAGGCTTCAAATTTTCATAGTCAAATCTTTTCAACAATTCGACAGCATATCTAGTTTGTCTTAAGTATAAGCCAGCATCATCTCTTTCAACTTCAATTCCCAGAAACTGTTTGAGGTCTCCCATGTCTTTGAGGGCAAAGGTGAAGTTTAACTTGTCTATAAACTCTTGCAGCTGCTGATCATTATTGCCCGTTATTACTATATCATCCACGTATATTAAGACAAACAATATGTGAGCTTCTCTTGTCAAGAAAAATAGAGAATTATCAGCTTTAGATTGTCTGAAATTCCATTCCAGTAGGGTATTTTTCAATTTGTCATGCCATGCCCTTGGTGCTTGCCGAAGACCATATAACGCCTTCTTGAGTTTGCATACATACCCAGGGTGATCTTGACTTGCAAAACCTTGTGGTTGTTTCATGTAGACAATCTCTGTCAAACTTCCATTCAAGAAGGCATTATTAATGTCTACTTGCCTAATCTTCCAATTCCTTGAGACAGCCAGAGTTAAGATAATTTTCAGAGTGGCAGCCTTAAGCACTGGACTAAACGTTTCATTGAAATCAATACCATGAGTTTGAAGGAAACCCTTTGCAACAAGCCTAGCCTTGTGTCTTATCACCTTCCCATTTGAATCGTGTTTCAGCTTGAAAACCCATCTGTTCCCAATGATTTTCATTCCAGCCTTGGGTGACACTAAGTCCCATGTTTCATTTTTCATGAGAGCACTGTACTCTTCTTCCATTGCCTTCAACCAACTGATGCTTGTTAAAGCTTCATCAGTACTAGTTGGCTCAATTCCAGCAAGGCCATCCATTGCCACAACAGTATATATTTTGGGTTTAAAAATGCCTGCTTTGCTCCTGGTAATCATCTGATGACCTGCAATCTGAGGTGTGTTCACACTTGATAAGGTTGTATCCCTTCCAACAGTCTGAGGTTCAGGCAAGGCCTCAGTTATAGCCTCTGATATCTCATTTCCTGCAATCAATTCTTGGTTCACCTCATCAAAAGGAAGTGCTACCAACATATCTCTTTCAGCCTCAACTTCTGTACCTCCATTAACAAGATCTGCTGCAGAGGAGTCTTCAGATTGTAATGTAGGAGCTGCAGTCTTATCTGAAGATATAGTATGACCTTTAGGATCAAGGAAGGGAAGGTAGCTGATTTCAATATTAGACGTCTGAGGTTGAGAATTTTTGTTTAGAAAACCTGTCTTGAAAGGGAATTCTAACTCGTTAAATACAACATGCCTGGAAACATAAATTCTCCCATTAGGACTTAGACATTTATAACCTTTGTGAGAGTCACCATAGCCAAGATAGACACACTTTTGGGAATGAAAGCTGAATTTATGCTTTTGATATGGCCTTAGACACGGGAAACAAGTACATCCAAAGGTTTTAAGTTGTTTATAATCAAAGGCTTTATTAAACAGAACTTGATATGGTGATTTATGGTGTAAAACAGGGGTAGGTAACCTGTTAATTAGGTAAGTGGCTGCTTTGAAGGATTCCCACCAATAATAAAGTGGCATTTGAGCCTGAGCTAGGAGAGTTAGCCCAGCCTCTGTGATGTGTCTGTGCTTGCGCTCAGCTCTGCCATTTTGGACTGAGGTATAGGGACAAGACTGCCTCAATTCTATACCAGATTCTAGTGCCAGTTTGTGAAAAATTCTGAACTCTCCACCACAGTCAGACTGAAGTGTTTTAATTTTTCTTTCAAACTTATTTTCTACAAGATTTTTGAATTGAGTAAAAGTGATTAGAGCTTCAGACTTGTGTCTCAAAGGATAAATCCATGTAAAACGACTATGATCATCAACAAAGATTATGTAATATCTAAATCCTGAGGTTGAATTCAACGGGGCTGGTCCCCAAACATCAGTATGAATGAGATCTAGTGGTTTAGCAGCATGTGAGAGAGAGGAATTAAACGGAAGAGCGTGAGATTTTCCAAGTTTGCAAGAGTCACAAAAAACAGGAATTTCATTGAATTTGATAACTCTATTACATGACTTAAGGACCTGATTCATCACAAGGTTTGAGGGATGTCCTAGCCTTCTATGCCAAAGTTGAAATTCAGATTCTGAAATTGGTAAAGCAAATGGCTGTTTACTGCTAGGCTTGGCTGCAAAACACTGATAATTATTCAGAAGTTTAGGTTCGAAAATGGATCTTTCTGGCTTGATTTTTGATGACTGCAGCTGATACAGTCCATCATTAAGAACTCCTGCAGCAGTATCCTCTTCGTTTGGAGATCCTTCACAATACAACAATTAGAATAAAATTCCATGAACACATCATTATCATTAGTGAGTTGGGAAACGCTTATCAGATTCTTTTTGATTGAGGGAACATGTAATAGCTTATTTAACTCAAGTGACTTAGTGTTAGGTGCAGAGATTTTTCCATTTCCAACATGAGCAATATTTAGTCTGTCTCCATTTCCAATAAGTAGTTTTTCTTTACCTTCATACGTCACCAAGGTATCCAGATTACCTTTGTCACTTGTCACGTGATTGCTTGCACCTGAGTCAACATACCATGCTGGATCATCAAGCGTTCTAGGTGATGCTATGTAAGCTGATGGGGCTGTACTGAAATTCTGCTGGCCTGAGATTGGTGGCTTTCCTCCCATGTACCTTTCATCAAATCTATTGTAACAGAAGCTTGCAGTGTGATTATTTAAACCACAGATCTGACAAGGGCCTCTACCTTCATTTTGCCTACCACTAGTGGTTCTACCTCTGCCTCTTGACCTGCCTCTGAAGTTTGATGATCTTCCATTGCCAGTTCCTCTGAAACCTCTACCAAAGCCAGGACTGGTCCTATGTGCTAACTGGACACTTGCCTGATTAATATTGAGTGAGGTGAAGTTGTTCTTAACTTGATTCAAGTGCTCGAGACGACTCTCAAATGTCATTAGCACTGAGGATAATTCATGCCAGGAGACGGTTTCTCTGCTGCTAATCTGCACTACAATGGGAGTATACTCCTCATCCAGGCCTGATAGAACTTGAGTGATCAAGTCACCTTGATCAATGATTTTACCTGCAATTTCCAGGTTATCTGCCAGTTGCTTGATGGTGGTTAAGTACTGGTCCATTGTCATTACCCCTTTCCTTGTTCTTTGCAATTCTCCTGTGAGAAACATCACTCGAGACTTATTTAGTATTCCAAAGCTTTCTTCAACAGCTACCCACAGTTTGTTTGAGCTCGTACATCCCATGACTTTCATGGCTATTCATGGGGTCATGGAGGAATATAACCACCCCATAAGCAATTGATCAGCTGACATCCACTTTAGGAATTCTGGATTCTGTGTCATCTCAACTGATTCTCCTTGACCAATGGTTGTCTGGGTTGCTAAAAATTCTGGTGGACACAACTTTGTCCCCAGCAAATACCTTTCAAGGTTATGCCCTTTGATGATGGGCATAATCATATTTTTCCATAGAAGGAAATTGTTTCGATCCAGCTTCACTGATGGTGTTTGTGTTATGTTCATACCAAAGGCTATGTTCTGCCCTGGTGCTACCTGACCAACTGGAGCTGTAATGGACTCAGACGGATTTAACTGGTTGCCGGAGTCTGTGCTGGCCATAGTTTAGCTCTGATACCAAGTAGAAATACTGAATGAAATGAAGCTTAATCAGGTTAATTAATCATTGCTGAATACATTGCTTTATACACGGGTAAGAAGGATCTAGAATGAGGCTAACAAACTAAGGCAGCTGGCATAACAGATTGGATTCTGTTTTCCTGGAAATAAGGAGCTCAACGTGGTTTTGTCTGCTGCTGTAAACCGTAGCCATGTATGATTAATATTGGTTTCTAACTAGTGCACGATATTATATATAAGTAGTAAAAGTTGACTTGAGTCAAGTGTCGATCCAACGAGGTATTAACTATCGAAATTGATTTATCCTAACTTTATTTGAACGAACAATCGGTTAATGGAGATTTTAAAACCAAAAATCTAACAAAAAGCAATGAAAGTAAATTGGTTGGTTGATTCAATAGAATTGAGATATTAGGACTTCATGATTTCAACGTAGCTCATCTAGTTCAATTTCATATGTATGAACTGTTGGAATCCAGTTCCACGACCACCGTATATTGATATGTGATGCCGGAATTGTTGGGGGGGGGTGGAATTGGATGACTGCTAATTACCCAGTAACCCGAATTCTAAAAAAATGTAGTTAAATTAAACATGTTGATGTTTAGTGCATTACCCTTGAAGCGTGTTTACACTTTTCTTGATCGATGTAAGCTCAAACCTCCAAATTTTCTTCAATATTCTTCCAAGACCTTCAAAAACACTAAACTTTATTGCAATAGGGTAACAATTGTTGTGGGTTGCCTCTCTATTCCTGGTATTGGGCATCTTCATTTATTAATTGGGTTTTGCTGTGTTGGGCCATCGGGTTATCCTTACTTTGATGAAACACGCTTTTGGAAACGCGTTTTATGCCTTAATTGGATTGGTTGATCTTGGCCTTACATTTGGCATACTTATGACCATTGGATGAGATACTTTGATAGTGGTTTTTTATAATTTCCTTCTCGACTCTTCATTGTACTGTAGTTGTATATTCTAGGATTTTCTTCGTCTTTTCTCTCTATGAGTGTTTTAGATCTCTATATCTTCTTGTGGTTTTCTGGTTTTGATCTCTGTAATATCTTAGTGGTGTTTTTTATTGTATTTGGTATACAATTACAAGAGATTTGTGAGAGACAAAAGAAAACTTAAGTGAAGAAATACATTTTCTGTATTGTTCTTTGTGGTTTTTAGTGGATTCAAGCATAATATACTTTATAGATGTTCAACAAGTGAGTAGGCCTTTGGCTGAACATCCGAACTCGAAGGGGCGAAAAATTTGTGTGTTCTTTCATTATTCCGCAATTTTACCTTACTGCAACATTTTTGGTATACAAATCTTGATTCTGAGACCAACAACAACAATGGTGGTAATGGTGGCAAAGGCGAGGGTGAAGGGGATCCCACCTGCCAATAGGTTGGGTTGCATAGGTGGGTGAGTGGATGATTAGGTGTTGGGGTTGGGTGGTTGTATGAATCGAAAAAGATGAATATTTTTGTCAACTAACAGGTTTTTGGATGAAAATGTTAGAAGTCCTTCCGGCATATTTATTAAAGGTTTGGGACATTTGTTGCAATGTTTAAAAGGTTTGGAGCTTTCGATGCAAATTTTTCTTCTTTAATTAATAAAAGGTTAAAAGGCGAGTTTACCCTTTTAAAAATTGGTCAAATTGTGGTCAAATGCTGACTAGTCAACCAATGAATTTTTGGATAAAAACCGTCCAAAGGTTCTTGTGCTGCACAAATTTGAAAAGTTTGAAACAAACATGCTGCAAATTCAATACAATACATCAGATGCGTCATCTTGGATTTTGAGGACGCACAAGCTAAGCTTTCACCTCTAACGGATGTCACACACATCTTCTATGTCACATGGACCAACAGATCCACGGAGGCCAAAAATTGCTCAGCTAATGGCAAAATGTTTAGGAATGTGCTTGATTCAGTTATACCCAATTGTCCTAATTTGAAGCATATTTGTCTGCAAACTGGAAGGAAGCGTTACATTGGTCCATTTGAATCCTATGGAAAGATAAAAACTCATGATCCTCCTTACCACGAGAACTTGCCCCGTTTTGGATTGCCCGAATTTTTACTACTCTTGAGGACATCCTTTTCGAGGAGGTCGAAAAGGAGGGATTAACGTGGTCAGTTCATAGGCCAGGTACTATATTTGGATTTTCTCCGTATAGTATGATGAACTTATTTGGGACCGTATGTGTTAATGCAGCTATATGTAAGCACGAGGGCATGCCATTGAGGTTTCCAGGGAGTAAGGTTGCCTGGGATGGATATTCTGAATGTTCTGATGCAGATTAGATTGCCAAGCATCAGATATGGGCAGCAGTGGATCCCTATGCTAGGAATGAGGCGTTCCATATCAACAATGGGGACGTATTCAAGTGGAAGCATTTCTGGAGGTTGTTGGCTGAGCAGTTTGAGGTGGAAAGTGGAGAGTTCGAGGAGGGGCAGAATCTGACCTTGCAGGACAAAGGGATGGTTTGGGATGAAATTGTGCAAGAGAATGGATAAACACCTACTAAATTGGAGGACGTAGGGGTTTGGTGGTTTGCTGATGTTATTCTTGGCGCGGAATGTTTCTTGGATACCATGAACAAGAGCAAGGAGCACGGTTTTCTGGGATTTTGAAATTCAAAGAATTCTTTCTTAACGTGGATAGACAAGATGAAAAATTACAAGATCGTCCCTTAATTTGATCTTCATCTGTGTGTTATTGTTATATTTGCATGCTAACTTAGTTTGATATCTGCGTTTTATTGTTGTATGATAGAGTGTTTAATGTCTTAAGTTTTAAAGGATGCCGGGGCAAGAAAATGAATAAATCCGAAAAGTGAAGCTTTCTGAATCACTCCGCAGTGCAGATTATATGTAGTTATTGATTATGAATTTCGTCCAGACTAGGAATGGAAATTGTTATGGATGGAAGATTTTGTACATTGGAACATAGGGAATATGGTTTCTGATTTAAATTTGCCAATCTTTATTTCTGGTATTGCAAATTATGTGTCTTTCTGACTTGAATCATATTTAGTACAAGAATCAAAGTGAGAAGGATGAATTGGGTGATTCAAGCATGTTTTCGTTGACTTAAATAGGTTAACATTCGTAGACTCATCTCAAAATCTTGGTAGAATATTTTAGAAAAGGGACGGTAGATGAAGAAAACTAACATGGTATGAGAATAAGGCTTAGTTTGTTATAGAAGAGGAAGATGCAATGCATTTGCAGGTCTAAACTCGTTATTTGGAACTGTTTCAGATACAATGTGGTTTCTGATTTTGTCACAACCATTTCATTTGCTACTCCTAGATGTTTTGAGATTGAACTACTTATTGAACTGGAGGCATTGTGCTCAGCATTTCCAAGAAAGAAGGGGAAAACATTTCTTTACTAAATTTTATTCTAAAACTTGAGATTTGGAGCTACACAATATGTAGGATTTGATTCCTTTTTCACCTCGCAATGATTTGACAAAGCTTCACGCTAGCTGTCAACCTACAGCAAAATCCAAATACATATTTTAAAGAACAAGTATGCACAAATACAAGTCTGATCTCCTATTCCCAGGGGCGAATTTAATGTGGGGGCAGTGGGGTCAGCTTCCCTCACACTATATATAGAATTTCAGTTTTAGTCCAGAGTTTTTTCTAGTTTTCCAAAAAATTCATGTAATTTTCAAGTTTTGCAGCCACAATCCGCCCTTGCCTACTCTCAGCGGGAAGGATAAAAACTTCTCATTGTTGATGTGACATGGTTTTCATGGTTGTAGAGAATCATATTTAAAGTTCTCTCACCACATCAACATTGAAAAGTTTTTATCCTGTCCACTAAGAGCAAGAGATCAATTCCATGCACAAACATTAAGAGCCAAGTGTCCATTTAGTGACAGTTCATTTGACCGTACATGTATGCACACAATTCCAACACAGTAATATATAACAGACACAAATTCAGACAAATCTATTCGACACAGATTTGGCGACTTGTGCTACCTTTAAAAGTGAGACACGAAGCAACAAGTTCCTTACTTACGCAGGAAGCAGCACATACAGAAACCAAAAAATGACGATAGAGTTGGAATACATGTCAAGAATCCAGTTTTAAACGCCAAAGTTAACCTTAAAGCTGCTTCTTTTAGCAGGAAGGAAGAAATGTAGATCATCTGTAATGGCTATTGTTTTTGTTTTTTTTTTTTTTTGCTCTTTTTTGCCTATGTTGGGGATTTCTCTGTCCCCTACCCCTGTATTACTTCATCTAGGTCGTTGATATAGAGTGCAGGAATTGATGCTATCTAAACAGGAGTATATTCCAACTCCTGCAACGATAAACTAGAACAGCCTTCTACCCACAAAATTGTTATGCCAATTGAGCAGTTAGTCCTGAGCTCAAGGACAACTTAAATGTCAAAATTACAATACCAAAGATCAACCCAATATTACAGCAAAATAAAGCTTCTTCTATCTATAACATTTACTCATAATCCTTGGACGTATGTAACACCAAAACAGAGTTCGAGCTTTGCTTTTACATAGATCTACATTTGATAACAGCAAATAACAACATAAAGCTATACCTACATATCTAAGCAAAATGTAACAAGCTAATCGAGTCCCATATCACGAAATTAAGTTATAACTCGTGGACTTATAATCACTTCGGAACGCTCCTCTTGCAAACCAATTTTTTAAAAGTGAGTTCTACCCAAAGTGGTGGTAACAATTTGTATTGAGACGAGTCCCTTCTGGGAATGACTCTCATTGCTGACATTGAGTTCTGGAGAGGGGCCAGAGGGCTACTTAAACGTTAAGTCTTAGCCTGTGGATTTATAATTACTTGGACACTATCCCTTACAAGCAGGTTTTAAAAGTTCTACTTTAATGTTGTCGTAACACGAAGTATATGCATGGACAAACATCCAAAAATTAATCAATTGGACTGATAAAATGCCAACGACAAAGTCAAGCATGAGCAGCTAAACTGAAACTCAAATAAAAAGTAGTAGCAATTCTTGAAGACATAACATACACTAAATAATTAAAACTAATTAAATTTTCTCTACCTACCTCAATTACTACAGGCAAAATCTGTTGTTCTTCAAGGACCAAGGTGTCATAGCTTGGAAAGTAAGAATGCAAGATCCTCATCAGAAACCTTCACATCAGTGCATAATCCAGTCGAGGCCGACAGTCTTGCAGCTAGTTGATGCTTACACTGAAAGGTCACCCATAAGCATACAAGCTACGTAATAAGCGCCGAAACAACTAACTCAAAATTATGGAAAATAATGTACGCAGCAACTAGCAAGCATATCTTACACAAATCAACAATAATTCTTTTAGCTACAAATACTCAAAACAACAGGAAAGGGAAAAAAAATTATTCTCAATTGTGAGGTGGAAAATACCACCAAAAAATTCTATGTACTAAAAGTGAGAGCTGATCGTCGGTCACTGTGGCCTGTGGGAGTCCATTTCATATTTTTCCATGAACACCGCGGGATTGTACTAAAATTCGATAAAACGAACAGGACATTGGTAAAAATGAATGTGGATAAGAAATTCGAAAGCACCAAGTGAAAAAAAATTAAAATTAATGGACCTGAATTAGTAGACTCGATATCCTTCCATACTGATTCTGCTACCGAATTACAATTTACATTTGCTCGTACTCACAATCGAAAACAAAAATCGCTGTCGAGTTTGTTAGAAATTCATAATGAAATTCCAAATGTAAAGGGATCTTTCAAATGAGTGAAAATTTTAATTAATTGCTGACTTAAGCCTGTTTGGTGAAAATTAAAATAAGATTTTTAGCATATTTTGATAAAAAATGATAAAATATATTGTTGAAAAATTGTAGTCAATTATTGACTTTAATTTAGATTTACCAAATAAAGCTTAATTTTTAAGAGTCCTACTTTTTCAAACATACAAATAAATAAATACAAATCATTTTTGTAATGAATAATACTATCAATTACTAGTATTAAAAAAAAAAAAAAAATATTTTAATTCAAAATTTATAACTCAACGGTAGAATACTCAGCTTTTAAGTGCGACTAGAAACTTTTAAACATTTGTATGAAACGAAGAATTCGTCCCAGCCATCGGTAATGTTTGGAATGCCACAGTTAATCTTGATTGAATGAGGTTATACAGATGAAATAAATTAAAAAAATAATTTTTTTTGTTGAAGAATGAAATAAATTGAAATTGTTCATATCCTTATGAACCCGACCAAGCTGGTTGGTTGAACTGTGTGTTTTATTGAATTTGATGTATGTTTATTTGAAGATTGATTCGTATCTGTTATGTTGAGTTCAACGGAGAGAAATAAATATTGACCAAAGAGAAGACAATGAATGATGAGAAAAAGAACAAAAATAAACTAAAAATGGTAGCAAAGGGTAGAAAAAGTAGATTGTAATTCCATGTTGTTTTTGTAAATGAGTCACAATCCAAAAGTGTAAAGTGAGTTAGGCAAGAACAACACACGAAGCCCATGGCCTATGTCAGGGGTCGACTTATGAAAAAAAGTTAGCATGGTAGGCCAAGTGAGTTGGGCAAAAACAAAGCACGATGCCCATGGCCTATGTCAAGGGTCGACTTGTGAAAAAAACTTAGCATAGCAGGCCAAGGTTGCCAACATGTTGATATCTTGAGCCAAATACTGAAGAAAAAAACATGCTCTGCAAATGGAATGGCCGATCTATGATCTTAAAGCATAAAAGAGTGTAAAACTTAACACACAAAAAAACATATCCAACACTGGCCTTCACAAATGCAATCTGGTAGCTCAACCCAAAGTAAACTTGACATTCAAAGAACAAAACAATTGGTTATTTTCTGTTAGAATCTACATGTAAAACCTTTGCCTTTTCATCTCAGCATCAAACAGCAACTATAAATTTATTTACAGCAAACTTGTATACAAAAATACCAATTTTCTGGTTTCAACACCGGGATAATTCTATTTAGGATACTGCTAATATATGCCGAGATTCCTCATTGGGAAAAATCTTGTCAACTGGATTTTCCTCCACTTCATCTGAATTATAGGAGAAGATGTCAACAGGGGCACTGGTGCTCCCAAAAGACCCTTGTTTGTGTTTAGGACTTTTATGATGATGATCGTGATCCAGATAGAACACAATCACGGTAATATCATCATGGAAATGACGCCTAACTCCCTTTTCGATCTTTTTAATGTCCTTGTATCTCACCTCCCTCTTCTTTGCTGCCTCGTGAATGGCAGCTTCAACTAATCGCTTGGCTATACCCTGTAAAATTTTCAGCACAACAAGAAGCAAGTCAAACTCTCTGTTCCGACCAAAAGCTTTCAAGAAATGAATGGCTGGATGCTAAACAAGATTAACAATGTTATATCTAATGAAGTAAAAGTTTGATGCTTTGCCATTGTGTTTTAACTGATTGAGATAATGAATTCTCATTCTACATAGCATTTAGAAGCAATTGAGAATAATACGAGATCCTTGCAATCCTAATATAGAGGTCTTTACATAGGAACAGCTAGTAGAGCGAATTTCTCAAGTAAAAGAATAGCATCCAGGCATGTGTCTATGCTGAATTTATATCTGTAAAAGTAGCAGGGAAGAGAAACTTACAGCTCTTGGGTATTTAAATACAATATCCACTGCTGCTTCATCACTGAGATGCTCCCAGAGGCCATCTGAGGCAAAGATTAAAAACAAATCTTGTGGCCTAAGCTTCCGAGTAACAATTGACGGTTCAGCTGTTAATAGCGGTCTCTTCAAAGGAATAGGGTTTCCAAATTGTAAGAAAAGTGGGTCTCTGTTAAAATCAGGTTTTTTCAGATAGACGTCGCCAATAGATCTTGACACCTGGAAATTATAATTGCACAAATTAGCATCTTACATGACATTTTGATAGGACGTAGATGATAAAAAGAGAAGAGAGCAGATAATTACACACAC
This sequence comes from Fraxinus excelsior, assembly GCA_019097785.1. NCBI lineage: Eukaryota > Viridiplantae > Streptophyta > Magnoliopsida > Lamiales > Oleaceae > Fraxinus > Fraxinus excelsior. The sequence continues at coordinate 15,491,644 of CM032642.1, forward strand.
ACTCAATTTCTACCAACACCATGCTACCTCTGAATTATATGGAAAGAAACAGACTAGATCCTAAAAGTTATATGAGCATCGTGAAAATTTATAGCCATCCGGATGGACAAAAACAGAGGCAGAGGACTAAAATTTCACCAGAATCACAATACTTTGCCTTATAAGATCTTCAACGGCAACTCATGAGCAAAATGCCCATAACTTCAGCTGCATGAGACAATGGGAAGAGAGGCAGAGGAAGTGATTTCTGGATGAGTGGAGAAGATATAGCCTTTAAGAAAATGAAAATGTGGCTCACAATAAATGAAGTAAGAGGAATACATGACTATTTTGGATCGTGTAAAGAATAATAGATAATCATCTTTCGAAGAAAAATAGAATGGGGAGTGTAAAAAATGAAACAAATGATTTTACAATGAGTGACATAACACGTGCTAGTGCCAGTACCAAAAAACCAATTGGCAATGTGTGATATAACACATACCAGTACCAGAAACAAACTGGTGCCAGTATCTTTAGTAAGATGGGCATGCAAGTTGGCCCAGATGTGCTTGGGATTTTGGAATAATCGAGACTTAAAAATTGTAATAAAGAAGATTAGTGCTACAATGAGGTCGTCTCCAATGTTAAAAGCTATGTGTCACCCTTTCTCAACCTTCATTCAGCAAATCACAAATATCTGAATTTGATCCGATGGTTGATGGAGGAGATCTCTTAGTAGCTTCTCTATAAAGATTGAGCATAAACAGTATAATATCAGAAGCCTCAACCGTTCAAAGTTGCCGATCTAGATTCCAGGATCAGTTCGAATTCAGTCTGAATTGAGTTCAAATCACACTAAACACTATACATTGTGTATTTCTAAATGCTCATTGTGTTAGTGAATATATGGACAAATTAGCTAGTAGTAGCCAGAGTAGAACAATGAAAATAATCACCTGGATTATGCCCTTGATCCTCCAAACTCCACGACAATTGAAAACTATGGGTGAATCATCAGGATGTTGAGCTTCAACCTCCCTCCTTACATTTTCACACGACACGTTATGATCCGTTGACAAACGTTCTGCCACCACCGAATTCCTCTTCCCATCAGAACCTCGGCTACCAAGCACTGCTCTAGAGTCTCCTAAATTCGCGACATACAGTTCACCATCAGATATTGCACCGACAAGACAACATGATCCAACTGAAACAATCTGCGGTCTGATAGGCAATGATCGCTTCACCAAATGAGTAAAATCCTCTTCTGTAGCATTAAATGCCTTCTTCATTACATCCCCAGATAACCCTCCATGTTCTTTGGTAAATTCTGAAAATATTTGAACGCATTTCAGATAAAGAAATAATATTAAAGGATTTTCTTTATTCATTTTTATGAGTCAATACTCAATCAATCACTGCAAATTTATACAAGGGAGCCATGCAATTCATAGAACTGTCACTTAACAATAATCAATAAAAATGTTTCATAAAAAATAATGATAATAATAATAATAAATAAATGGTCCAAGATAGAAATAAGAAGAAGACCCAAAAATCTCAAAATATTAAGAATAAAAACTAAAACCCCCTTTTCAAAATTTCTTTATAAAGTTCCATAATTCATACCAAGAGAGGCACAAAAACACTTCAAACAAAAAAGAGTTACAAGTATACATCGATCCATAATCTTCAAACTCACAATTCATGTAATACAAAAATTAAAAATAAAAAATAAAAAAAATACAGACGCATCTCCAGATAAAGAGCATCAGCTCATGTATGTAAGCAATCATACACAATTACAAATAAGAAATGATAATTCACACACGTAAAAATAGAGAAAACCCAGCAAAAACAGAGCAAGAGAGAATTGTGTATGACAATATTACTGCGTAAATAAGGGAAGAGGTGGCGGCTAACAAAACGGGAGGCTTCAGGGCCTCCGTGTCCATCATAAACGCCGATGTAAGTTGCCGATGGCGAAGTGTAGACTTGGCTCTGGTCTTCGAGGGTTGAATTAGCCTGCACAACAGCTATAGAAAAGTCTCCAGTTGCGTGTGGCTTCAAATCGATGTGCCATAACAACCCATCATTCCGAATCCCAAAACATCTCTCCAATGGTCTAAAACAGCACGATCGCAGCATCTTCTATATCTTGATTCTTATCCCTTTTTTCACAATTTCCGATTTTAAAGTATTTTTTATGGAATTTGATTGTGGGTATACGATGATTATACAGTTCTGTAAAAACTTGATGGGTAGACGTAAAATTTAAGGGGGGTTTATGGAAGAAAATGGAGGAGAGAGTTGGGAATACCGCGTGAGAAAGAAGATGAACAAGAGAAAAAAAACTCACACGGTCATAACACTCACAATACGCGTTTTAGGTTTTCATACTTATAAGCAAATGGGTAAGAAATTGACTAATGGTGTGAAGTGAATTTTTGAAAAATGCAGATGTGGGGGAGAGCTATGAATTGACGTGTAAAGTTATTTTAATAATAAAATTTAAAATTTAAAATAAATTTGAAAAGAAATGATTAAAAAATTTAGGGACTACGTTATATTTTTTAAAATCGATTATTTACTTACTTTTTAGAGAAAATTGCAGTTACGGTATCAAATATTTCACTTTTAAGTAGACTTTGTCCAAACCTTTCATTTGTACCATCGTAAGCTCCAAATATTAATCAATTAATGGTCAAAATAACGGTTTCTGTCCATTTGGATTTCATATGCGAATTTTTTAAAAGTTTGGTACTGTGGGTGGAACAAATGAAAAGTTTGAACGAAGTCCGTAAAAAAAGTGAAAATTTCAGTACTGTGACTACAATTTTTCCAACTTTTTAAAAATGTAAGTTTACTTCTTTTGTAAGTTTAGTCAAAGTAATTGATACTCTCCTGATATGCAAGTATTGTTCTAAAAAGTTGCTTGTAGTCCAATCCTCAATTTCTTTTTTGGCCGTTTCACATTCACTTTTACGAACGATACATCTGTAAAATACATGACAATATGTGACATTAAAAGTCTTGATTCTAGATTGATCCTCAGATTTTATTCTTAATTTATGCTAACTTCATTTGTATGCTTTAAGTATAATGTATATACATTCTCTAGCCTAGATATTGGCTCTTAGATTGATCTCAACCTTAATTCATGATATTGAACTCTTTAATATTTCATTTTTTTTGTTTATTTTCATACTTATCTGCAATAATAATTTTATTTTTGCTTCAAATTTGTTGAAATGATAAATTCAAACTCAAACTTAAATGAAATTACTTGTTTCGAATATTGATGTTTAAGATGCATCTTATCGACATTCGTGAATGATAAATTTTACATTGAATCGTTGAATCGAAAAATTGGATGCTATCATATTTCTCTACATCAACTAGAATATGTTCCTTGAGTTGGAGATAAATATACTTGATTGCATTTTATCTATTATCTATATATTCTCCTTTTTCGGTTCAACTAAAAATTTAAATTAAAATTTAAGTCAAGATCAACAACTAATTTCAACTGCACATTTCATGTGATTTTCAATTTTTAAACCATGCATTCTATCAATTTTTATCAAAATCTATTAAAAATCTAATTTTTATCTAAACCAAACAGAGGCGTTGTCATTTTTCCTTTGTATTGTGGTCAGATACGCCCTTACGCGAATGCATGTACTCTCTGTCCATAAAAATAAATTTGTTTTCATTTTCACTTAAATTAAGAAAATATAATTAATATAGTTAAAAATATAATTTTCTTTACGTTTTTTTAATATACCCTCAACGTGACCTCTATATACTCTTTCGAAAAAGAAAGTTATTTTAGAAATTAATTTTCAAATATTATTTAAGATAAAAAATTTCACAAAACTCTTGTAGAAGAAGTAGAAGTCCTATCAAAAAGGTCATTGATCAATTTTTATTAAAATTTATTAAAAATATTTTTTTTTTACTAAAATCGAACAGGGGCCTGATTTTTCATGGAAACAATTTTTGAGAACCTTCCTATCAACTTGAAAGGTTAAAGATAAAATTGCTAGAAATCGAAGGTTGAAAATAGATTGGGACTCCAATTGTAATTTGTCCCTCTATTTTGGGTGTGGAAATTATAAAAGAATGTTTGATTGCACTACAGGTACAGAAAATGGAGCCACATAATTCTGTCGGAATAGACACGATAGGGGGTGGGTATTTTTTTATTTTTATTTTTCAATATTCCAGGCCCATGTGAGTTTTCTGACAGAATTAACAGAATTCTGTGCAAATGAATTAAACCAAGAATGATCACACGGGCCATGTACGTTACGGGAGGCAGCTGGCCATATGTTCGAATGCGTGGTCAATCAAAGAGTCAAGATCTTGCTTGTTATATTGTATTAAAACATTTTATTATAATGTTTTCTAATATTATATTATTTGTTTTATGAATTTTATAACATATAAATACGACATACTATGTTATACATTCTACCATATTGTATTGTGTATATTTCTGGGGAGGTGCTAGTGGTACATTATGGATATCAAAATGCCCACATGGCGGCCCCCTATTGGGGGGCCACTTGACGCGCCCGGCGACCCCCCAATAGGGGGCCACCATGTGGGCATTATGGATACCATTATGGTATCCATAATGTACCACTAGAATTTTCCATATTTCTGAAATCATATCATTTTCAACGTTTCTTGACACTATCATTCAATAATGATAGGTAGGCATTAGTCATGTTCGAATAACTACCGTCTATTTCTAACTTACGAATAACCCAGTAATGAATATAGTAAAATTTACGCATACTGTAAAGTTTATTTAAGAGTGTTTTTAAATGATTTAAATTATAATTAGGTATTGATGAGAAATGTGCAGTTAAAAAAAAGAATTTTTTTTGAATTTAAGTATAAATTATTTTATTAAAAAATATGTTATTGAAATGCGATCAAAACTTCAGAAATTAGGGCTCAAACAAGGACAAATGTACAAAACGGTGGGTTATTCAAAAGTTAGATTGGACCACATATTAAAGTTTTTTAGAAAGATAAGGCCACCCCACTATAGGATTTTTTATACATTATTTTTCTTCTGACCTCCTAAACACGTTATGGAAAATTAATTAATTAATGCTTGTTGCAATAATATATCGTTGACGTGGACCGTAAGGCAATGCAGAAGTTCTTTTCGTTAGGTATTGTTTGGTAGGAAAAAAAAAAGAGGTTAAAAATATTAGGTGTTTATGCAATAGAGTTTGAAGAGGGGTATATACTTTTTGATAACAATAATATGTGTCTTGGATACTTGCCGTTTTAACAAGTCCCTGTTTGGTACACATTAAAATTTTTATTTTCGTTCTTCTACTCATTTTCAATCACACATTATTCAATAAAATAATATTTTCTATCACATTAATAACTTTTCCTTCTTTTTCAACCATACATTCTCCATTAATCTACTATTTCAGAATACATTCTTACAAATAATATGGCTCAAACACACCCTAAATTATATTTTGACTTAATAGCACAAAATGTCCATACGTTTGACATGTAGTGTGCAAAATGTCCTTACGTTTCAATTTTTTGCATTTTCACCCATATTTCAACGTTTTAAATAGAGGTGAAAATGCAAAAAGGCTTATTAGCACAAAACGTGCCTACGTTTGACAGTTAGTGTGCAAAACATCCCAACGTTTCATTTTTTTGCATTTTCGCCCCTATTTCAACGTTTCAGTGTGGAAAACGTCTTTTTCACTATTTTTTAGTGTAAAATGACCAATTTACCCTCAAATTTAAATAAAACAAAGAAAATGAAATGAAAAATAAAAAAATAAATTGTAATTATACTCCCAAACTTTTTAAAAAGTGCAAGTGGGTCCAAAAGTCTTATTAAAAGGTTTAAGCACAAAACGTCCCTACGTTTGACACTTAATGCGGAAAACGTCCCTACGTTTCAAACATGTTTGTATTTGCTCAATAGCACAAAATGTCCCTACGTTTGACACTTATTGCGTAAAACATCTTTACGTTTTATTTCTTTTTACATTTTCATCCTTATTTCAACGTTTCATTGTGGAAAAACGTCATTTTCACTATTTTTCAATGTAATATGACCAATATACCCTCATATTTAAATAAAAGAAAATAAAAATAAAAATAAATTATATTGTGCTCCCAAACTTTTTAAAAAGTACAAATGAGTTCAAAAATCTTATTAAAACATTCAAACCATCAGTCTTTTCCTCATCTCTCAACTTTATCCTCCCTCCACCACCTAAACCACCAGATCCCACCATTTAAACCGTTAATGCTGGCAACTATCAGCCCCAGGATTGTAGAGGGAGGTGAGATGGTTTGAATGGTGGTGGGGTCTGGTGGTTTAGGTGGTGGAGGGAGGATAAAGCTAAGGGAGGAGGAGAAGATTGATGGTTTGAATCTTTGAACTCATTTGCACTTTTTAAAAAGTTTGGGAGCACAATTGTAATTTATTTTTATTTTTATTTTCCTTTTTTTCTTTTATTTAAATATGAGAGTATATTGGTCATTTTACATTGAAAATAGTGAAAATGACGTTTTTCCGCAATGAAACGTTGAAATAAGGACGAAAATGTAAAAAAAATGAAATGTAAGGATGTTTTACACAATAAGTGTCAAACGTATGGACATTTTGTGCTATTGAGCAAATACAAACATGTTTGAAACGTAGGGACGTTTTCCGCATTAAGTGTCAAACGTAGGGACGTTTTGTGCTTAAACCTTTTAATAAGACTTTTGGACTCACTTGCACTTTTTAAAAAGTTTGGGGGTATAATTAAAATTTATTTTTTTATTTTTCATTTCATTTTCTTTGTTTTATTTAAATTTGAGGGTAAATTGGTCATTTTACACTAAAAAATAGTGAAAAGGACGTTTTCCACACTGAAACGTTGAAATAGGGGCGAAAATGCAAAAAAATGAAACGTTGGGATGTTTTGTGCTAATAAGCCAATGCAAAAAATTAAAACGTTGGGACGTTTTGCACACTACATGTCAAACGTAAGGACGTTTTGTGCTATTAAGCCATTATATTTTCCACAAGAATGAGTAAAATTTTGTTTTATTGCTTAAAATTCAAAACTATAGCCAATTACAATCTAGTTGATAGTGAATGTTTGGCATTGAAGCACAAGTAGGAACTTAAGGAAGGTCATATTTGGCAACATAACGTCCCAACTCTTGAATTTTACATCGAAATGTCATTTTTAATACATTTGATTGGATTTAGCGTGAATGCAAATTAGAGAAATATCGTTTTTTTTTTCACTCATCGCAAACATCTCTAATACGATATAGATCTATAGAATGTGTCACAACGTTGAATAACCACTCAAACTGGGTTACTAAAAGTGTGCGTAGACTCCTTTCGAAATTATGCCAAAATACAGAAATTCCCTACGAAAGCGACCAATGACCATCTTTTTTACCGAGGTTAAGTCGAGGTGGGCTTCATTATATGATTGGTGACAAATGACAATTGCTGAATACTATTGCAGACTAGTCCATGCCTGATTTCGTCCCAGCTTCGTGTTGAGGGAAATTGACAAAAGAATTCATGTGGAAAACAAAACTTACTTGTACCTCAAAGACTATTCTTCAAAGAATTTTGGTCCCAATTTGCCGTATTAGTCCAATGCTTTCCATTGCTGACCAGGTCGCGCGACCCAATGACAGTTGGACTTGAGAATCCCATCCCACTTTTTCGTTTGATAAAATTTATAAATGGTTAAATTTCTTCTGGTAATATATTAAAAAATAAAAATTATACATAATATTTATTTTTTTACTTATAAAAAAAATACCCTCGAAGGGGATTGGGCTAAATCCGCACCTGTATCTACCATTTATTTTTATCTACTTAGCATCCGTTTGGGATATAAGCTGTTTAATATATAAATGGATAGATATGAGGTGTGAATAAGTGAATAGTACTTGTGGATCTATTGAAACAATTTATATATTAACCAAATGAAGGATTATAAATTCAACGGTTTATAAATTTTTCCCAAATGGAATATTTGGAGTGTTTTAAATTACAAAATTTATTCTATTATAAAAATCTTATTTTAATTTATTTATTTCTAATTTTAACTGACAAAATATTATTTATTTTAAATTTACTCATTATTTATAAGTAGAATTTTGAAGCTTAAGCAGCACAAGCTGCACCTTCTCATCATTTCCAAATTCTCTGATGACAGAAGTTGATGTTCAAATACGACTGCACTATAGTCAATTGACTACCCATAGCATTGATGCAAACACTTTGACTACGATTGCCGCTTCTCTCCATGTATTCAATCTATACAATTAATAGGAGCAATGCTACACTAACAGGGTAGGTGACACGATTTAAAAATAGGGAACACGTGTCAACTTTTAATTCAACAGTTTGAAAATAGAAAAGAAAAAAAGAACCAAACATGTGCTGACATGCAACACCTGTCACTTGTTTCAGCTTGGCTATTTATCACTTCTGTATACAAAAATACTACTTGCACATATATTTTGTACAAATGAGTTTACAGATGTTGACATAGACAGATTAAAAAAAAAAAAAAAATTTAACCGACCTAATACGTAAATAATAATGATGATGATGATGAATTACACATAAAAAATTATTTTTACTTTAAAAAAAATCTTTTATTACCAAAAAAAAAAAAAAAAAAGAATTGGGCTAGGGGACTGGGCTTGAGCCCAACCAAGTCCCCCTAAATCCGTCCATGGGTGTTGAGATTGCAGCACTTCATTGATTGGTTTAATTGTATTTTTGTCCAAAATTCAATGAACTCTTGTCATTAGAAATTTTGTAAAAATAGCATGTACATTTAGCATTTCTCTATCGTTAAAATATATTTTTGTACCTAGTCATAAAATAGGACCTTAGCGTTGCAAATTATAAGGTGGGTCTGATCTATTTTACTCCCTCAGTGTTCTTGAACCAGTAAGTTTGATCAAATGATGCAGCATCAGTTGGATAAAGGATTTGCCCGTCAAGCACTCGGGATATTTTGAAATAGATTTATTTTTCAATTAATCATTTGTATACATTTCAGCTTGCATTTTTATTTATGGATCAACTTAATATTATAAATCGAATGTTTAAATTGTTAAGCATGGAAAGATTCGACTGACAATTGGATCTAAAATTTATTGTCCACAATCGGTAAATAAAGACGAACACTATATTTTGATAAAATAACTCGATTTTTATTAAAGTTGATCTTGACTTTGTTAATATAATTGGGCATATATTTTAGAATATATTGGACTGAACCATGTGAAATTTAATTTATGGAAGTAATCAGATGAATTTAATTTCACTTTACTGTTGTACATAGTACATTAATTCTGCGCACTGTGAACTTCGATTACTAATTTGAAGTTTTTGATGTATCAAAAGGTGAGATCAAATCACTGATCAATATTTCAGTGTCTTGAAAATTAAAGTGAAATAATCAAGGAATATATTTAGCAATATGAAATCCGTTAACCTATTTAATATCGGCACTATCATGACCTCTAAGGGATTTTCTAGTTGACGGTTAAATTTCACCTCAGTAATTCGACATGGACCGTTGAATTAATATTTTGATTTGATCACGATGGACCGTCAAATAGAAAATGAGATCGAAAATTTAATATATATTTGAAAAATGGCATTTTGGTCATTTTACTTTGTTCCAAATATTCGAAGTGATCAGCGATGGTAATTAAGGGTGTCAACAAGCCGAACTGAGCCGCGAGCCGGAACCTTTTGCTCAAGTTCGGAGTGATAAAAATATTTCGAGCTTTTTTTTGGCCTGAACTGAGTTGAGCAAAAGCTCGGCCAAAAAAATTTAAGCTTGACCCACGCGAGCCTGAGCTAGAGCTAGAGTTGACTTTTTTTTTTTTTTTTTTTTTTAAATTCGTGACTAATCTAGTCCCTGTTTGAAACCCATTTTTTGGTGAAAACTCATTTTTGTACAGTGCCAACAGACAACACGCACCACAGTCAAGAAAATGTGTCAGAATGCCAACGGAATGCCAACAGACAACACGTGTCAGAATGCCAACAGACAACACGCACCACAGTCAACCTAATGTTCATAGAAAATATACAGATAAATGCGCAGCTGGAGAATTATTTTCTGGACCAATTCAAGGGGAAGAATCAGACAGCAATGTGAATCCAGTAAAAAGACACCAAAATTTCATTGTCTCCGGCAAAGACATAACACTGTTTCCACTAGAAAGTCTTTTGATTTTGTTGAGAAAGTGGATTTTTCTCTCTTCTTCTCTGTTGCCACTTCGATCCGGAGTGTTCTAAGCCTACAGATCCGGAGGTTTGCAAGAAAAATGTCGCCGTCTACAATGGATAATGACTGCCCCCGGTGGCACTATTCCCCTGACCACACGGTAAGTCATTCTTCATTTGAGAATTTTTTGCGACCATACTGTGTACATTTGCTTCGAATATACAATGAACTGTCACTTTATGCACATGGAGAGAACTCAAATTTTCTCTTCGTTCACTACCTTTTTGGCATACCCACCATTGGCACTTCCCCTTGTAACTTTGGACGGAAAATGATTTTGCATCATGGTTTATCCGTTTCCGCCAATATCGTGTAACTCTTAACCCTGTGTTTCCCTTGGCAGCGGTACACAAGTGGGAGCCCTAGCCACTTCAACTATGCTTCTTCCAAGTTGCAGGCACCCCATGCCGTAGTGCGTAAGACCGCAAAATGGAACCAGTCAGAGCACAAAGTATTCGTCGACACTTACGAACTTGTCATAGCTGAAGGCCACCGACGAGGCAAATGCTTTTCCCTGAAAGGATGGCATCGTATAGCAGACATGTTCAACGCCTCGATGGGAAAGGTCTAGACTACATCGCAGATGAAGAACTATTGGAATAAACCGCAGACGGAACACAAACACATGTTTGAGTTGCTGCGATGCATTGGAAGCTTGGGTATCGGAAGAATTCACGCCTTGGACCCTTGGTAGGAAGTAAAAATTAAGGTATCAAATTCTTTCACTTTTGTTTGCACCAAAACAGTCCTGACCTATTAGACAGTAAAAAAATGCACACGGGACTCGATCTAATTATGTTACTTGGAAAAATTTTCACATCTTCAGCTCCTACTTTTCGAGTTGCTAATTCTAGTTGACGATGATGTTGGTTTTGTTGGTATTGATTGAACATGATGAATGGAAAAAAATTGCATCTTCCAATTATTTGATATATGTGAGTACAAGTTCTATCGAATGTATGTTTTGCTTGACTTCCCATTCATCCTTAATCCATAGAACCCAAAGATACACGTTAATGCACTTGTGAGTGATTCTTTCGCATTCGAATGTAATTTATCCTCTACCTCATCTATGTAGGAGAACCTAAAGTACGTGAAGTAAAAGAACTTCAACTGCAGTGAGATCTATGACACATATGGCAAATTTTTCGGGAACACCGACGACTCGACTAAGTATGCGTTGTCCCTAACGAAGCTGTTGCAGCGTGGTTTTGACTTGGGCACAGATAGCGACAAAGAGTATGAAGGCAACAAGTTCCCCATTAATGCGGAGACAATGGATTTCAGTGACAGCGTAGTCGAAGGTAAAGCTAACTCCTCCATGAATATATCCGAAAACCATAGTGGGGATAAAAGAAAATGCAAACACAGGAAGGTGAAAGGAAAGAAGAAAATGTACGGTGCCCAAAAGGTTTCAGCTTCACTTGAGCAATAGTTAGTGTTGGAACGGATCTTGCCTTAATTGAGAGATCACATCATAAGGAAGGAATGTTAGTCGGAGAGTGTGTTGACGAACTTCTATCGTTTGGGCATGTGCAGGAACGTGATCGGCTCCACCTATTTGCCTTATGGTTCTTACGGGACAAAGAAAATCGTAACTCGAACTGTGCTGCCAAGAGACCTTATTTGAGATTTAAGTTCATCGAATACTGTTTCGAGCAGGATAGTCTGTCCATTCACCGTAAGAGGTGAGCGCTCTGTTCGGTTATTTGCGCTGCGGTTTAATGTTTTTTCCATTTTATTTGTACGATTTTATGTGTACTGGACCCTCATTTAATTATCCTTGTATTTGCAACTTGATGTTGGATAGTAACTTCGAATTTGTGTTCTAATATGTAGTTTCAGTTCGATACCATTTATGTTTGCACAAGCCTGTTGTTCTTAACTAGTGAGGTAGTGATAGTGCATGTACCGCAGGAATATATTTCTTGCATCCTAATTTGAGAATTATGCATGAGTACATAGTTGTGACATTTCAATATGTTTTTCAAATCTACATTATTACTTCTACTTCCGTTCCATAACTTGTTAACCAAAACAATAAAACATGGAATGTTCCATGCATCTTAATTTTGAACCACACATCCCCATTGGCCGAGTAAAACAAAAAAGGACAAATCATTTCTTCAGCATCTTTTTTGCTTCAAATTATTATTCCCACAATAATTCTATAAATAGCAACTACACGTGAACGGTATTATTTCATAACTCCCTACGTAAATTAGTTTATTCTTTCAAAAACTCTTGAAGCCTACAAGTTTGTTCGTAAGGCCTTCAATTTGCCCGAATATTTGACATTGCTACAGAATAGAAACAAGTTTGAAATGATGTCAAATACTTCGGATATATACTCATCTTCATAAACAGACTACAACGTTGAATCGATGTCTGATTCTGATGCGAATTCTGATGAAGATTTGGTATAGCAGTTAGAGGAGGACATTAACACGTGGCTTCACTATTGTAGAATCATCGAGCGAATTGTTCGCAAATATTTGGCACCTAATAGAGCACGTCAATATTTATTCTCGACAATGCAATGCGATGCGGCCACATTTTTATGCTACAAAATATGCATGTGTATCCACAAACATGTTTCCAGGAATTTACCCTCCAATGTTTATGTACTTTACGCACATCATTTGCGATGAGTACTTAACGAACATTGACATATACGAACAAGTTGGAATGTTCTTGTATATTCTAGCACGCGGCAAAGGATATCAGCAAGTGCAAACGATGTTCGATCATTTGTACATGTGCGGCTTTCGCGGTGACCATGATTAAACCAGACCCGCATTACAACGAATCCACATGTGGAATGATATCCCCTGTTCCAGGTTGTTTTTGTAATGCAATTGATGGTGCAACAGTAATAGTGCTTACGAATTCCTTTTATGTTGATAAAATATTGAAATTGTAGGATTGCATTGGTGCGATCGAATGAACCCATGTGAGAATTGTGCTACCACGAAATATAAGATAGAATTACATTGGAAGAAAGGGGATTCCAACACAGAATGTAGTGGCCACCTGTGATTTCAATCTCTATTTTACGTTTGTGATGCCGGGAATCATCAACAATACCCACGATAGCTGCATATTGACCCGTGTTTAACATAGTCTAGAAATCAATTTTCCACGACCTATGAACGGGAAATATTACCTGGTTGACTCTGGTTTCGAAAATAAGCTTGGGTATATGGCTCCATATAAGGGCTCTCATATCAGATATCATTTTCAAGAATTTTGCAACGCAAGGGAAAGCCATCGCCGTCAGTTCTGAAATGTGCATGAGTGGTTCAATTTTCATCACTCCTCATACCGTAACGTTATTGAGCATGCGTTCGGTGTTTGAAAATAGAGATGGAAGATCATTGATCGAATGCCTGCTTATAATATGAGAGCGCAAACAGCTGTGGTCATGGTCACAATGGGTATACATAACTTCTTAAGGAGAAACAGTCAGCTTGATGAGGGTTTTCATAGAGTCATAGAATTAGATGACGACGAAGTCTAGATAGATCTACCTTATGAAGATGAAATTATCACCGAGCTAGATACAATAGTCGAAGAGGACATGCCGTGGCAGCAACTACGCAATTACATGGCGCATGCATTACGTTAGAAGTTATAGAATGCGCCCGAATTTATTGGGGGCTCAATGTATTCGTGTTAGTCGTTATATATGCCGATGTTTGCGAAAGCATTTATAATTTTCCACGAATTCATTTCCTTTTTTATCCACAGATTTCTTGAGTGGATTGATAATTTTATGGTGAATGCAAAATAATTCCTAATAGAAATAAGATTTTTTATGTGAATGTGCGTGCTGTCTTTAGCAATTATGAAAACTATTACACCTAACACACAAGTTTGAAAGGCAATATTGGAAATTAAAATAATGGTGGATGATGAAAGTCAATTCTCTCAAGTGGGAATGGAACATTGTGAGATGGGACTTGATAGTTAAGGTACCTGGGTCCCATTACTTTTGAAAATTGATTGGGAAAGAAATGGTTGAGAATGGGTTTCAAACAGGGGGGCGTAAATTTTTTTTAAATAATTTAGAATTTATATAATTTATACGTATTATAAATAATAACTAAATATTAACATATAAAAAATTACAACTAAAATAAAAAGAAAAAAATTTTGAAAAAAAAAAGAAGTGGCAGACAAGTTTTTTTAGGCTCACGGGTCAGCCCCACCTAGCCACGAGCCAGCCTAACTCGGGCTTTTCTGGGTCGAGCCCGAGCTAACGAGCCATTTTGTCATCCCTAAGGGTAATACGTAAGAACAATAAGTCAGATGGTGTAATTATTGTTTATATAGCTTCAATAATTTTAGTTACATTGAAAATGCAATCTCATTCTTTCAGTGGAATATAATGTGATTAATGAATTATCTAGGGCAATAAAAAGATATTTAGGTCAAGATTAATGGTGTTTTGTTGAATGAAATTGTGGCCTTAGATTTTGGAGTGATCATGTACTGTTAGATTGAGTAACATAACAAAGGGGGTGGATTACGACTCACTATTTTTCCCTTTTATTTCAATTTTTGCAATAGATTTTTAAGGTTTTTATTTTTGTGGGGTTGTTGTTGCAATTTTGTTATAGAGGACACGTTCTACAATTTTGACTCAGAAGACTTAATCCGTAATACTTAGCTACTATTTGATTTCCATTATCTAAAAACTCAGTTTTTCTCGAATTTATTTTTAATCACACATTCTCGAAATAAAATATTTTGTACGTAAATTCGAAACTTTTTCCTACTTTCTAACCTCACGTTCTCCAAATATTCACTTATACACAACACATTTTCAGTAAAAAAAAATGAGGCTCGAACGCACCCTCAATCTACAATTATGGTTGAAGGACCAAAGTTTACCTTATCAAACGAATATAAAGACCAACTATGCAATTTCACTAAAAAATTGGGAGGAATAGAAAAACCACCATGGACATCAACAAAGAATCTTCTTGGTGAAGCGGCACCTGTGGTTGTTACCGCAGTTTAGCATGAGGCGGCGACACCTTTGGGTGCCAATGCCATGGTTGAAACTATGACATAGTGCCCGTTGAAGGTGTAGCAATTGTGGGTCATCATGCACGATCACCCTCACGATGGGGCGGCGCCTTTGGCTTGTCCTTGTGAAATAGTGGTGACAGAGAGGCCACCCACAATGCTGCCATGAATTCTAAGAGGTTGGTTGGTCTGACGAAGCCAGTAATTGAGCGATAGGTGGCCTTTAGTTTTTTAACAAAATGAAGGTGGTTTTATTTGGGCTAGGTTCTTAAGTTTGGGCAAGATTTTATAAAGAGTAATGCTACTTGTACATCATTGTATACAAATTGATGTACTATGGAAGAAATAAAAAATGAGGAAATAAAAAAGGACAAAGAAAAAAAAAACATGTTTTGGAAGAGAGTGAAAAAAGAAAGAAAGAAAATGAAGTCATTAAAATAATGCACATCATCAATTTGTACACAATATTGTACAAATAACATTACATGTTTGGAAATCAAGTTGGCCCACTTCGTTTGAGTCATGATTTGAATTGTGACAGACTTTTTTACTTGATTGTTGCCTTACGAGCTTATATAGTTCATATAGACCAGATCTTTGTGACTTGGACCCGATCATTGTGAAATGGGCCATATCTTTACAAAATTGGATTAAAAGCCAACTTTTAATTTAGGGAAGATTACCAAAACCTACATTTCTAATATCAAATCTTAGACTTCTATTTTCACAGATCAGGGATTAATTATTTATTTAACATTTGTTAAACTCACATCTCACCATTTCTCTCTCCGTATAACAGAAACAACCTAAAAAATAGCTGGCTCTGGTAACAAAAGGAAGAAGAAGAATTACTTCGATAGCCATTGTTGTTATGAGGTTTTGGAAGAAAAAGTCGGACATCACCACCATTGCACGCAGCGTGGTGTGCTACGTACAGCGTTGCGCACAAAGATGGTGATGTAGTGTAGCATCTATTCGACCTTGTTTGGGGTAATATCTTGGGTGGTGGTTGGTGGGTTTTGTTGGTGCGATGGTGGTGGTGGAGTGGCGGTACCGATGGTGATGTTGGTGGTGGTGATGCCGATGATGATGTCTAATATTTGCTTCCATTTATAGTTTATTTTAGATCATAATCCCTACCATTAGGTGTTTCTTATATTTCATCTGTAGTAAACCCCTTGAATTGCCCCTTTTGTGATTTTTTCCTTGTTTTCCTTTCAATTTTGTATCATGAGCAGCGAAATACCACTGTATCTTAAGGACTATACAAATTTTTGTGTGCCATTTTGTGTTTAAGTAATAAATCAACTGTATTTATCTTCTCTCTTTCTGTCTCTTCACCTTGTTTATTTTCACCACCCTAAATTTCTTTGAGTATGTTTGGTTAAGATTTTTAAAGTTATAAGTTGGTCAAATATCATTTATAATGGTGGTGTGGTATTGGTGGTGGACGAGTGGTTATACCAGTGATGGTGCTGGTTGTGGTGACCATTTATATGTTAAATGTGACCATCTATGACTCAGTTTGTGTTAATTGTGACTGGTTATAACTAATTCTATCTTCGTTGTGATTGTTTGTGATCAAATCTATCTTAATTGTGATTGTATGTATTCAAATTAAAAGTGCCTTGGTTACATACATAAATTAGACTGACCTGGTCACAGACTGTCACACTTTAGACAAATTTGGTCGCAGTTACTCACAGATAAAAGAGGTCAATGACTTGGTTATATGCAGTCACAAATTAGACAGACCTGATCACGCACAGTTACACTAAAGAAAAATTTGATCATGGTTAATCACATATAACACATGTCTTATCATAAACAACAAATCTGGTCACAGATAACACAATTTGTAACATACAATGCAATACACCACCACCACCACGCAGATTAACTCCAATGCACTATCATCACTTATAACGTACCATAATCGTCACCACGCAGATCTATTTCCTAAACATTATTACCACCTTATCACCACCATTTGCAAAGCTATTTGTATTTGAGAGAGAGAGAGAGAGAGAGCGTTTTGAATTTCTGGAAGCTTCTGTTCTTCATTGAAAAGTTCCCTAAAATTGGGGATTTCTATTTGTGTTTGTAAATGTATATACACACAGAGCTTTTTAGAAATAGAGTTT
The DNA here is from genome assembly GCA_019097785.1 of Fraxinus excelsior. Classification (NCBI taxonomy): domain Eukaryota; kingdom Viridiplantae; phylum Streptophyta; class Magnoliopsida; order Lamiales; family Oleaceae; genus Fraxinus; species Fraxinus excelsior. The sequence goes on from CM032642.1 coordinate 15,509,141, forward strand.
TATTGAATTTCTGGATGCGAAAATGTTCCCTAAAATTGGTGGTTTGGGTAGGTTGAGGATATAATGTATGCCAATTGTAGATATGTATAAATTATAATTATATTATATATATTATTAATTGGAATTATGATTTGATTTATGAAAGTATTTTTAAGATTATTAATTATGAAATGCGATTCTTATAGTGTAGTACTTGTCTAATTTTCCTTGGGGAACTTAGAAAAATATCTTTAAAATTAAGGGCCTTTAGAAAAATCATATGAAACATATTTTGAAAGTAAAAAATACTGTGTAAAATCAATTGTCACTTTTTTAATAGAAAAAATGATACATTAAAAAAAAAAGTGACATTGAAAAAGTGATCAACTGTCACTTTTTAAAGTTAAGTGCCAATTTTTTATTAAAAAAATGACATACAATGTGACTTTTATTAAAAATTGATGTTTTTCACTAGAAAAAGTGATAGAAATAAAAAATGTGACTGAAAAAAGTGATAAACAATAAAAAAATGACAAAATTCAAAAAATGACAAACTTAAAAAAAATGACGAATTCAAAAAAGTGGCATAAATTAAAAGAAGTTATACAGATTTAAAAAGTGACAGACAATAAAAAAAAAGTGACAAACACTAAAAAAGTGACAAACTCAAAAAAGTGACGAAAATTAAAAAGAAAAAAGTTTTAAAAATCAATTCACCTCCCTCTTAGTTAATTATTCTTGGGCTATCATCTACTTTTACTACAGTCTACAATACACACATGACAATATATCTTCCCATCTTTCCAAACTTACTAGCTAAGAAAAAAATAATAAAAATTTTTATCCCGAAGATGTGATCTCATCTCAAATTTGTGGTTTAGAACACAAGTTCTTACTCAGTGCATAAAGTTCAGATCAAATCGTTTAACTCTCACCTCATCTTAGCATATTGCAATGGACGAAATGCCAATTTCTTCAGTTCAGATGCATAATCGGATTTCACAATTTTCACTCTAGAGTTGCTAAATGCCAACTCGTCAAGATCATTCAATGGTACTCTAGTAATTCAATAATCCAAAACACCAACATATCTTTTCAAAAGACTTCACAATTCATCCATCAATCTTCTAAAGTCACAAATCATATGTTAATCTGTAAAAATCATATAAATTAAACAGAATTATTCAACATAAACACAGAAATCAAACGAAGCAAATGAGATTAAATGATTTTATCTGATCTTCAGGAGTCCGAGTCAACCATTACATTTAAATGAGAAAATATACATCTCTTACCCTACTTTTTGAAATTATTGTGGCTGGATTATAGTCATGGACACATCATTCTTGATCCCCAAATGAGCCATAGAATCCATAAATCTCTTATACAATTGTGGAGTTCAACAAAAGCCGTGGCCGCTTCAAAATCCGATCCGGCTCGTCCATCAACATATTATATGGTATGGCGCTGCAATGATCACCGTACTTCTCCTATTAGAAGCTGACGACGGACGTGACTGGATTTCATAGTCATTTTCCATAGATCAAGGCCGATGTGTATTATTCTAGAGGAAGATGAGAGATGAATACAGAAAAGAGAGGGGAAAGTGGGAAATGATCTAAGGTTTTTGTTGACGGGCCAAAATTAATGTAAAATTACAATATTTTATACTTTGTAATTATTTTCACCTGATTTTTCAAAAGTGCTTTATATTTAGAGTACATAGTCTAATTTCCTCATTTCCCTTTTATTTATTCCAATGTGGACTAAAGAGTTTAACTAGGCCATGCAATGTGGTTTGAGGAAAGGGAAAAATTCATATCTCAAATTTTTACTATATATTAATTCAAAAATAAGAAAACAACTTTCAAATTTCTAAAATAAGATATTTGACATATACATACATATTATATTATATATTATATATAAAATATACGAATATATCATGTTCCTAAAAACAAGGCATGAGTTACCATCAATGCCGAGATCTTTGTTCTAACAAATTTACCTCCTAAAAATACAATACGTTACACAATCGATGATTAAACGCCACATAGATCTCAAATTGCATTTCTACAGCCACCAGAATTCTTTGAGGTGACGTTAATCGAAAATTCTAGGTCATGAATTGAAGAATACAATGAGATTATAGCCACCAAGCAATCAGGCAATTCATGAAACAATCACTACGTCAATCATCTTCGAAATCAGTAGATTTGTAGAGATCGGATATGTCATTCTAAATCAAATAATTGCATGTTCGTGCAATGTCACAATTAATTGATCAGAATTTGTTGATTTCTATTTGAACAATTGCATTGAGCGATGTCGATGAAGACTTCTACGACTGACAGTGATTATGTTGTGATTATTAGCATTAATCTGTGACCATGATTGCTTCATGGAAAAACTGAAATCTATGACATGTATGTTAAAAAAATGTGTCATGCTTTAGTTCTAGCTTAGATAGAGGCCAATGACCTATTCACTCATGTGCTTTGAATCTTATCATATGTCTGTGACCATTAGTATTCAGGTTGAATTCATAAAATATGACCTGCAATTTTAAAAACTGTGACTTACTTTTGTTCTGAATCATAATTATGTCAGCAAGCTAGTCTCTCATGTGCTTCGAATCTTCTAATATGTCCGTGACCATTAGTGTTCAGGTTGAATTCATAAAATATGACCTGCAATTTTAAAAACTGTGACTTACTTTTGTTCTGAATCATAATTATGTCAGCAAGCTAGTCACACGTGTGCTTTGAAATCTGTAATAAGTCAGTCACAACTGGTGTTAATGTTGTATAATTGAATATAAAAATGTGACCTACCTATATATAATATGTGACCATGACTAATAAAGTGTGTCGTGTTTTCGTTGTTTATCAAGATTTTATTATTTACAGATATTATTTAAGTTGATTTCTTTTGCAGAAATGGAAAACAATCACGTTTGTTTGATGAATGGATCACAAATATCATTGGTGTAGATCGATCGTAACTACGGGTATGCGAAGCTTCTAGATATAGTTATGACAAAGTTTGGGTTGGATCATACTAAGGTCCCGATCATAATAAGTTATGAGTTGGTTAGCTATCTGCCTCCGGTCACAATCAAGAATAACAATAATGTGTTATCATACATGGTGTTGAAGAATATGCATTAGGACCCTTCCAAGTATCCAATTAAAATTAAGGTAATAGCTGTAGAATGCATCAAACATCGTATCAAGTATCAATTTGTGTACAATCTAATGAAAAGGAATTCTCGTTACTAGATATGTCAAAACATATATGTGGATCAATAATAGAACCATCATGTCACGACTTCAATCATGTGGTCATGGTTGTATCAGTAGCTGACTCTAGAGAAGCAGAGAAAGGAGTGGTTTTCCGTAATAAGGAGATTCTGAAGTTGAGCTTGTCCTTATATGCAATCCAAAATGTTTGAATTTGTAGTTGTTCGGTCAGACAAGAAAGATTACCTTGTTAAGTGTAGTCATGACGAGTGTGATTGGATATGCAGAGCATCAAAACTGGCCAGATCAAAGATGTTTAAAATTAGACACATTTACAAAAAGTCACACATGTATTTCAAACATTGTATTATGTACTCATAGGCAAGTGACAAAGTCATCTTACATCAAATACAAATTCACATCATTGAGCACCATATACACTCCAAATAATATATGTAATGACATGTTACATACATATGGAATATCTTTGAACTATGTGAAGACTTGGAGATCTCGTGAGGAAACTTTGAAAATGATTAGAGGTGACCCAACGAAATCATTTAATCAGATCCCGATATTCTTTTCCATGTTGCAACAAACAAATCTTGGGATGGTCACATGAATACAGCTTGATGGTCACAATATGTTCAAAATATTACTTCATGGCCTTCGATACATCGATTCAGGGATGGAAACATTGTAGGCATGTTGTTGTGGTCGATGACATGTATTTAAATGGATATTATAGTGGGACTCTGTTCATGGTATGTATACAAGATGCAAATAATAGCATATTCATACTTGCTTTCGGGGATTAGTGATAATGAGCATGACAGATCTTGGTTGTGATTTTTTGAAAACTTGAGGAAGGCATATGGAAATAGAGAAGGGTTGTGTTTTATATTAGATCGTCACAATAGTATCAAAAACGCAATTGATAATGTATATCCTAGAACATGTCATGGGATCTGTTCATATAATCTCCTACAAAATCTGAAATCACGCTATGGAAGATCAAGTCACAACATAACGCAAGCATTCAATTCAACGGTTCGCGCTTACACCTTATCGGTATACAAATATAACATGCAACAACTCGACATAATTAATAAGAAGATGAGGATGACCTGGTAATATAATACATTTTATCTTCTATCTACATTCGTATACATTTATTGTACTATTGTAAAGTATGCGACTAGCGTTATCATGTTTTTTATTGTAGAATGGTGTTAGACTTGAGAAATGGTCACGATTTCACATGCCTACGAACATATATTCCACAATGATATCGAATATAGTAGAGTCAGTTAATGCAGTTACAAAGTCTGCCAAGAACTACCATGTCATAGCTTTGTTGGAGTCATTGCGTGAAACTACACAATCTTGGTTCTACAAACATAGGCAGACCCCGCAAAGCACTTTCATAACCTTGTCGAGTAAGTACGAGAAGTAGTTAAGGAAAATGAGCACATATATGAGAAATTTGAGGGTAATCTCTATGTTTGTGACCTGAACTTCATATTTTTGACCAAGCACATTTGACCTATGACCTAACACATCTTTATCTTTGTTTATGTGACTTGTTGTTTACATGACTTTGATCGTTAATTATAGGTTTCTCATGTAAATAAGGCAACATTTTCAGTTACTTGTGAAAGTACCTATTTCGTTGTTGATATAGAGCAACGTACTTGCACATGCAGGATGCTTCAAGTAGATCAACTACCATGTCCACATACATTGGCTGACAATACAAGTATGAAGATGGAACTATATGAGCTATGTTCATACTATTACACAACAGAAAAATACCGGAATACTTACCAAGGAAGCATTTTTTCTATTGGAAATCCAAATGAATGGATAGTGCCCTAAGATTTACATGATAATGTTATATTAGCACCTAATCCAAAAAAAAGTTGTTGAAGGCCTACCGAGAAGACATTCATATCAGCATGTGAAGCGAGCATAAATATCAAATGCGGACGATGTGGTGAAAGTAGTCACAATCGCAAAACTTGCACCAGCTTGGTTCCATTAAGTTAAAGTCAATTGAAAAACAAAGAAACGAAAAGGAAGGCAAACAATGATAGACAATGACCATAATTCGATGAATTGGTTCTTTTCTCATTCAATTTTCGTTTGTAATGTCTTAACAAACAAATATATTCATTCAGACAATATATTTCTTTATTTTTTTCATTCATTTTGTTTCAAATGCTGTGACCATTGAACAACTATTTCATCTGGTGACCATTTGAAAACCTACCTATGACATTTGGTTTGCTCATTACATAAAAACATGTGACCTGTGACCATTGAAAAAAATTTGGGACATGTGCACAAAAACCCCTGACTTGTGCGACCATTTAAAATTAACTTGTGACTATTAACAAAAGTATGAGATATGTGTCTTATCGTGTTATCTATCATTACACACAATAACATAATATGTGACCTGTGCTATGACCTTTATATTCATAATATGTGACCATTAATAATATTACACAATAATTTGTGACATGTGCTGTGACCATTATTAAAACTTCCAGACCGGTGCTCTATTATGTTATCATTCGTGGTACAATAATCTGTGACCCGTGACCATTGTAGAAGTAATATGTGACTTGAAATAGTAAGTTGTGACCATGATTTGAAGTCCAGACAACAACATTGAACAAAATAAAAGATCTGATTAAATGCAACTGCTTTACATCCTAAGTCAACAGAGTAAAATCTCAATTAATAACTACAAAATATACTCCAGTTTCCCATCTATTACATGTTCATATTTAATATCCAGATTGCATTTCAACCGTCACTTTATGACAATACTTGCTCCTCCAGATTGCTGCACATTTTGGTGGCCTTTTTTATTTCCCAATGTTTGAATAGCAAGGATGCTATATCCAATCGTGCTCTACCTGCATCGAATTTCATCGACATTGATCCTATGTCATTATGTAGCATGTATTGAGCATATTTCACCACATATATGCCACAATCATGTCTGAAAAGGAAACAACAGAATATTAATATATAACTCCAAGGAATAATGGTGGTACTTTTAATGTGGATGTCACAAACTTACCCATTTTTCTGTTGCGGAAGTGAGAAATCAAGTTTCGCCTCAAATTCAATCAAATCTTTCCAGATTCCAATAGCCTTCATGAGGTATGGTATAATTTTCACAAATGGTTCAACTCTAATAAGGACATTCACATCGTTGTATGTCTTCCTGGAGGAATTGAATACAAGTAACATTCGTTTCTTTATGTCGAGCACTGCAAGCATCCAATGTGCTTTATTGGTATGCAGTATTGGCAAAAACACAAGGTTCACATCAGCTCATGGAGTGTTCAACAGGATGCGTGCACATGTAATGTCGTCAATTAGTCGTGAATCGATGGCAATTACACTTGGATCTTACTTGAACGTTTGATATATGTTCTTGAGCTTGGCTTGAAACAACGAGTCAGCTGTTGTAGCGCTGTATTTCACGTTTGGCCCATTTATTCTAATTGACAAATGTAGTAGAAGCACAAGTCCATACGTTATTACAATGCAAGGAGAATGAAAAATTCAGAGAGTTAAACAACTGAAGCAACCATGATATCTAAACTAAAATTGGCAAATGACATGTGAAGAATGTCAAGTATCTTGGTGCATTTAATTCATATTACTTGTGAACTATACGTACAAACTCTGTGACCTATAAATACTAATATGTGGCCATATAAATATAACATGTGACCTATAAATATTGAAATGTGACCATATAACTAATGATGTGTGACCAAAAATACAAACTCTGTGACCTATATATTCTATTATGTGACCATACGAATGGAACTTATGACATACAATACATGTGACGTTTCAAATATCTAAAATATATTAAGCAACGTACTGAACTACTCAAGGACACCTCTCTCGATATAAGATCATACCACCGGGATTTATTTTCCATAAGGAACTGATCAACTACAAAAGATGGTCTAATGGGATCATCTTTATCATTAAACTTTTTCCTACAAATGAAAATAAATTCATAGGAAATATAGTAACATTTGATACTGAACCACACATCAGATAATAGTTGACATTCTACTTATTCTGGTGTTTGTATCCTCTTTGGAACCATTTCTGGAAATCAGCAATATCAGAATCATATGCATTCTCACTATAATTTTGGAAGGCAACTACGTTTCCTTGAGGCTTTATTTGTTTCCATTCTACGCCAACATATGGAGATTGTAGTGCTTTAGCCAGCCGAGAGCCCTCTTAACCGAAAATTAGGAGCTTGGTGGGGGAACAGGTGATTCCTAAAACGAAAATTGAAATCAAACGAGTAAAACAATTGTATTTATACCATACGGATATAGCGTGACCTGTGACTTGTCAAAAACTGCAACATAAACCTGAGATAAAGAAATGTGACATTAGTAATTGGTAATACCTCATTCGCAGCAAAGTCCGTCTCCTTCAAGACACTGGAAATGATCGAGTCAACATGCGCTTGTAATTTTTCGGACTTCATTGCTTCTGTATGGGTTGCTTATGTATATCTAATACCCAGATTAAATTGCAGACTGGAGAGGAGAAATTCATCGGTAGGATCCATCTTACACTTCCCTTTCACATCAACTATTTTTTCCACCTGAAAAGTAAAATGAATAATTGAATGTCAATAGTTAAATAAGATCGAATTTCGAAAGTCACCCGTTATAGCAATAACTTACTTGGTCTAAAGGATCAGAATCTTCCACAACATTTACCATAGATTTCTCTCTAAATTTGTTCAAAATTTCATCCATCGAACTGGAAATCAACATTGTAACAGATTCAGATAAAAATGCATATTCGATTTGATGTCTAGCAGGTCCATACGGATTTCACCTTGCATTCGCACAATAATGTTCATTTTCTTCTGCTGATTAGACTTCAACGTGGACATCTGTGACTTCATCTCATCAAGCTGTTGATTCAGCAATTGATTCTTGGACTGGAGTTTAGAGATTTGTCCACTAAAACTGTTTTCTCAGCTTATCAACCACCTGCATCACATGATTACCTATAATCAGTTACGATTTTATTGTTGAAAATACTAATAACATAATTGTGACTAATTCTAAGTATCCTAAAAATCGTGACCTGATTACATTAATCAAGCAGCATGTGATGCACTAACATTAAACCAACTACTTACATCATTCGATGGAGGCCCAACTGAATGAGGTGTATGCGGATTACTTGCGTCACCAGAACGACCCTCCCCAAATGGAGAATTACCGTGGGATGATGTCCGCTGCCATTAGAGTGGAGTGTCCACAAAATCGTCATCATCAACTTCAATATCGGCGTGTCCAACTCTACCATCAGTTATCATGAGAAGAGGTGTGGATGGTTTTACACGAAAAGAACATGGCTTCTTGCTTGTATTAGTTTGGTGAACTAATCTATTCTTACTTATTCCTTTTCTCTTCTCCACACGTGAAAGTCTTGGTTGGATAGGTTTGATATATATCACTTCAGACATGTATGGCATTGCCGTTTCAGTGTCAGACGGGTCCGAATCACATATTTTCAACTGCCATTCCAAATGCTGAAATATGTAATGTCAAAAATGCTACAATCCACAAATCATCAATACGAATGTTGACCTATAATAGTGTACATTGAAAACATTAAACCTTTGACATATGTGGTGTGAGATGATCCTATACATGTTGCAATAATGTGTCTGTGACCTATATGTGTGATATGTGACTCAATGAAAATGACATGTGACTCATAGTGTATCATTTGTGACTTGAAAATGAACTGTGACATATTTGTTGCGATATGTATTTAAAATATATACACGTGACATGCAAATTTGTATTGTATTTAGACACTTACATCCAGGTTCAAGAAGCAATTGGGTCCTTCGAGCTTGGCAGTCGATGGGTGATCATCTGCCGTCCAATTCCTTACTCGGGGATAATCTCTTGAAATCCTTTTGGCTATAGATCTATCGAGACTAGGAAACGTCTCATATATCCATACTTGAAACACTATCAAAAGACCTTTTAATCTATATTGGGTTGTTCTCTTACTCAACCCCTCCCTAAGTGAACAGATAAGCATGTCAAACAGTTTGGGATCGCATTTTCTAGAGGGACACATCAGATGGCAGATTTAATACTAAATCAGCATGACAGCTGATCCGCTCTAGCAGGCGTGTGCATGATTCATTTTGCCTACTGTGGAGCCCTATCATACCTCCTACCGTTTCGTTCTTTTGTTGGAGATTATGGCAGGACTTGATACCAGTTGATGTCATTATCAAGAAGAGGATCGGCAGGCAATTGGCTTCTCGATGTCAGTGTTGTTCAGAGATTAAGACCATCACTCATGTTTTTACTGGTAGCAGTATTTCTGATCATGTTTGAAAACATTTTGGGAGGCTTTATTTCAGATTACCATGAGTACATGAGAGAGTGTCAGACAGAGATTTCTGAGATGGAGGTATTCTGGCCAGTTTGCAAGGACCAGACACATTCGCATCATTATTCCTCTTTTGATTTTCTGGTTCCTTTGGACTGAGAGGAATAATGCAAAGCACGAGAACATACGTATGAGCTCGAGACGTATTATCTGGAGAGTTTACCATATGGTATCCTTCCTCCATATTGGTGGATTATTTCGATCGTTACATTGGCGTAATGACAGGCAGCTTGCTATACTTTTTGGTATTTCTTTGAATCTCTCCACATCTCCTACCCCTGTCATGGTTTGGTGGCACACTCCATCATTTGGATCTGTCAAGATCAACACCGATGGTTGTGTCAAGGATGGATTTGCTAGTGTGGGAGGCATCATCAAGGACTACGCAGGAAATTGTATCAAGGCTCTCTCAGCTTCATATGGTCAATGTATGATATTAGAGGCGGAACTAAGGGCTATTCGTGATGGGATACTACTGGCTAGAGTTCTTGGTTTGTTAGATATTTAGGTTAAGGAAGACTCGACTGTTGCCATTAACTGTATCATCAGAGGTGGCGAACCGTGGCCTATCCAGGAGATACTCAGACAGATTGCAGATATCGTTTCCTTTGACAGAGATAGGGTTTTCCACATCTTCAGAGAGTGTAACCAAATTGCAGATGCACCTGCTACCGAGGGTTAGCATCAGCATAGATACCAGGAATATGGACAAGCCGACCTACCACGACATGTCAGGGCGCTTGTTCAGATTGACAGATATGGTTTGCCCAGCACTAGAGTTTAAGTATTTGTATTTTGCTTTTATTTTTATTTTTGACTTAAATTATGCTCTTTGTAAGGGATGTGGTACTCATTTTTTTACTTTCACTATTATTCTTTACTTTCACTGTAAGGGAAGTAGTACTTCCTCATTTATTGATTTCATTGGTATCATTTGTAACCACGGTATTTCTCTACCGCAAGTGAGGACATATTAATAAAATCTCAGAGGTACCGCCCTCCTTATAAATAAAAAGGCTTGTCAAATAGTAATTTTACCCTAGGGAAACATGTTCATTTCATTAAAGTTTTCAACTAGAACAAACAAGTAGTGTTCCACAACTTTTTAATAATCTCTGACAAGTAAATATAAAGTGATGAAATACAATGCACTGAGCATGGAAACGTCTTCATTTGAAATGTCGCCAGCATCAATATATGCCTCCTTGACATCTTCATGTGTCACAACCTTGAACTTACTGAAATATTTCTCTTTCAAACGGGACGACATCTTCTCCAGTCTGTTCGTATCACCATTCCCAAAATATCTAAGTCTGGACCTAAAATCTAACAAATCGCCCTTCTATATTGAACCACATTTCATATGCATTTGGTTGTCGAACCTACCTCGGGAGGAAATAATGAACCAATTGCGGTTGAACGACAATTTCATCGCACTCGAGAAAGTGGCCAAAACATGTAGTACGAACAATATTCATCTGTGTTTCCGTCAGATTGGTTTTAAACTTCGAAAACATGCCCTTCGTGTTAATAACAGTAATTTTACCAGGAAACCAACTTTTCTCTAGTATTACAAAAGTTTAAACCTGCATAAAGATCACCAAAGAACGTATTAATTCAAAAATATAAAAAAAACTATGTATGGTCGTAGCCTGCACACATGCATATTGGTTACAAAAAAAAATTGGTCACAAACAAGATTATTTTTTTCATTCCACAATTCATAAATCAAACAAAGTAAAGATCATTGTTTATGGGTCACAATAAGGAATACCAATATGCACTGAACTCATACATCACAAATTGAATATAGCAAAAGTCACAAAGAACGTATTAATTCAAAAATCAAACAAAAAATCCCCTTATATGGTCACAGCCTTCGCACATGCATACTGGCCACACAAAAAATTTGGTCATACACGGTTTGGTAGGTCACAAACATAATTATTGTTTCCATTCCACAATTCATAAATCATACAAACCAAATATCATTGTTTATGGGTCACAATATGGAATACCAATATGCACTGAACTCATACATCACAAATTGAATATAGCATAAGTCCCAAATGTAAAATACACCATCAATACACGTTACCCATCACTTTTAGGGTTTGAACATATGATTCAATTGAAAAACAAAACTGAAAATATCTCAAATACCTTCTTCTCCGACTTGTTTTTGCCAGAGCGATTCGATTTTTGTCTTTTAGATGATGAATCATCATGAACCTCCTCCAACTTTCTTTTACCTTTTATATCCGATGCCTCAACTACATTCAACCCTCTATCTTCACTCCTTGAAAGAGCCATTTAAGTTTGGGTTTGAGATGTATAGATTTCGAGTTTTGATTATAGAATATATGGCTTCCACGGAGTGAAAACGGTTACAGTTTACGATGTGATTTTATGGTGTGACAGTAGTGGCAATTTTACCAGAGAAGGAACGGCGAGGATGAAGATGCTCCGCGATCGTGACGTCGTGGGTCTATGAAGAAGGAAGAAGAGAAGTGTGTTGAGATTTCGAAAAATATGGAAGTTACGTAGTTTTCCAACTGTTACAATATATATATGTATATATATATGTATGTGTGTGTGTGTGTGTGATTAGAAAATATCCGACTTTTGAAAAATAAAACTTGAAATTTGAATATAGATCTTGAAAAGTAGGAAATTGTGTAATTTCCACAAAGGGTAAATTAGGCGTGGCCCAAAACTAAGAAATTTGAAAAATAGAATGCATTATAAACAAGATAATTATATTTCCACTACAAATTTTGTTAATTGCACCATAATTTTAAGCACTTTTTTTTTTTACTTAAATAGCCTCAAGTAAAATTACATAAATGGAGTTTTAATATATTTATCACATAAAATAATTAATTGCTCCACCATAATCATAAACCTAATTCTTCTTTCTTCTATATAATTTCTTCTCGAAATTTCATCAAACTTGCAGTGAGTTAATATTATCAATTAGTCCTATATCAATTATTGCTCATCTACATAATTTTTTAATCAATTGTATAAATATACAATTAATATTGACGCCGCGTGTAGGAATTGATGTTGTCTTTTAGTTTATTGCATTTAATTTTTCATCATAACATAAGCAAATCTTGATTTTCTTAGAAAAAATAATAAAGTGTGAGGCTCAGATCTGGAAGTACAACAGGAAAAAGAGAGTGAGACACCGTCGTGGCTGTAAAAGCCTAGTTGCCCGCCAAAATATGGGTAAGATTTATCCTTGCCGGACCCAACTCAACAAAAATAATAATTATCACAGACTACACGTAGAAGCATTAAAACCATCAAACATAGCATGTAGTCTGCAATATGGAGAAGAAATCCCATGAATGAACTATAGCTTCCACGGTTTTCAGCTTTGGAATAAAGTTATTCAGGAAAACTGGCGGCATAAAAGGGTTGTTTGTTTTTGTAGTTGAGGAAAATAAGAAGTAATATTGGAATGATGAGCACACCACGATATTGTATTTTCTTTTTCCTTTTTCCTTTTTAGTTTTATTGTATTAGAAGTATAATTGTAGATTTTTTGTGGTGTATTCATTGAAAATATATTTTAATTGTGGTGTAGTAAGTAAATTTTGTGGTGGTAATATAATTATCCTATAAATAAAGAGCCGAATAAGCTCATTACCTAAACATCTCCAAGGGTAAAATTGTAGAGTTCATTTTAAATGAATAGAAATCCTAAATTCTTTGGGCGATTGGGTGCTTTTCGGGCGAGTGTTGAGCGAAGATCTTTTCTTGCACCGCAAATCCTCAATTTTAATCTTTGTTGATATTTGGTCGATTTTACCATGGTTAAAGCAGATAAATAAATATCATGAATCAAAATCATCCGCGAGAAAATTCTTGGGGTACAATTATACAAAATCCCTAGAGAAATGGGATGTTTGGAAAATCTTGTTAACGTGGATCTATCATCTGCATTGGGAGTGAAATTATAATATTCTTGAATAATAAATTCTTAATCCTTGATTGTATCTGTGGGAATTGTGTTTCTCAAAACAGTATTGGACTAGTGTTATTTGTATCATTTGTATTGTTTGAGTGTTTTTTACTTATGCTGCTTAAGTGTCACTCACTTATTGGTAGCTAAGTTGTCACCCAGATTGTGCTAGTTTAATTCTACTGTGACCATTGGATGAGATCAACGGCTGAGGGTTATACTTGGAGGAGATATTGTCTTTTGGGCTTTTGCTTTTGACGGACTTACTACTTTCTTCGAGATACTTTTTTTTTCTCTGTCCGTTTTGGCTCCTTATGGTAGAACTGGTGCTTTCTTCTTCGTCCGGTGTTCACTGTAATAGATTTAGCCTGGTTTTTTGAGTGAATCTTGTGTATTAGTCAAGCCTGGAACATTTACTGACTTGTATAGATTTCCTCGTAGAGTTTAGGCTGGATTTATGGCTCGAACTTGACTGATTTGGGAGATCTTTGTATCGATGACCAAAGTTTGGTACTGAGTGGTTCTGGTTGGTAACGATCCTCTCTCTGGAAGGCAATTTGCTCTGTTGGTTGGGCTGTTCCTGAGCCTACCATATCTGGACTGTTCGACTGTAGCGTATCAACATACTTTGTGTTCTTAAGGATCTCATCTAGTTTTATTATGGTTTATGTCTATTCTTTTATGTTGTGGCTTGAGGTTTCATGTAAGATTCCCAACAAAACTGGTATCAGAGCTGGAAAACCTAGGCTTTTGGTCATATTCTTCCTTTTAATCTATTTTTGGGGGTCTTTTTCTTTAGTAATATATCTGTATAGACCTTTAAATGTCTAAACAGACAATATTACATTTGGCATCTTGTTTTAAAATTCGATTCTAACTCCTCTATGTTCTTTGTTGTGTATATTGTTGGTTGATTGTGTGATTGGTGGCTCTGACTGGCTGGCTCGATAGAGTGCTTGAGGTTATATTTACTATTTTTCAGCAGTAATTGGTAAGATAATTCCAAACTTACCTTGAATTCGGTTTGGGGTTCTTTATTGAATGATACATGTCCAATTGATTACTTATTTGTGAATTTTTGTGATTGATTTGAAACTTTTTTGGGAATGTACATTTGTATCATATACATGTGTACTGCCCGAGCCTCATCCACACCTATACTTACATCTGATTGAGGTTTCTTGATCGAATTGATTCATTTATGCAAACTACTTTGCCTTGCAATACTTCAATTTCTGAATATTGCTCAATTTTGTGCTTTTTCTTTATATTGATAATCTAAAATTATTTTTTCAAAAACCTTTTCTGTTATGTCCATGAGTACGGCCACCCTTTTATAGAATCTGTAATGGGTTCGACGGTCGAATTATCACAATTCAATGGAAAGAGGGATTACTCGATATGGAAACAGAAAATGAGAGTCATTTTGGTCCAACAAAAGGTAGCAAAAGCCCTTGATGATCCTGCTACTTTTTCTGATGAGTTGAAAGCTAAACCTGCTGAAATTGAAGAAATGAATGAAATTGCCTATAGTTTTATAATTATGTATCTATCTGATAATGTTGTTAGACAAGTTGATAATGCTAAAGATGCTAGAACTTTGTGGACTGCATTAGATGCCTTGTTCTTAACTAAAACTTTGTCTAACAAGATGTTTTTGTAGAATAGCTATTTAGTTTTAAGATGGACCATGGGAAGGATGTGGAAGGAAATCTAAGTGACTATAGCATAATTGTTAAGAGTCTAGCTCACAATGACAAGAAATTTGAGGATGAAGATTTAGGGTATGTTTGAACCACATTATTTTGGAATAATGTATTTTAGAATAGTGGATTGATAGAGAATGTGTGGTTAAAAAAGAAGGAAAAGTTATTGATGTGATGGAAAATATTATTTTTTAAAGAATGTGTGGTTAAAAATGAGTAGAAGAATGCGAATGAAAATTTTAATGTGTACCAAATAGGGGCTTAGCTGTCATATTGTTGAATTCTTTACATGAATCCTACAAAGAAATTAGAAATGCCATAAAATATGGCATGGACACTATTTCATAAGCTATTGTGGTAGATGCTTTGAAATCCAGAGAATTAGAACTGAAAAGAGACAATAGAACTAATTCCAGAAGAAAGTCTGTTTGTTAGGGGAAGAATTGAAAAGAAAGAATTTAATTTCCATAACAAAAGGGGGAGAGGAAGATCTAAAATGAGATCTAAGTCTAAAGACAAAAGTAAGAAGAAATGTTATAACTGTGGAAAGTTAGGACATTTTAAAAGGGATTGTTTTGATTGGAAAAAGAAACAAAAGGACCTGAACAATACTGATCTAAATAATGCCGCCATTGTTTCTGAATTGGATAGTTTACATGTCCTAAATGTGTCTGAGGAAGGATCTGATAGAAATTGAATTCTGGACACAGGGTGCACTTTTCACATGTGCCCTGAAAAGTCTTGGTTTTATAACTATAGAGAGATCGAACCTATGAAGGTTTACATGAGAACAATAATTCTCAGAATGTGGTTGGGATTGGTGACATTGCCATCAGAATGTATGATGGAACTGTCAGGCAACTCAGAGATGTAAGATATATCCCAAATTTGAAGAGAAATCTTATTTTCTTAGGGACTCTTGAAGATGAGGGATATACCTTTAAATCTGGAAATAACGTTCTGAAAATTTTAAAGGGATCTTTAATAGTCATGAAAGGGCCTAAAAGGAATGGATTATACTATCTTGAAGGTAGAACTGAAACCACGTCTGATTCTAGTCTCCTTGTAGTTGATAAAAATAACACTAAACTGTGGCACAATAGGATGGGTCATATTGGGTTTAAAGGGTTGAAATCTTTAAGTAATCAGAAATTACTTGGAAAAGATGACATTGAAGCTATGGACTTCTATGAAACTTGTGTTCTGGGTAAGTCCCATAAGGTGAGTTTTGAAGCTAGCTCTCATAGAACCAACAGACCTTTGGACTATGTCCATGCTGATCTATGGGGCCCTAAGAACCATTCCACATTTGGTGGAAGTACTTCTTGTCCTTAGTGGATGATTACTCAATGAAAGTTTGGATTTATCCTTTGACGGCTAAATTTGAAACTTTTGAGAAATTCAGAATTTGGCTTACATCTATTAAGAATCAGTTAGACAAGAAACTGGAAACATTAAGAACTAACAATGGACTTGAGTTTTGCAATTTTAAATTTGATAACTTTTGTAAGCAAAAGAGAATTACAAGGCACAAAACTGTTAAGTATATACCTGAACAAAATGAGGTCGTTGAGAGAATGAACAAGACCATAATGAATAAGGTTTAATTAGCTCTCTCATTGCTAAAGGTTTTTGGGCTGAAGCTGTAAATATTGCAGCTTATCTAATTAATAGGTCACCATCCAGCACTATAAACTTTAAGACTCCATAGGAATTGTGGACTGAGAGCTTCCAAATTTGAATCACATAAGGGTCTTTGGATGTGCTGCATATGCACATCAGTTAGAGGGGAAACTTGAGCCTAGGGCTGTCAAGTGTGTGATGTTAGGTTATCTCGAGGGTGTGAAAGGGTATAGGTTATGGGTTTTAGGGGTCCAATGCATCAAGATTATTAACAGCAGAAACGTAGTCTTTAATGAATCTAAAATGCCATGCCTAAAACAGAAAACTGATGAATCAAACAAATCTGAAACTGAAAGAAATGTTCAAACTGAGGTGAAGTTTGCTAAGTTTGATTCTCTTGAACCTAGGAATGATGAAAACAACCTACACATCATGAATCTGAAACAGAAACTGAACCTACAAAGGTGATTGAATTTCAAGATGACATTGAACCTGTTGAAATTGAATATATTAATGATCAGCCACCTAATCAAGACTATCAGCTAACTAGGGATAGGAAGAGAAGGCAAATCAGGCCTAATCCCAAATATGAATCCCTAAACCTGACTGATTTTGCCTTAGTTTCAGGTAAAGCCCTTGAACAAATTGAACATGCCTCTTATAAAGAAGCTGTTAATGGAAAGAATTCTAAGAATTGGTTAAAAGCTATGCAGGAAGAAATGCAATCTTTAAGTGATAATGAAAATTGGAAACTTGTTAAAAAAACCTAAAGATATGAAATTGGTCCAATGTAAGTGGATCTACAAGTTAAAGGAGGGTCTGAACCATAGTAATCATGTGAGGTTTAAGGCAATGTTAGTTGCTAAAGGTTATACTCAAAGAATGGGTATAGACAACAATGAAATATTGTCACCTGTAATTAAGTATAAGACAATCAGATTAATGTTGGCTCTTGTTATTCAATTTAATTGGGAACTTAAACAACTTGATGTAAAAACTGCATTTTTGCATGGGGAATAGGAAGAAGATATCTTCATGAGTCAGCCACAAGGTTTTGTGGCTAAAGGTAAATCTGATCATGTTTACAAATTGGAAAAATCATTGTATGGGCTGAAACAAAGCCTAAGACAATGGTACAAGAGTTTTGATGCTTATGTGTTAAAAATAAGGTTTAAAAGAAGTAAATTTGATGTTTGCTTGTATTTTAATAACATGAAGAGTGGTTGTGAAGTTTATTTGTTACTTTATGTTGATGATATGCTTTTGGCTGAACCTAGCAAGTCTTAAATTGATAAACTGAATGATCTTTTGAAATCTGAATTTGACATGAAAGATTTAGGAATTGTTAGAAAGATTATTGGAATGGTTATAAACAAGGATATGATAGAAAATAGGTTAACCATTTCACAAGAAACATATTTGAATAAAGTGGTAACAAAATTTGGTATGAAAGATAGTAAAATTGTGAATGTGCCTCTTAGTGGTCATATGAATCTTTCTCATGCTCATTCACCTAAATCTGAATCAGAAGTAAAAGAGATGGAAAATGTTCCTATGCTAATGACATAGGTTCTATTATGTTTGCTATCATTACTACCAGACCTGATCTTGCATTTTCCATCAGTTTCCTAAATAGATTTATGTCCAATCCTAGCAAATTACACTGGACTGGGATGAAATGGTTGTTAAGGTATCTGGTTGGGACTTTAAATCTAGGCTTAGTGTATGATAAAAGATCTGAAAATTTAACCCTTAAAGGTTATGTTGATGCTGATTTTGCTGGTGATAAAGACAGCAAGAAATCAACTACAGCTTACTTATTTACCCTTGGTAATAACTGCATAACATGGAAATCACAATTGCAGCATTTAGTTACTTTGTCAAGTACTGAGGCAGAATATGTTGCCGTAACAGAGGCTATTAAGGAATGTACTTGGTGAAAAAGGATCTTAAAGGAATTGAACTTCATGCATGATACACCTATTATATTTACTAACAGTCAAAGTGCATTATTACTTAGTAAAATACCGTCTATCATGAAATATCAAAACATATTGAGGTGAAGTATCATTTATTCGAGAAAAAATATCTCAAGGTGAAGTTGAACTTGTTAAGATTCACACTGATAAGAATCCCTCAGACATGGAGACCAAAATTTTGCCTGTAAGGAAATTTAAATTGTGTTTATCTTTGTTACATATTGACACGGGTTAATTTTTTTTGCAGGTAGTGGGCAATGATAATGAACAGCCCTCCATGTGCAATTTCGCAATCGAGAGAGTGTTATTGAGAACCAAAGTGAAGAATGTGGGAATTGTGTTTCTTAAAACACTGTTGGACTAGTGTTATTTGTGTCATTTGTATTGTTTGAGTATTTTTTACTTATGCTGCTTAAGTGTCACTCACTTATTGGTAGCTAAGTGTGTCACCCGGATTGTACTAGTTTAATTCTACTGTGACCATTGGATGAGATCAACGACTGAGGGTTATACTTGGAATAGATATTGTCTTTTGGGCTTTTGCTTTTGACGGACTTACTACCTTCTTCGAGACTCTTCTTTTTTCTCTGTTCGTTTTGGCTCCTTAGGGTAGAACTGGTGCTTTCTTCTTCGTCTGGTGTTAACTGTAATAGATTTAGCCTAGTTTCTTGAGTGAATCTTGTGTATTAGTTAGGCATGGAACAGTGGCTGGTTTGTATAGATTTCCTCGTAGAGTTTAGGCTAGATTTGTGGCTCGAACTTGACTGATTTGGGAGATCTCTGTATCGATGACCAAAGTCTAGTACTGAGTGGTTCTGGTTGGTAACGAGACTCTCTCTGGAAGGCAATTTGCACTGTTGGTTGGGCTGTTCCTAAGCCTACAATATTTGGACTGTTCAGCTGTACCGTATCAACATACTCTATGTTCTTAAGGATTTGTTCTGGTTTTATTATGGTTTGTCTATTCTTTTTATATTGTGAATTGAGGTTTCATGTAAGATTCCTAACAATATTTATATTGGAGTTATTGGATTTAGATTGCTAAATGACATAAAATAATTCTTGAATCTTTATCCTAATAGGACTGATTCCAATATATCTCTACCCTCTCGAAACTCGAAGTTCCGTAAGTTACAAAAATTACAAAGTCCTATAACCTTACACTAACAATGGAAAGTGAAAAGAAAAAAATAGTTTTATTATAAATTTCATA
This sequence comes from Fraxinus excelsior, assembly GCA_019097785.1. Lineage (NCBI taxonomy): Eukaryota > Viridiplantae > Streptophyta > Magnoliopsida > Lamiales > Oleaceae > Fraxinus > Fraxinus excelsior. The sequence continues at coordinate 15,529,348 of CM032642.1, forward strand.
AGGTAGATTATACAGTATTGAATCGTGAAATTAAAACAATTATTATATTGTCCAATCTGATACTATGTAACAAAAAACTTCGAAAAGAGTTGAAATGATGGATGCCCTGTGAATTTCGATGCTAATTAGTTAATTATTTGCTTTAGCTCACATTTAGGAGTATAAGCGGTCCAATTTTATCGATTTTTTTATAGATTCTCAAACCAAACCGTTTAAACTGGTTTTAGAAAAACTCAAACATAAACCAAATCATTTTGAACGGTTTGAAAAAAAAAACTCAGACATAAACCTAACGGTTTGGGCCGATATTAAACAGCTGGTTTCGTCATATATTTTCGTCATGTCTAATTTTATGTCATTAATTCATTGAATTCAATATATATTTATATCTTACTAGTAATAAATCTAAAACAAATAAATATATCTACTATAAATTTAAATACCAACTAAATTAAAGTGAAATCATAATAATAGCTTTTTGTTCACTCTTTTTAGACTAAGACATTATAATAACGTTACAATACAAGTCTAATAAACTAAATATAAGGCCCAAAACACCTATAAACTAAATATTTATTTGAAAACATATAGTTCCATAATACAGTTACTAAAACATCAATAAGGCAACACCTTAAATGATAAATTTACGCCTACTGGATCAAAATCCAAGATTTTAATGGGCTAACTGAATAGATATCATCCTTATTAATTCAAAATACTTAAAGAAACAGTTTAACAAAATAACTAAGCATACAATAAAATACAACAATCAAATTGATGCAAGTATAGGTGTCATTGGAGTCATTGTTGGTTTCTTTTAGCTTATTAAACCGCTCATCCACATATCAAATTGCACATGAACACTTTTTAGCTTCTATTGACATATTTTATCATGCCCAATTCGATCACAAAACAAGAGTATGTCACACAAATAGAATAAAATCATGTACATAGTAGATGAACAATTTCCATCAAAATGAATAAATTTATTTCACAATCATCCAATAGTTGAGAGAAATGCGAAACCCATATAATTTCTGATTTCTTACCTCAGTTTGCTCAAAAAAATTATTGATATGAAACTTTATTATAGCAAATATTATTTTGCTCAAAAAAATTATTGATATGAAACTTTATTATAGCAAATATTATCATCGAAGACCCATGATCTTTTTGTCTCCGATTTGGTGTAGTGCTAGTGGCTCAAGGTTGTGTCGAGTGTCGGCTAAAGTTCATTTGAATTCTGATGAGGAAAATGGCTTTTGATATATTAGGTTAGTCTTGAGATTATTGGATATAAATTAGAATTATTGGGTAATGATAATATATATGTAATAGAAAATTAGAAATTGACAAAAATACCCACACATGACAAAACTATTGAATTTTATATATTTGGATTTTTCAGAAATTTTTATTTTTTTTATTTTTATATATTTTTTCGCCGATCCGGTTTGATTTTAAACCGCAATTAAAATTCTTAAACCTAAACCAAACCGTTTTTGACCGGTTTGGTTTGATTCAAAACCATTTCGTTGACGGGTCCACGTGACACCAAACCGGCGGTTTCTAAAATACTGTTTCGATTCTGTTTTCCGATTTGACAGTTTTTGCTTACAGCTCTACTCACAGTCACAATGAGATGGGACTATTTGGAAATCATTGCGGTGAATTGAATAAAATTGAGCTATATATGACATCAAGATTTCAATTATTTCGAGTATTAAATTTGGGGTTTCATCTTAAAAAGTCAATCTTATTAAAATGAGTAACTCAAACTCTTATAAATTAGTCTATTATTTCATTTTTATTGGATGTGGGATTCTATCCTTTAGCATGCCACCGCAAAATAGTGGCTTGTTTGAATAGACTAATCTTAAATCCGTGTGTTCAATTTTTTTTTAGTTTTAATCGGATCGAATTGCTCGTTAGAGCTTAATGAGCTCTGATACTATGATAATTTTGTTCTTCTATCTTAAAGGGTAAACCTTATTAAGAAGAGTAACTCAAATCCTTATAAATTAGTCTATTATTTTATTTTTATTCGATTTGAGATTCTATCCCTTAACATCAAGTCTTGCCAACTGATTTTTATTTTTTATTTTTTGACTTTTAGCTCTAGAAATGATGGATTGGATGAAAGGGAGAATAAAAGATGATCCAAATTGTGAAGTTAGAAGTTTTCAAATTGAATACGGGCCTCATCAACATTGGCAACTTTTGTCAATTCTCTAATCTTGAACATTTAAAACGAAATAGGAAGAGATCAAACTTCAAAGTACTCGCAAGAATAAGCTCTGTTTGGTGACCATTTTTAAAAAAGATTCTTTTCATATATTCATTTTCAACCGCACGTTCTTATAAAAAAAATAACGTAAATTTAAAACTTTTTCTTACCTTTTAATCATGCATTTTTAAAAAATTTACTATTCAAAAACTCATTCTTCCCCAAAAATGACTGTCAAACAGGCCGAATCTTATAGAGAAAATGTTGTTAAGGAATAATTTTTTAAGATAAAATATCAAATAGATTTGTTTATAAGCCCATGTTTGGTGGCCAATTTTTTGAAAAAACATGATTTTGAATAGTGAATTTTTGGAGGATGTGTTGTTGAAAAAAAAAAAAATCATGAAAGAAAGGGATACAAACTGTGGCTAAAGTATTAGTACACGTGATTACAATTTTTGATGGGTTCAAATCTATCTTTTCTCACGAGCTGCTACCTTGCCCAGCGTGATTGCTAATTAAATAAATTATTGTGACAAATGTATCGGACATCAATTTTGACGTTATTTTCTTTTCATTGTTTGGAAATAATTTATAAACGATTTAATTTTCATCTATTTAAATAAAATGGTGTATTTTTCAATTGACAGCTTCTAATTGAGAAAATGAATAAAAATGATATTTTGCGCAATGAAATGTCAAAATGTCAAAAATGAAAGATAATGATATTTTCCACAATAATAATGAAAGATAACGACGTTATGTACTAATTATTATTATTTTTATTTTTTAAATGCACATTCTTCAAAAAAATCATTATTCCAAAACTCATTTTCCCACAAATTTCCACTAAAATGTAGCCCAAACAAGGGCTAAATTTTGCCAACCAACACTTCCTCCACAAGCTTAATAAATTGTCGGCCAACTAAAAATGCTAAATCAACTAACTATTTGAGCCCCCTTTTTTTTTTGAACGAATAAATTTTGTAATAGTGATTTAAAAAATGAAAAAATTTGGGTTTACTCGTAAAATTAATAAATTAAAAGAATGTGTAACTGGAAATGGGTTGGCAAAATGAGTTTCATTTGTGTTTTAGTTTTCAATTTTGAGTTATGGGTTCATTTTCAACTTCTTGTTGTAGGGGTATATTTTAACTTGTAAGATTGATAAAAATGTGTTTGATTTGAAATTTTGAGAAATTGTTTATGACATTTTATTTCATTAAATTTTATTATTCAGTAAAATAAAAAAATATTTTAATATATTATCAACTAATATATACATTTTAAAGTTGGTAAATCTTACAATATTTTTTTTCACCACAAAAGTAAAACAAAAACAAACATATGAAATAAAAAAGAAAAACTAATGAAATATTTTTATCCTTGTTTATTTAAATATATTTATAAGATTTTTATGTAAATAATAATTAAGGGCTTGAATTACTTCTAATTTTTAATTATTTTTTTCAGAGCTTTTATTTTTTAGAAAAAAAGGATTATATTTTTTAGAAGTTGTTGTTTTAAAATTTACTTTTTAGAATTTAAATTTTATTTTTTTTCAGGTTTTTTATTAAAAAAATAGATTTTTATAAGTTTAGAATTTTATATTTTATTTTAGAATTTACGTAAATAAAATTTTATTACAAAATCAAACCAATTTTGAATATTTTATAAAATTTTAAATTAATTTTAAATAGTAAGGGCATTTATGATTTCATTTATTTTCTATGGAAAATGTCTGTTTTCCATCCAAATTTCTACTTTGAAGTGTTTGATTGCTATTTTTTCCCATTGAATATATTCTCAGTTTTCATTGTTTTTAAGGAAAATATTTTACTTAAGGGAGTAGATTTTTATTTTTCTTAAAACGAGGAAAACAATCTTTTTATAAAAATATCTTACATGTCAATCAAATACACTCTAAATTAAAAAAATCAAGTATACACCAAAATGTCGAGGTATAGACTCAACACGACAGCCTTCTCACAAATGGTGTGAGGCCCGCGATATTAAAAATAGCGGTCCCCACCCTGTTTGTGAGAGGATTGTCATGCTTAGTGGACACCCCTAGCACTACACCTAATTAAATGCGTTCTCAATTTTTAGAGAATGATGTTCAAATATGGGCTTAAAATTGAATTTCAACCGGATGAAAATTGCGAGGTCCACCTCTTTTTGTAAGGGACTGTCATGTTGAGTGCACACCAAGCGTGTACCCCTAGCACAACCCTTAAATTAAATGTATTCTCAATTTTTAGAGTACGAGGTTAAAAAAATCAAGAACTTAGCCTATGTTTGGTACTCATTAAAATTTTCATTTTCATTCTTCTACTCATTTTTCAATAAAATAATATTTTCCATCACATCAATAGCGTTTCCTTTCTTTTCAACCACACATTCTCTATAAATCTACTATTCTAGAATACATTCTTCCAAAATAACGTGACTCAAACACATCCTTAATACTAGATTTCAACTTGGATGAAAATCGCGGGTCTCATCCCCTTTGTAAGAGAGTTGTTGAGTGTACGCCTAGGATGTACATCTAGCACAGTGTCACGAGGTCATATTTTCTACACTAGAAATAATATACACCGTGCGGTCTTAACATTCACAATTACCGTCTCTACGAGAAAACGCTAAGTCAATCTTTCAATGCCCCCAAAATAATTCAACCAAGTAGACTAAATTAAGATATCTTTGAGTAGAGTATTTGAAGTAAAATAAGAGACAAGTAATCTTGAGAGAAAATCTCTCTTTGTATTAAAATAACTCAACTCCAATGTAAATAATTACAATGGGACTACATCTCTATTTATAGGCAAAATCTCATACAAGTGCCTTGGATTAATAACTAGGATCAATCCTCATCCAAGGGTCCACAATGCTTGCATGTTGCCTCTAAACCTCCTAAGGCCAAAGAGAAGTCAAGTTGGAATTGAATTCATGCAAGTGAAATGTCTTTACAAAAATCTTATGCTAGACATGTCCCTTTCATAATCATCAATTTGGCTTTGACTTCTTCCCTTGACCTTTCTCTTACAAGTGGCTTAAGTAACCAATTTGTACAAAATATCCAAAAATATCACAACATTCTGCCCATGGTATTTCTCCCTAGAAAACCACTTGGTGTGCTGGAAAAATCGTCCATGTCATGCTCATGTCACACAGACTGCAAGCTATGTGTTGCTGTGCTGCCATCATTGCAGTTTGTGTTTGGCCAAGTCCTGCTTGCGTCATGGGTACTGCCTACAATCTGCCTGCGATATCTATCTGTCTTGCAGTCGTGTCGCCATGGCTGTCTGTACACCCGAATTTTCCAGACACGAACTGGACACGAACCTGCCACCATGGACACGAGTCATCTCCCCGCCAAATTAGGTGACACCGGCATTATCGTGGACTTTTGAAGCCCAGACCTAATCAACCATAGATCTATCTCATTTTTCCATTTCGGACCATGACACCCCCGTGCCATGCTAGATCTCAAGACGTGTGATTCGGCACATCAGTCTAAATTAAATGCATTCTCAGTTTCTAGATAACGAGGTTAGAACATGGGCTTAATGCTCGATTTCAACCTGGATGTCAGAACCGTACACGTGTCACAATCTATCGGTTATTTTTTGTTGGTCAAAAAACTACATTTTCTTTACGCTCACTCTTTCCTGAAAAACAGGAACTGCTCCCACTCACGCAATCACATTTGATTTGAGCAAAATAAAGGAGCCGTCAAACATGGCTGCCGCCTTTACGAGAAATGCCTCCATGCACAATCGATGCCGGAGCCACCGGCATTCGATCGGATCACCGAATATTCTCCCACACCAACTCCAATTATCGAAATCGTGCTCTCGTTTTCCCCAATCTGTTTTCACGAGGACCAAGGAGCTTGAGATTTCGACTTCCACCATAATTTCTTCATCAAGGAAATTGTCTTCTTCGAAGTTCGCGCTATTTGGATGGTACTTGGGGATGATCAAATCCAGGCCCATTGTCACCAAAAGCGTCACCTCCGCTCTCATTTACACCGCTGCCGATTTATCCTCCCAGGTACTCACAAAAAATTAAAAATTAAATCTTAAGATATATATATATTTTTTTGTTGATGAAAGTTAATTTACTCGTTAGTTTTAAGCTTAAGCTTAGCCAAACATGCTTTGGGAATAGGCAATGAAGTATTGTACGAGACTGGTGGTGTTGCGTTTAAGTTATTGCTTGATGTCATGTTATTGTTTATTGTTGCTCGTATAGCTTATTTGGTTTAAGCTTGAAACTCGGTTAAAATTAATTTTCTTTAAGCAGCAAATAGTTTCGAGAATAAACATTGATGTCATGTTGTTTTCTTTAATAAAAGTAGGACCATCAAACGTGGAAAGATTAGTAGAAATCTTAGCCCTGTTGATAACGAAACTCTAGGTGAATTTTTGCAAATTTTTCGCATGCTTGAAAAAGAGTTTTCTGATTTGATACTGATTAACGAATTTGAAACACTAGGTGGAAAGTCTAGGAAAATTCAGAGAGAACTTCAATTATTGTTTCCAACATATTTAATGAATGTAAAGTAAATTAACTAGTAACAAACCAAATTTCATTGTCCATTTGACAGATCAAATGAATGTAAAGTAAATTAATGTAAGAACAATGTGGCGGAATAATAAATGAATGAATGCTATGAAAAAATGAAAAATCAAAGAGATAGAAGAAGAAAATTTACGAAGGGAAGAGAAAATTCAACAATTTGTTAAGCAATTGTTTTTCCCGTTTTGCACACCACACACGAAAGTTTACGTATTAAAGAGTAGGATTTTGTTAATGGTTTTGTTTTTTATCTTTGTACTTGATTCCGAACTAACCAAAGCAATTGTTTTTCCCGTTTTGCACACCACACATGAAAGTTTACATATTAAAGAGTGAAAATTCTGTTAATGGTTATGTTTTTATCTTTGTACTAGATTCTAAACTAACCAAATTTTGTAGTTGTAATGACTATAGTTGTAATGGTAATATCCGTCTTCTATTAAGGCATCAAGAATACTAATTGAACTAACTGTAAAGTGAATATGGCAAGAGATGAATTTTGGCTCTTATGAAGATATTAGGATGCTTGAAATGGTCAAACTTTTGTTATTGAACCAGATATGGACTATGGAGGTGATATTATTTACTGATGATGATGAAGTGACTGAAGCTGAGATAAATTAATTTGAAAACTTGGGGTTTTTTTTACCGTTGAGTAGAATTTTTTTTGACTGCCAAACGGATGTTATTTCTAATATTCCTTTGATGCTGTATTATTATAACCATTCTAAAGTTGAATACATTTTGTATGTTGGACTTTCTCGTACCATTTATTGTCTTTCCTTTTATGAAAGAGAACATGTTATCACATATTTCTCGTTAAGTTACATCAACCTGTCTGATTATAAAATCTTGGACAGACAATTTTGGGGGAATCAACAGAAGGCTATGATTTGGTGAGGACATTACGGATGGCTGGCTACGGAATAGTGATATTAGGGCCTTCATTACATTATTGGTTCAACTTTGTATCAAGAGTATTTCCTAAGCGTGATCTCCTTTCGACATTTAAGAAAATAGCTTTGGGGCAGACAGTCTACGGACCTGCAATGACCATTATTTTCTTCTCCGTTAATGCTGCTTTACAAGGTACCGTGTCTTCACTTTTATGTTCACAATGCAATCCTTTATTCTACATATTTTCATTCTTTAACGCAATTTTATGATGTGAAAACCAATCTTATCTTGTCAACGTTAACCTTTATAATGGTACGAAGAGCTAATCTGAGTTCAGGCCGAATAGAGTTGTAACTTTTAATTGATATTTTGTTACTCGTGTCGTAAGGAAATGAAAATGAACAAACAGATGGAAGCCTCCTTTTGAGAGAGAATAAAATGTTTTGACTTTTCTAGCTCAATTAAATTAATTTACCTAAATGACAATTTATAGTGTGTGCAAGCCATGGTGCATATATCTTGCTGTTACATATCATTAACCTATATATGTACATTATAGGACTCAGTTTATAGCAGTTTGAGGATTGTGTCTGCTTCATTTTACACGAGCTAATCATGTTCATGTCTATTATATTCATATAGCTTAGTTTCAATGAGTACTTCTCCTCCTGTTTGCAATACTCAGGTGAAAGTGATTCTGATATTGTTGCTAGATTGAAGCGTGATTTGATCCCAACAATGATTCGTGGGGTGATGTACTGGCCAATATGTGATTTTGTGACATTCAAATTCATCCCCGTACATTTACAGGTGAGATCCTCTGTATCTGAAAAGACATTAGCTTTGCAATTAACTGATATATTTTTCCTTTGTTTTCTGTCTTTTCGTTATGGATTATGTGCGTCGTTGGGAGTTAACCCCATGGTTGTTATTGTGTTTTCAATGTGGCAGCCATTAGTGAGCAACTCATTTTCTTATCTGTGGACCATTTACATGACATACATGGCAAACTTAGAGAAAGTTGGCACAACATGATGGTACATCGATTGCTGAATAGATCTCAGACTAACATCCGATATTGGACACAATTCAAGAGTATAATGAAAATAATTTTTTCTCCATTTTCATCTTTAATGCTGTCAATACCATTCAACGTATCTTACTAAAGATGTCATGTGGACAGTTGTCCTGAATGCACGCAGGTGGAGGTTCTTTGTAGTATTTATGGCAGAATCAGAAATCTGTACGCAGGTGTAGAGCTATTATTTCTGATATGCATCGTTGTATTTTGATTATGTTGTACGTCAAGAAATTTTTTTATTACTACTAGTTGGTGACTCTTGCAATGCACGAGTTTTGTAGTTACTGTGTTTTTATTAGCGTAGGAAATGATATTTAGGTACGAGACTATAGGTTGCACTACAACAAAATGGTAGAAAACTATTTAGTCATGGGAAATAATATTAGATGTAAACATTAGGTATATTAAGTTCGGATGAAGAAAATATAAATTATAAATGAAAATCTGCATCGTCTTACAAGTCATGTACATGGACAGTTATCAAAACGAACCTTATAAACATTTGACCTTATAAACATTTAACGGGGACAAAGGAAATATTCATTTAAAGCAACATCCACTGTAATTTTTCGTCTGTATGTACCCATTTTGTCTAACGAAATTGATTATATTGGTTGTCCTAAAATGAAGCATTCAATGTATTTTAGCACAAAGACTCCACAATTAGACCTGAAACAACATAGTATTAGACTATATTAGTAATATTATTATGAAAGTAAATTCAAGAATAAATTTAATACTAAGTAATCAAATGCTTACTCACTATTTCTGGAAGCTAGACAATGTATAACATACATCTCCATTTTTTTGTTTTTGTATTTTCCTAACTCCTGTCTGCAAGAAGACATCAATAACCCTTGAATTAGAATCGACGTTGCTTTTGCATGTAGCTTTATTTCATCCGGGGTGTGAATGTTGTGGCTACAATCATATATTTGAAATTTCCATTCACGTATATCCACAAGATAAAGATACCAATTGTTGACCAACATGGAATTAGTAGATTATTGCATTTTTTCTATGGAATTCCAAAAACGGGTAAGATACCAGTTACACATTGCTGAAAAACAACACAGTTCGTTGAATTCCCTTTTTCAAGTCCTTATCTCACACTTTCTTGCCATATCATACAACGAGCACATTCATCTTCAAATGAAAAATCTAGGATTGCATACTTTTTAGATACGCGAGGGGATCTATCACGAATCAATCGCATCAACAACATTAACTATGCGTTAATAATCTAACGAAATAGATAAATTGAATGAGAGACGTTTAACTATGGACTGTAATTATTTTTATTATTTGTAAATTTAACTAACCGCAACATTGAGATTTTCAGATGTATTTTGTATAGCCTTTAGCATATCTCGTCCGTACTTGTTCCAACTTCCATTGTCCCAGTACTGACTGTAGAACGAAATTTGAATTAATTTGAATACAGTAGAATGAGAATTATAATATGTGAAGTAATAAAGTATAAATAGATTTCTTACCCAGATGGATTTTTCTCTATCCAATCTCTCATAGTTATGTATCTACTCATACAAAAGTCTTCTAAGGGATATTTGGATGACAATGAAGATTGACCGTTTTCTCTTTTATTTTTTTTGTGCACAGATAAATTTGGAACATCATGAACTTGTTCAGAGGTTGAATAATGCATAGGTTGGTCACCATGAATTGGGCTCTTATTTATAGGAACATCCTGTTGTAGAGAGCCTATAATAACTTTCATATTGGATTTTCAAACAGACAATTGATCCAACACGTTCTTATTTTGTTCATCAATATAAGATTTGATTGAACATATACTGGTATTTACATAGGATCTCATCGATTGAATGTCTTCATGGTGATCATGTTGCCATTGTTTCTGTTGTTCAAATAGTTATTTTTGGTTGTCAAGAATTGTTTGGTATATAGCTTTGTGCTTTCCTGATTTTTCAATCATGTGTGTCTTTAAATTATCGTACAAAGTAGACACTTCTGATACTAAATACTGCTTATAGATGCTAAACAGTTCATCCATGTGATCTTTTGTAATATAACCAGAGCGAGAAGAAGAAGAACCTAGCTCAAATTCAAACGAAGTACCTGGTACATTTGTTTGATACTCGTGTGGTAGTAGGTGGGATTTCAAATTCAAACGAAATATTTGGAACATTTGTTTGATGCTCATGTGTGGTAGTAGGTGTGATTTCTGTTGCTAAATTGTCGAATGCCCCCATTCATAATATCATCTAATACATGTTGTTAATTATCTGGTGGCAACGAGAGTTTTGTGTACCACAGGGTTTCTAATTCTTCTTCTGTGGGTGTTAGAACTGCAACTACTTCAATCCGTAATCATGGAAGACTAAAATTATACACTGTAATTTTTTAAAACAAACAATTTAATAAATAAATATTATTAAACAATTAAATGTACTTTGGATTTTAAAATACCTCTTCAACGGTTAAAGAAGCCAAAAGTCTTACTATTTTTTCAGTCAAGAATTTGTTTGGTTTCTATTTATGCATTCTTGGACACTGTAAGGTTTTATATCTAAGACAGCCAAATTGTTGTCCAATCTTTGAAAATGCTTCATATATCCAACACTGCAAAATTAATAGCAATAAGTATTATATGTTAAAAATTTATTCCTTAGATAAATCAAAACTTAAATATATAAATAAAATACTTGGAATGCAAGTGGAAATCTATCTATTGAATATTTACGATCTGTTTGTTGGTTTTTTTGTATTTTCCGTGATCGTTCTTGCAATGAATTCAACAAAACAAAATATGATATACGGCCCTGTGGATAAATAAGAAATTCCTCGAGGTTTTCAACCATACCCAATGTTGTGTAATCAAAGTATCTTCCAACTGGTTTTAAAACACACTCAACCAACATGACTAATCCCAGTTTAAATTTATCCTCCGCATTTTCACATATATGAAATGCTTCGGAAAGCATTACCATAGTAATTCTCTTCGTTCCGTGAAAATAAACATTTCTAAGTCGTTCATTACTGGAGTCAAGTTCGGCAGATATTTCATGACAAGGTAATCCAGTGATAACACAGAATTCTTGCAGACCGAATCTGGTAAAATGATCACCTAATCTTATCCATATTTCATTTATTTTCCCAGAATCAACAATCTTCAATATAAATTCGTGTATTAATCTGCTACAGAATTGTTGTTGTTCTGCTCTATAGATAGTTCCATAAATAAATTCATGAAAATTGATGCTAAATACTAAAGATTGTTTATCTTCATCAATAAGTTGCATGAAATCTATAACATACCGAATGATTGGAAATTGGGTGATGGTAGCAGAAAACTATTGAGTTGAGGAAAGAATATATTCATGAGATATCTGCACAAAATAAGAAATAAATAAGTTCTATATAATTGACATTGGATATTAAATATAAAGAGAAAAAAAAGCAAAAAAAAAATAAAATTTGAAAGCTCCGCGTGCGAAGGCGGTGGCCTCCGTGCTCAGAGGTTTGGGACCTCCACACGCGGAGGCTCCGACCTCTGCGTGCGGAGGATCTGTGCCCTCCGCGTGCGGAGGTTTGGGGCTTCCGCCCTTGGGGCCGTTCCCTCTCTTCGCGGTCCCAAATTTGCAACAAAATACATATCTTTGTTTGTTGTGTTCACTCTGTTGGGGTAGGTTGTGTGTTGATTAGAATGGTTTTGTAAATAAATGAGAATGAGAAATGGGTTGTCTCTAGATTTTATTAAGCAAATGTAAGAATTTTTAAATAAATTAGTTTAGTTCTCCCTTATCTCAATTAGTTTAGGTATGAAATTAGTTTATTATACTATTGAATTCAAATAATTTAAATATGTAATTTCATTAATGTTAATGCATTAAAACAAACTTCAAAATAAGAATGATTTAAAAATTGCACAACATATTTAAAATTATTAAATAAGTTTATGAATACATTTTTTTTTCAAATACATGTGGGAAAAAGTTTGTAAATACTTTTGTAAACATACAGCAATTTGAAACAAAATTTTCAGACTTCTAAGTAAGTAATTGTTTATATAAAGAATGTACGAGTGTAATTGTTTTATTTATTTGTTTAAAAAGATATGCTAATGTCATATATATATATATATTGGGAAATATTATAATGGTAAATGATAATGGTTTTTTTTTAATATACGTTATAAAGTTTAAATTTAGTTTAATTTCGTATTTAAAATGATCTCGCAACGTCAAATAGGGTAGGGAAGAGTGAATTGGATAAAGATTATTTTTTAATTTTAAAAAAAAATTAATGATTGTGCGTTTAATTTAAGTAAGTCAAAAATTAAAAACAAAACATAAATAAAAAACATTCAACATTATTTATCAACATAAACATATATACAAGCAGTTGTATTTGGATATTTATAGCATCCTATTGATCAACACACACACACACACACACACACACACACACACACACACACACACACATATATATATATAACAACGGTAGTATGATCCGAAACTTTTCAACTCTTCCTTTTCTTGTTGAGTTTTGTTTCGAGATTTTCGACTGTTTCATGCAGGGTAGGCCTTTTTGTACCTGTTGCGGGTATTTTGTGTTTGGCTCTTTTATCTGTGTTGTCGACATTGACAGTCGATGAATCATTGTTGTTCATAGTTGAAGGATTTATGTCGGTCATTGTGTCTGAAGAAGTAGCGTGAAAAAGCGAAAGTGTAGGGTTGAAGACAAAAACATTTCAAAACGGTACTCATGTGGATCTATATTGTTTTGACTGGTTTTAACATAAAACATCAAGTCTGTTTCACTATTGGTCCGTTAAAAGTTGTTTATCACCGTGCGTGGATTTTGCAGTAGATGTAGTGTATATTTTTAGTATATTAAATAATTATTTATAAACTCTGTTAGATTATGATTTACCTGATGGAAGTGTTCCATTATTGTAGTAGCATTAGTTCCCAACAAGGTTTCTGTAGCTTCTCCAATAATACTTGCATCTAATTGTCCAGTCATATCTTCTAGTCGAACAATAGCAGTAGCTCTGAATATTATATATAAAAAGAAATTGAATTAAGTGTAATATATATTGTGTAAATGATATTAAAATTATTAATAGAAATGTAAGTGTATGTTTAAGTATATATCGAGGTTGGGCCGTTGCATGTTCGTATTTGCAGAAGTGACATTTGTGAATCTGGTCTAAGTTCCCAGTCGACATTTTTTTACAATTAGTGCAGGACATATACCAAAATCGCTGATTGGTCGTATTAATTGTCCAACGGGCTTTAATCCAATAAAATTTTTCCTATGCAAAAAATGTATGATTGAATTGTGAATATAAGTAAATGGAAAAGCTATTTGGATTTTTAGTAATATTTATGTGATGTATGTGTTTAATAATGTAAAGAATACCTCTAAATAGACTCCCAATAATTCAGCAATAGACGTGAACTTGTCGTCTACAGGAGGTGAAAGCTTTGGTGGGCTTACAGAAATCGATGAATCTCCATTCATAAGTTCATCGAGGCTTTCAATATTTGTTGACACCCTGTGAAAAGAAATTATAATATTATTATTATACATGAAAGTTGACATTTTAACGTGGAGAAGAGTAAGGTAAAAAAATGTTAAGAATATGTTTCAGTACCATTGTTTATAATCTGCTACAATTGAAGATTCAGCGTTGAGGAAAATGGTGTTATTCACTTTAGTTGAGAGTGTGTTGCCTGTGAAAGAGAAGATAATAACAAATATTATGTTTTTTTTTTTTTTTGCTATTACTTAAAATTAAAATTAAAGGCTATGTTGAAGTTGCAGCTACCATTGAAAGATGAAGTTTTAAGATTTGTAGCCCACACCACAGGTTTCGTTGGTAAGTGTTGAAGAATAGTTATGCATTTCTCTCAACAAAAGTGTCCCATAAAGTTAATATTACGGTTTGGAAATTTTTGTCTATTAACATGACATCTTGATGACCGACCTCAATACCAAAATGAGTCTGGATAATTATTTTTTGTCGAACTTCTATAGCAACACCAATAACATCTGCATAGAGATAAAGAAAGTTATATGTTATGTATTTTGCATGGATTAATTATTATAAAGCCTTAAGTGTAAGTATTATGTGTACAGTTGATATAGTAGTATCTATATTTATGTTTGTGTTGTTGTCCATATGATGTTGGAGTGCATGAAAGGGAGTGAGCTCGTATTTAGAAAACAAAAAGTCCAAATTATTTTCATTCAGCTCTTCAACTCGTGTTCTTCCTATTATACTCCAAACCTTTTTTTCTACTGCAGTTTTGAAGAAACTTTTGTTATCCTTGACGGTAGTGTTTAAGATTATGTATGACTTCCCGAGTGTTAACTGGTCAGCAAGAGCTGTAATATTAGCATCGTACATAGTAGCTATGACTTGGTCACCCTGTTGGAAGTTAAAATTAGATGAATAGGCTAATAGGGAAAACATATATAGTAAACGAAAATGGAAAAATAAAAAAATTCATATATGCAATTACCTGCAAATCCATGAAGATCAAATTTTGATAGCGAGCTATAGAGTTCCGTGCAATTTTAGGTGATTGTTTTCCTGCAACAATGACCTTTGAAGACCAGTTGGTCTCTGATGTAGCAATTTGTGGGATAAATTTATAGGTTGCAACCATTGAACAGAATATGTATCTGCAAATTGCTAAAAAATGGAGTAATTAGCTTAATATTTGAGGTATTCAAAAGTAATAGTAGGAAAATGAAAATAAAATTGAAAAAGTTTTCACAAGTGTAAGCGGCTAGTTCTATGATTGTAAATGGAAACATGAACCAGTTCGTGAAGGTATTTATAGAAGATTTTAGAAAATAAGTTACTTGTTTTTCAATTAGATTTTAAGTATATAATTAAGAGTATTTGAGATATGGTTAGATAAGTCAGTGAGTGTAGAGGTAGCGAAAATAAAAGTACTAACATGACATAGTAGTTAGATATTTTGTTATTGACTATAATATTTTTTCCAAAATATAATAGTATAATAGTTAACTTTTTGTTTCATATGTTTTGTACGTATAGGTTTGAAAAAATAGGAAATAGATAAATGTAAGTCTGAAATTTAATGAGTTCGTGTTGTTAAAAAAAATTTAAAGTATATCTCCAAATAAAAAGAATCCGTAATATTTTTTAATAAATAGAAGAGGAAGTAAGATTTTTTTTAGCGTGTTTAAGAAAAATTATACATTTTAATTATGGTAAATGAAAAGTAAAAAAAGCTAGAGCTTTGCTTACGGAGGAGTATTTTTTTTTTTTTTTTGGACTTGTTATTTTTGTTGCAATTACGGAAAAAATATTTTTAAATCTAATTGATATCCTTTTCATAGACAAACTCGTTGATATACAAAATAATTTAAGACATTTATCAGTTAATACTAGTGTTTTAATTAGAATTGTTCGAAAAAAGCAATTGTAATTACCATTATAAAAAGTATTAGAACATCCATTACACCTGTATATTAAGGTACGAAACTGTTAAAGAGCAAAACAATTAACAAAAAATATATAATTCATAAATGGGAAAAAAGATACAATTTACGTGAAATAAATTTGTACTATATTTATGTTTTCATATAGTGAAGAATATATGTAAAGAAAATACGTACAAAATATTTATTGTTTTAACTATGTATAGATGAAAGAATTTCCTTGTATACAACATTGTTAGTACATCTAATGTGAAAAATGTCTGAATTTGATGGTTTTAGCAAAACTTTTAAACATTTGCTTGTTTTAGCTCTGACAATGTTACATAAAGTTGACTATGACAGAAAATTGGTTCAGGTAGATACAAACCAACAAAATCAAGTATTTGACCTTGTGCTTTGTTTATTGTCATTGCAAAACATGACCTAATTGAGAATTGAGTTCTTTTAAATGGAATTGAAGAGTGATCACCTTTTAGGGGTATAAAAGGGATTTTGGGTAAGAAAACATATTTGCCACTATATTCACCATTTGTAATTTCAGCAAGAATTATATTTTTGTCAAATTTTCTACAAGACGTGTTCCATTGCATAGGCTTTCAGCTGCATTGATATTTCGTAATAACATTACAAGACAGTTGAGTTTAAGTTTTAATTCATGTGGTGGTATTCCGTTAGGAGTTAAAGTATTTAAGAAATCTTTTTGTAAACTTTGTTTTGTTTTGTCAAGCACATCATCGAAATTATAATATATGTATATTTGTCCAGGAATTTGATCTAACAGAATTCTGTTAATATGATCAACATATTCATTTCGAGGCGTGAGTATGGCTCGATTTATCATTGGTTGTAAATTATCAACATATGTTTCTATATTTGGGAAAACATGATTTATTAAATTTTTCAAAAATGTAATTTCATCTTCAAACGGTAGTAGTATATATCAGTAGGAATTTGAATGTAATTACAATTATGTTATTTCTCTGTTCCATTTCCAATTCTTAGTAAATAATAAAAAAAAATTGGATCAAATTTTGCTCTCATGTTTTCAATCAAGGGTAAGTGTAAATATGAAGGCCATAAATCAGAGAAAATTAAGTTAGCTTTTATGATGTCATCTCTTTTTCCCCTTGATACAACTGGTAAAACCTGTCGGAAGTCGCCTCCTAAAACTACAATTTTCCCACCAAAAGGCAAATTACAGTTAGTAATATCTTTAAACATTTTATCAACAGCTTCAACAATACGACGATTTACCATAGGAGCTTCATCCCAGACGACTAATTTTGCCATTTTTAATAAAGTTCTTAAAGCTGATTGTTTACATATAGAACAACTTACTTGACCAATTGTTTCTAAAGGAATTCTAAATCTTGAATGAGTTGTTTGACCTCCAAGTAAGAGAGATGCGGATACTCCAGACGATGCAGTGGACAAAGCAATTGAATTTTGTGATCTTACACCAGTTAAGAGTGCTTTATATAGAAAAGTTTTACCTGTTCCTCCCAGATCATCAATAAAATAAACTGCACTTGAATTATAATTTATTTTTTCCATTATAGTATCATATGCAATTTGTTGATGATTATTTAAACTTATGTTACAAGTGTAATCTTCTTCTATATCCAACTTTGATGTTTCCTCTGCAATCATTCTTGTCAACCTTTCAGTTTCATTTAAATTGACATTGAAGGGCACTATTTCGTAATCATTAATGTTTTTACCCATTGATTATAAAATAGAATCAATGTGTTCTAAAGCTTGTAATTCAGCAATATTTGGAGGTTTATTTTCATGTATATAATTGTGAGTCAAATAAGCTTTAAATTTATTCCACGTTAGTTTTGGATGATCTGGGTTGCAAAGGACAAGAAGGGTCGCGAATAGACGTCTTAAAGAAATAGGCATTTCGTAAATAATAGCTTCAGATAGACATTTTTCACAGTGATTATCTCCGTCTAACAAACTATGTAGAAGAGCTGTTTCGCGATATATATTTACAATTTGTCCATTTAAATTTTTGAAATCATCAAATGATTTCGGACCTCAAATATGATTGAGAAGTATACGTAAGAAATAGCGTTCACCTTCAGATGGATTTGCTGAAACAATTCGTCCGACGACAGTATTTTTCTTCCTAGAAAACCAAATTTTCTTAGATGAATTCCAAACGACATATGTTGAAAAACCTCGATATAATAATGTACATACAAATTCATTTTTTTCATTGACTTTGAAAAATTCTGTTAATATTGTTCGTTTTGTATTTTCATTATCAATAATAGTAGTTAAATTAGTTGTGTCCTCATATCGTACTTGTTGATGATTTAAAAGATGAAGTTGTAAAGAATAAACGATATGATGAATTTCGACTAAATTAAACGATAAAATCCTCCACATTGCTTCGGGCGGAGATATCCATATGACAGATTGGTAAGTAGAAATTTCGTCGATTCCTGTAGGTGTTTCAGATGATGCAATTGAGAATTTAATACGATCATGCCCTTTATATATATATATTTATACAAATATTTTACAGTTTTAATAGAAGAACAAATTTCAACATTTAAGTGGCAATCAAATTTTGTACTTAAATAAGGATTATATGGTACGATCCAATGATTATCTAACATTTTGCCTCTAACTTTAACATTGACACCATTATTGCTACGTTTATAAAAAGGATATGTCTTTTCACCAAATATAGTAGTAGATTAATAATCTCTAGGGAATTTGTTTTTGCATTTTGCATTTGAGTCCATACATATATTTTTTGGATTTAAATTTTTACAAGTACCATGCATATTATGTTTAACTATAACAGAGTGAAGATAATGATATTTGTTTTTATCAGGATTCTCACAGCAAACTATTTTATCAACATCTACAGTAGAACAAGTTTTATGTCCAGACTTGAAAATTAATAGAAAGTGTGCATGAAGAAGACATCGTTTTTGAAATTCGACAACATATATATGTGCAATAACTGAGCCTAAAATAATTTTTTTCCATAAATCATCTTTCAATTCTCTACTTTTGCTCTAAAAATACGAGTAATTAAATCTGGACGATTTTGAATCTCATCATTGTGTTGTAGTTCTTGGCTAATTTCTAGCCAATTTGGATTGCATGTAATAGTAAAAAATATATTTGATTTTTCATACCGTTAAACAATAGACATAGCATCCATATATCTTTTTAACATATCTCTAGGGCCACATGTAAAAGATTGTGGGAGAATAATTTTTTTCCCTATGTTAGAACCTCTCGTTTCTCCATATTCAACACCGTCTACAATACCCTGATAGAGTTCTGTTCGAATCTGTTTTTTATTATGACGAAAATAGTCCAACCTTGCAGTTTCAATTTTAACATACATATCTACAACATATTGTTATAATAATCTACCACTATGAAGCAAAACACGCTTACTGGAAAGCCGAATTTACAATTTGTATGAATAATATTCTCGACAGAAAACTTGAGATCGATGTTTCGTTGTAAGTACTGCAAAAAACAAATCGATCAGAATATGTGTATTAGACAAATGAAGGAAGTGCAGAGTGAAATTTGTGAACTAACCTTCATTTTCGTGTTTAATGATTTGAGCTGCAGATGTAACTGTTGAATGTAAAGCAAAGGATTGAGAAGTAGGTTCACCATGGGTAATTGTTGATCTTTTTATTCCTTCATGCCAACCAAATTCCCCGTATGGGAAAAGTAATGGATACTGTAAAGAATCATAGTAACCATAATAATAATAAACTTTATGTGTATCATCAGAATGATCATATATAATAATATCACGAAAGCGAACATTAGTATTATCATTGTCTTCAACCTATACAGCAGCTACTTGAGATATTGTAGGAGTATTAAAGACACATTGATCAAGCCATTGATCGCATCGTATGTGTATTTCATGGTCTTGTAAGTTTGGTATACTTGTTAAAGATCTAAAAATTTACTATATGGATTGACCTTTAAAATTTCGATTAAAATGAGTAAAGTATGTTCAGCAAAGTTTTCTGAAATTTCTATACGATTTTTCAGTTCATTATCTGTGTCATGAAAATATAACTGTATATAAGAAGACACAGTATTTTGTGGGACAAGTGTATTTATATAATGGTATATTTGCCCTTGAACTCTAAATGTGTATATACATTTGTATGATTTGAAAAGTTGTTTGTCGTATTTAACACCGAATGAAGTAAAAGCAAAATGATTATTATATCCTCTTGCAAGCTTCTTAAATTCAATCGCAGTAGGTTCTTTGGACGTAAATAAATTGTATAATTCAGAAGGTGAAACAAGTATAAAAAAATTAACTTTTCCATCAGAGCAACAAAGACATTTTCTTTCCCTGTAAAATTTTTTTGCACCATAATGTTTACAATTAGCACATGTAGGTAATACGTATGAAGTAGTTGGAATATTTAATATATTAAAATTATTTTCACGTGCGAATGTATAATTATGAGTAGGAGAAGTTTCGTTTTCACTACGAACATCCAAATTTTCGCTATTATGATTCATTATAGGATATTGTATTTGCATAAGCTTGGAATCATTATGTTTGGATGATGTAGAGTCAATATTAAAAGTATTATGTGTAAATGACATAGGTTGAGGTAGTCGTTTACGACGATTAGTAGATCCAGGGCGAAGCCCTTTTCAACGTTAGCTTTGTCTGTGTGTGTTTGTTGTTGACGATGAGACATTGTTTTGAAGTCTCCGTCAGAACTCGAAACATCCATGGCAATAAAATATGTTAAGTTATGGAATGATTGAGGCTGAAAACGAAGATTAGAAAATAGAGAAAATATTATATTTCATATAAATTATATGTTTATAAATTGAATGAAGAATAATGAGAACGTATATTAAACTACAAATTGAGAAGTGGGAAAAAAGATTAGTACTACCTAACAATATATATAGTTTCGACGTAGTATTCTGTAAAGGTGTTTTTGTGAAAATAGAATACACATACCTCGAAATGTATAATCGAGCACCAGAGAGCACTTGCAGAGTCAGTGTATAACAAATATGAAACGACTCAGTGTATGCTCGTTTGGGAAGGATTTTTGAAAGCGTACAATATAGTACAATTTTATATTAAAAAAAACAGTTCTTGTACCATTAAGCATAGAAAATGTGAGACAATGTGAGACAAAGTGACAACTGTATGATATTTTAGAATTGTAGTTTATCATCGAACCTTAAATAAACGTGTGATTTATAGGAGGAATAAAAAATATCTTAATAGTTGGCGAAGAGTAGAAAAGTTGAATTTCGTGAGGGGCTAAAACGTGTAAAATAAACTGTGGTTAACATTTTGCCGTCATATGGGTGAAGTAATAGTCAAAGTTAATGTGGCAAAGTTGAATTTGGGAAGTGGCTAAAACGTGTAAAATAAATTGTGGCTAATGTTCTGCCATACAGCCTTTAAGTCAACAATTGTATGTATAGATTTGGGCATATGGAAATGCTTCTAAATGAACAGGAATTTTAATTTTTATTTATTAAAATGTTTTTATAGGTTGTGTGAATAGAATTAATGGGGAAAAAATATAAGAAATAAAAAAAGACACGGAGCGGAGATACGGAATGAGACGCAAGAAATTCTTGATTTTATGTATGTATGTAATAAAGCAAGGAAGCAAAAAAAAAAAAAAACAGGAAAAATTAGAGAATGTTATCATTTAAAAAAAAAAAAAATAGGACATATGGAGTCACCATGTGTCCGCGAGCAGAGGAAAGTGCCTCCGCTATCAAAGCATTTGGCCACGCGGAGGCAATTGTCTCCAACCGCCTTACGCGGAGTCTCTTTTTTTTATTTGTTTTTTTTTTCAGTTCAAAATTTTGTTTTGTCGTGAAGTCCGCTTCAAATTCAAATTATAATATTAATAAATTTTCCCCATGCAGCCGACTACAATTATTGACTATTTGAGAGGATAGAATGTGAACAAACAATTATTGAATTTAATATTAATAAATTTTCCTTCCCGCGTACAATTATTGACTTAATAAATATTTGAGAGTAACAGTAAATGGGAAAGAAATAGGGATAGTTGGGGACGATTTGGGCAATCGAAAATGCTTCAAAATGAACAGTAATCAGCATGTAGGCTCTTTTAATATGGTAGGAACAAATTATAATATTAATAAATAATATTAATAAATTTTCCCCATACCGCAGACTACAATTATTGACTATTTGAGAGGATAGAGTGGGAACAAACAATTATTGAATTTAATATTAATAAATTTTCCCTCCCGCCTATAATTATTGACTTAATAAATATTTGAGAGTAACAGTAAATAAGAAAAAAATAGGAATAGTTGGGGGCGATTTGGGCAATCGAAAATGCTTCAAAATGAACAGTAATCGTCATGTATGCTCTTTTAATATGGTAGGGATATGTACAAATCATTACCAAGCATAGTGTTAGTAAATTCATTCATCAAAATCAACTGTCATACACTATCCATCCCACAAAAGTAGAAACTGAAAATTAGTATGAGAGTTCACTTTCAAAACTCAACAAGATAGTCATCAAATCACAATTGCAGAGATTAATTCTGCAAATAAATAATTCAAACAATAATATGTGAAATACCATTTTCTTTTGCATAAACATTAAAGTTTAAGGCGTGACTAGTTCTGTTGACACTCAGATAACTGGAAACATTCAAAAAGTCGGTCCTTGACCATTCTTTCACAATCACTTCGCCCTCTTATAAGAAAAACAATGGAAGATAGAAACAGAAACCAAAAAAATTACATAAAGCTGAGCATTAGCCCTTTCAAGTCAACTCCGAAGTGGTGGAGCTTCACCAAATTTCAGTAAGTATGCAGTTTCATAAGCAGGGCGCAGGGACAATATCACTTGAGCGTCAAGATATGCATCACATGAGAAACACCACACTGATAAATCACTGTTCCAATCACAAGCCGCAGACTGATCAGGTTAAGTAATGAAAAAGAGACAAGAAACGAATAATATAGTTCTAACCACAAATAAAAGGAAAAATAAACCAGCACGAACCTATAGCTTAGTGCCAGACAATGGTTGCTCTGTTGATAATGCTCAAGCATGTGCTTGTTCACAAAACGGCTGCAAAGGACATCTTTGCAGCATAAGCATAGCCAATTTTCATCGGGATGTTGGCACCTTCATGATATTGTTACGGTCAAAAAATGTTTTAGTTCTTCAAGCTTGATGACAAAAAGTTCATAAATAGCACACAAAATAACAGAATGCAACAATGTAGAATACATAGTGGAACTTAATTCACAAAAAAGCTTGGGTGTAGAAATTTTTCTACTCTAGAAGTCCAATTTGAAGAACCTCTAATCATAAATAGAGTTTGGAAATTTATATACTCTTGAAAAGTAAGAAAAGGATGGAATCAACTCATCAAGGCTCGGTTAGCAAAGAGTTTTGATTTCTTGACATCAGAGAAGCAACGCATTAAAGACGAGTTTGAAATTTAGTTTAGATTCTGCAATGAAATACAAATTGATGGATTATCATTCAGAGTCATCCAAGTCAACAATGGAAAAGGTGGAAAAAAAAAAAAAAGAGTGGTGGTGATGATAGCAGATTCAACTTTATGAAACATATATATCACTTAAATTTGTTCATTCTATTGCATTTAAACCATATAACACAAATTCAAAGTCTATCGGATGAACGCATCTCAAAGTTTTCCATGCTTCAGACACACCTTGGGCACAGACTGCCAGTATGGAACTAAGATCTAAAATTAGTCAGTAACTAATCAGATGAAAAATTAAACAAAAATTTCAATTTTCTTTATGAAGTCCCATTTCGAAGCTTGCAAAGGTGCTCTTTCCGTGATTATGTCAGTGCAAATCTTACTATCTATCCAATTCATGTTCTAACTTCACTTCTTGCGGATGGAAAATAAAATTTTAGAGATATATCACGCTGTCGGGTAAGGTAATTGCTTGTTCGTGCAAACTACAAACCCTTTCATTCCCAATAAATTTGACAGCGGCTTCATTACTGCCGCATAAGAAGCGTGTTCCTAAAAAAATGATTTCATCTCTTGCAAATCAAAACAAAACCCCTAATTCAGACAAAGCCAAATGAAAAGGAACCCTAACTCATGATTGCCAGAAAATGGATCATCTTCCATCCTAAACCATCCCCAACTATAGATGATTTTGAGCCCCTAACCCACCATTCTACCCAACCACGCCTCTTACATGGCAGTAATGAAGCTGCCGTCAACTGCCAAATAGGATTCCATCTTGCCAACTCAGATGAAATTCAAACGGTTAGTTGGTGAGTGATGGATAGAGGGACTCTTTTGTAAGTTCAGTGACTATAAGGTGACATTATACCAAGTTCAGCGATTACTGAAACTTTTTACTCCATTAATCAGTTTTGTGGCTCCATTTGCGTACGCCTTATCAACGATTATATAAAACTCTGCGAACAAAGGATTATACAAAACTCTCACGTATACATTGGTTTGAGAATTGCATATCCTTCCTCTATTAATTAACTAAGACCATGGAATTGTAAATTGCCATATGCCAATTAGACATGTCAGTTCAAAATTGACACTTGGCGGTTATTGTATTCTTCTTGGAAACATTCAATTAACCATATATTGTTTTCATGGAGACAAGAGACTTGTAATTTAAATAATAATAAAAAAAGTACAAAGAGGATCTAGGGTTTAAGAGGGCGTACCTATTGCATTGAGTATCCGGGGTTGGAATATGAGTAAGATCCTGTGACAAAGAAGCAAGGTGATCGCAGTGTGTTCGGGCCTCCACCCAGCCCGATTCGGACCCGTATAAGGGCACTTCGTCTAGAGAAGCGGCGTCTTCATTGATGGAAGGAAGGGACGAGGATGAAGCTTTATTTGCCATTGATTTTCTCAATTTGCCCGATAGTTCCTAAATCTCGAGGAATTTAGCCTTTTTAAACACTTGAAAAAATATGATCTTCTTCGGCAGCGTCTTTCCACCTTCTCATTGATTATTTCTCCACAGTCTTTCTTGAGAACACGAGAGATCTAAAGGTGGGTCTCAAGGCTATCTAGACGGGATCTAAACTCGATTTCCCACAAAGTGTAGCGTAATTTGCACTTGCTTTAACAGAAACAGATGAAATTTGTCTAAAGTTACAAAAATTGGGGTGGAAGATTCAGATTGAGACTAAAAAAATTACACATTCTCTGCATCAATCGGCCATCCCTACTGGGAAGAGGAAGAATGCTTTTCCATTTTTATATCAAATAAATGTTTTTGGGTTTAATTTTAAGAGGAATTAGTTCAGATGGCGTATCATTTTGTTCAAGAGGTTTTTGACAAATTTCTTAAAAGCGAAAGAAAGTTTAATCTTAAATAGGGGTTTCATTTCCTATTTATTTTCTTAATTATGTGGTAATATATCACTATCACTACTAAATAAAAGAGACAGTTTTGATGTCACTATTCAAATTTTCGTTTGATTAGACGACATCGTTTTGACATATAAACCTTAGCCACTTCGCTGTCTTCCCCAACCGCCTGCACCGCGTTGCCCCTACGCTATATACACACCTACTGGATTTCGACGACCACATGTTTGTTTGCTATTGAATCATCCATCACACTCATTCCCTCTATTTCATAGTCCAAAAACCGATCACCTTCTCCCCGCGATTCCCCAAATCGCTGTAACAACCTCAAATCCTCGTCCCAAAATAGAAACCTACAGGATCCCACAACTATTAAATCCAAAGAAACGACTAACTTTAACCCCGATTTGCCTTCAAATTCTGGCGATCCACTTCATTCCGGCGCAGGTAGCTACTATTCTCTCTCTATCTATTGTATGTACAGGATTATTTGTTTTGTTCCTAATTTTGTTAATTACTGTCTATTTTGAAGGAAAAAAATGGGTTCTTTACTTGTATTTTTCTCCAATATCAGTTGATGAGGGTATTTTAATTTTATAGAACTGATTGAAAGGTTGGATCTTTTGCATCCTTTTGTTGATGGAAGTTTTGGAATTAAAAAAAAAAAACTAAATTATGTGTACTTGTAATTGATAAAGCTTGGAATTTTGGTTTGCAGTTTCAATGTGTTCGATTTTTTGATCTACTCCACCTAAACAAATATTAATGGAGTAGTGAAAAGAGATAAAAGAAAGGTTTGAGTGTATGAAAAGTGAAAGGATTTAGGTTTTTTATAATCTGTAAACATAGGAAATTGGGAAGTTAAAAGGAAAGAAAGAGCTTAATTTAGTTTTAAAAATCGTGTTTTGGTTATCTTCGAACTAAAATAGGTAAAATCATCAAATATAGAGACACTGCTTAATGGCCCAGAGAAATTGCAAATTAGTAAGAGTTAAAGATCCACTTCTTTCCCTTTGATTTTTTACAGTGGGATGAATTTACAAATAGAAACTAAATTCTTATTTCCCACCTTGACCAGTGTAGACAACATCCTCTCAGTTGTCTTGATCGTCTTCATACTCGCCAGACAAGACTATAACCAGATAATATTATTAATTTCTTCAAAGAGTACACTTTGAATGGAAGCCAGGTGAATGAGGGAGAGATGACCATCGAACTTGACACTTTTAGTGATAATAACATGTTCAAGTTATGGAAACTTTTGGATGACTACATAGCAAAGAAGCAGAAAATCAAGTAAAAATATGGCGGTGCGAAATTGAGGTAGAGAAATGAGTCAGTTTTATGTTTATAACTTTGTCTGCATCAGAGGCATACATGAACATAAATATTTTTTTTTGTATCTTCAGCAGATACGGAATGAGTCAGGGTACATCAATTCAAATGTGAAGCCTTGCAAAGGTAATTTTCTCTTCTGCAGATGAAGTTGCATGCAAGATGACTTTTTTTTCAATAGGTGTTTTACTTGATAATTCATTCATTTGGTTTGCGACCCTTTCTCCCAAATTCATTATCAGGCGGTGAGCCAGCTAAGAGGGACGTGGATATTGCCAGAAATGATACAGCTATCTCAAGCTTCCCTCATGTAGATATTGATAAGGATGCTGCCGAAAGGATAGTTAATGCAGAAGTTCAAGTAGCTCCAGTAGTGAGTCAAGCTCTTCTTCTACTGGTTCGTGTTATGATGAAGCTTTTGTGCATGATTTTTCCAGTAGTATTGATTGGATATTTATTGTTCTAATTAATGTGGTGCTCAATATTTGGGGAATGATTTGGACTTTCCATTTTCATCTATCCATGGATGCTAAGCTCTTTTCATAGTTCACTATTTTTTCTTATTCATGAAACAGTGTCTCCATCTCGAACGGGGACACCGCTCGTGTCTCCATGCTACATGGAGACACTCCGTGTCTCTATACAGTCATTTTTTTTTGTGTGGAGAAATGCCATCCTCTGGGAATGTTCAACAGGTAACTGATGTGAACTTAACATTCTATGCTAAGTGAAGTGGTAATAAACTAAAATTTTTATATGATGATAATTGCAAACTCGGTCTTGTTTGAGATGCATACATGATTTATTTGCAAAGGAAATAAAATTATATTCACTCTTTATTTCAGAACTAACATGACTTGACTGTGATAAATTTAGCTTACATGCTTGTTCAACCATCTGTTTGAAGTGAATAACACTATCATCTATTTCGTCAAATTATTTTATTTTGCTACCGGCGGCTTTGGAAACATTCACAAGGGCAAAATATTTCTTCAGGTCAGTGCAACTTTCTTTCAAGGATGGACACTAGACATGTTGGACCCTCTTTCAAAAAACCATGTTTTCTTTTTGAAGGTGTGATTTGGACGAGATGTTTCCGGAACACATTGACAAGTTAGGACATTCTGAGGATACGTTATGAGTTGTTCCCTGAGTCTAGCAAGGTAGGATTGATGTGCCTGTCTTTATTGGTTCATAACAATTATTGTTTTATATCCTCGAAGTGCATAACTTTTTAATTTTTTATGATATTACTTCTTCTCACAGGTAAATGCTTTGGACATAAATTTACCAGTGAAATAGTTGTGTGTGTTTTTGCCTCTGATTTGTGAAGAACTGTTTTGTTCCCCATATTTTTCTTAGTTGTGGAGAAATGTATGGTAGTCTTCTTCAATATCAAAATACAAAGACGAAAAGGATGCATGAAATCATTTGATTATTTAATCTCTAATGTCGTTGATATTACTATTTTTATAGGTTCTTGAATTTTCTGATATATTGTGACATTTGGCATTATCCTTGTAGGTTGGTCAGTTGAAGGAAGAGTTGGTGTACATCATATTGATGATGCACAACAAAGTAAATAATTTACTTTTAAATGCCATGGAGAAGGCAATGACATTACTATGTGAATTTATTGAATTTCCACCCTGTAAGATATTTCACTTTAAATGAAGTCATTGGGGGCTTGCTGTCATTCATTTTGCTCCCATCCTTCCATTTATTTTTTCCTTAGTTTCTTTCTTTCATTTTCATTATTTTGGGTGTTTTTGTGTGATGTGAAGGGAGGGAAATTGTTTGCGTCTCAAACACAAATTTCTTATGCCTAGATGTTTATTTACTAGAGTCATTGTATTATGATCATTCCCTCTTTATTTGATCTGCCTTGGGGAGTTGTTGAGCTTGTTAATCTATTTGGTTCTTGAACTTTATCCTTCCTTTTTGTTACTTAATATGTTGTTTACTTGGTTTGGTATTTAAATATTAGTGCTAGCAGTTTTGGATGTCTACCGGTTGTTAATCATCTATATGGTATTAAATTAGTGCTTAAATTGTTTATAATTTTCTTATTTTAGTTATTGTTTAATCTTAACTTCTCAAAGGCCAAAGAAATATCCTTTACATTTACATTTAATGATTCTTGTTGGCATCCTTTATTTTAGATTTGTGGTTGACTGTTATAAATTCATAGAGTAACTATTTAGTTAGTGAATAATATACTTCTGTCATTTTGACACGTGAATCCAAAATGCGTGATGTTTCCAAAAATAACAAAAAATCAGTCAACGCTATTACACGTGAATGATTTCGCTTCTTCTCTGTTAGTTTCAATTTCTCTATTTTGGGTTTTTATTTTGTGTTTCAAGAATGGCAATTTTTTTTTTATTATTTCAACTATTTAGTCAACAGCAGGTTGTAGATTTTAAGACGGTTGATGGCTATGTCCACCAGTTCAAGGGTAGCAGCTCCAGGTATCAATTTTTATTTTTATTTTTCGATTTTGCATATTTAGTGAAACAAATAAGCTTTGCTTTGGTAATTTTTGCTTAACTATTTTATATAGTTTACTGTTTCATGGTTAAATTCCAGAATTTTGATATTTGTGGTTTAATTTGCTCATCATTATTTATTTACATATGAATTAATGTGAAGTAGCCAATAAGAAAATACTCATCGTGTAACAAGTATATTTCGTGTGTTCTATTGAAGTATGTTTACTCTGTTAGTTTTTTTTTTCTTTCTACAAGCAGTTTCCTATTTCCCATGTCCTCTATTTGTAAATATTTCGGTTTTAAGTACTTATAGCATCCAAAATGCTTTCTTTTTCATTTTGTAATAAGAATTTCTTCTTCACTTACATGTCATTCATGACTTTACTTTCATCTATTTATTGTAGTATACATATGCAATCCCAACGCTAACATGCACAAGGAGAAGAACGCATGCACGTGCATCGCACGTGCCTCCACTAGTATATATATATATTAAGGAAAAAATGAATTCATTGAAAATCTTATGACTATTTATAGTTTATTTACTTCATGGATCTAATATTTGTAATTGTTTTATCTACTTTATTGTCTCTGAAAATTGTAGAAGATCAATGTTTTATTGTCGAATTTAGTAGATTACTAATTAAGTTCAGATTCAATTCATCTTATGTTCTATCTACACGTGTATGCATGTGTTTGTTATGTGTTGTAAACTACATATAACAAACGAGAGCAATTGATTTTTAACTTGGACGAGCTTTTTAGGTCGATTGCAAGGCCTTTCCCTCGCTATAATGGTATGGACAACCAATAGATTTGACATGTATTATTTTTTATATATAAAATTTGTATCGTGAGATAATAATAATGCTTGTTTTACAATAGATTTGAGCATTCGAAGCGATTCCAACTTTGAGAATGAAGTTTGCTACGAAATATCCTGATACAATTCCAAGAACGGTCACTTGGGAAATGTCAAAGAGGTTAGCTTCTACTGCCATTGATAGCGTGTTGGAATCAAATAAGGTAAATTGCCTTATTTTATAAGTTTAATGGGGACAAATTGTGGAATTAGTTTAGCGAAAGACTAATGATTTGCACGATTTAATATTTATAGTTGGAGGTTAATTCTACGTTGATTCCCGCTAAAGTCGAATTCGAGGAGGTTTATTAGAAAGAGTTGACACCGATCATAGAAGAAGATGAGAATGCTTCACACTATTTCTGAATAGGATGATGCTGAGCATGATGCCAAGCCACATTATGCATTTCACCAAAACTCTCCTAGTGTATCTCAACCACCACCGGCATCTTATAAGCTCAACATAGCGGATTTCTTGAGAATTGAAATGAAAAAAACTTGAGAGAAGGCTACAAGCAGTCGTTTCAAGTTTACATGTTGTATATGTCCATAATATTGATATTGTGCATATTCACGTAACGATATACACTTCGTTTCTATGACACAAAGTAGATGTCGTTCTAGTACAAAAATGCACTCATTGAAATAATGATATTGAAATCATTCTTGAGATACAAAATGATGTAGATGTCGTTTCAATACAAAAATTGTACCGATTAACATAACAATATTGAAATCATTCCTGAAAGACGAATGATTTAAATATCCTTTCAGTATCAAATACACACTACTTCAATAATTTTCATAGCAACATAGAAATCGTTATGATTATAAATAATGACATCGAAGTCGTTCTTCAAACATAGGCGCACTCGTATAAATTTACGGGTAAACGCTCAACTTGTTTATTACTCCACAATAATACAAGAACATGAAGGAACACCATAACCTCTCTTTGTGTCATATCAATCCAGACCTTCAAATATATAGAACCAAAATTCGTTTTCACTTTTCAGTAAACACTCTTAACAGCCAAACTACCTCCCACTACATTCCCCAGCAGCTGTCCATACTTTCCACTTGTATGGACCACGAAAACTACCCAACACATGTGTCAAACATGTGCTTGATTTGGACACCTGAATTTGTGGACTAGAGCACATTGAATAGCAAGCTAGATCCGCCCATGCCTTGCCATTTCTGCCAAGCCGCAACACTTTGACATCGGCCAAATTGAAGCATCATGCCACAAATTGAAACCCACATTTTTCTTGTTCCGAAATTCAAAGTGTACACCATCAACATACTTACCCGCAAAATTCTGGCATGAGGGCAAGGCGTGCTCACGTCATTGCGCATGTCAACCTTTAAGAGGCTGACAATAAGCCTATGTTAGACTCGTGTGTTATATAAATATTCAAATCAATTTTTATTCACACATTTTGTAAGATCCACGAATACTAATGCTTTAAAAGTTAAAACTACTCAAATGATTTGATTTACATAATTTTATGGATAATTATATTTACAACATATTTTTTGTTAGTTGCATGTAAAGGTCCTTAATCTTTGCTTACTACGACACTTATGTCGTTATCTTTTTTTCGATGTGTTTTTATCTTCAATCTTTTATTATTTAGCGCATTTTATCTTTGATAATAATTTCATCAAAATATTTGTTGGGAATCATAAAAATGATTTAAATTACCATCACATTCACATTTTTTTTTATAAAAACAACGAGTGCAAAAAATTGTGATTTTATTTTTTTCATTTTAAAGCACATAAACATAATATTATTTGATAGAAAGTTGAAGGTAAGAATTTAACATAAATAATTAAATATTATAATAAACAAAGCTTAAATACTTTAAATGTAATCAAAATATAGTTCAACTATTAAAATATGTGGCGTTAATATAATTATTCTAAGGAAAGTTATATTAACACCATAATTTTTATTTGTTACACTACATTTTAATTAAAATTAAGTTTCTCAATCTTTGCTAATTGTAGCAATTATTTTCTTAAACTTTTTTTTGTTGAATTCTTATCTTCGACATTCTATTAATTAGTATGTCTCATACTTGATAATAATTTATATCAAAATATTTTTTTTCATGTTTTGACATAAGGGACAAATATATATATTTTTTGCACTATCTATTTTTTAAAAAAAATATATATATATGAAAAAATAAGTTATTTTACGTCATTTCAATGGATATTTGGATATAAAATGTGTTAACTAATAAAAAGTTTGAGGATAAGAATGATATGAAAAGTTTTTAGGAATATAAGTGTTATAATGTGCAAAAATTAGAATTTTTAAGTATAATTAAAATGGGGTTAATTTCACAAACGGTCACTGAAGTTACCTGAAAATAACAAAACGGTCACTGAAGTTTCAAAGTTTCAGAAACGGTCACTGAAATTTGAAATTTCTTTCACAAACGGTCACTGAATTTTCAGATTTTTTGGGCGAGTTTGCAGCAATTTTTCAGCAACTTCCGACCATCAAAACCACCGATTTCGGATACCATTGGAAAGCCTACAATGTCCTCTTTAATTACCACAAAAAATCTCCCTATAAATCCAAGGGATTCAACCAGAATAAACCCACGAAGTCGGCAACCAAAAACTGTGAAAATCTGTCCAGATTTTCAATTTTTTTTGGTCAGGTTTACGTTCGGCAACTTCCGACCATAAAAATCGTCGATTTCGAATGCCGTTAGAAATCCTACAATGTCCTCTTCAATTACCATAAAAAATCTTCCCATAACTTCAAGGGATTCGGCCGGAATAAACCCACGAAGTCAGCTACTCAAACTGGTCAGATTTTCAGACTTTTTTGGTAGCTGACTTTATGGGTTTATTCCGGCCGAATCCCTTAGAGTTATGAGAAGAGTTTTGGTGGTAATTGAAGAGTACGTTGTGGGTTTTCCAATGGTATCCGAAACTCAACGGTTTTGGTGGTCGAAAGTTGCCGAAAAAATACCGCAAACTCGACCAAAAAAATATGAAAATTTGGGCAGATTTTCACAATTTTTGGTTGCTGACTTCGTGGGTTTATTCCGGCCGAATCACTTGGAGTTTTGGGGAGATTTTTGGTGGTAATTGAAGAGGACATTGTGGGTTTTCCAACGGTATCCGAAATTGACGATTTTGGTGGTCGGAAGTTGCCGAAAAATTGCCGCAAACTTGTCTACAAAATCTGAAAATTCTGTGACTGTTTGTGAAAAAAATTTCAAATTTCAGTAACCATTTCTGAAATTTTGAAACTTTAGTGACCGTTTTATTATTTTCAGGTAACTTCAGTGACCGTTTGTGAAATTAACCCAACTAAAATGTGGTATAAAAAATAAGACCTTACTCTAAATTTTCTTCACAACCAGGTCCATACACGCAAGTCCAAATATACCCCTAACAAAACAAAAAATCCCATGTAAAAATCTAGGGTTTTGACGCTGCTTACTATAAATACTTGCGTTTCACAATTTGTGCTGAAACCTCGCCTGTTCAACGTAGTTAGGTTTTTTCACTTGCAAACCCTAGTAGCCTTTCTTTCAGCAGAAGAGGAAGAATGGGGCACTCCAACATCTGGAATTCTCATCCCAAAACCTACGGCCCTGGCTCCCGCACTTGGTATAATCATCTCGGTTCATTAATCAATGTTAATTTCTGGAATTTTGTTTGTTATTTATTTAATTACTTTTTGTCGATGTATGCTTTTCTTTATCTTCTTTGCTACCTATTGATGATGAAATGACTTGGGGAAGGTGTTTAGTAATTTGAGCAATATATTGATGTTTCTCTACGTACATTATTGACTTATCTTTTGTTCTAGTCAATTTGATCCGTGATGCTTAATTTGAACTTACAATAAAACACTAGCATTACAAGAATTTAATAGTCTTATAGTTGTCTATTTTAAATCCGAACTCAAAAGTCCTGGTTAAATTTCCTTGCAATTCAAAAATGTGAATATGATGGTTTTAATCAAAGGGCATATGTAAGTTTTTTTGTGTTCGTTATTTTGAATTCCTTTCTCTTTATTCTTTGTAAACCATCTTGTCAGTTTTATATGGTTTTCTGCTTTGTTCTCTGAGTTTCGACTCTGAAAGTGTGGATATATTTGGGTTTATTTTGGTTCGTTTTTGGGTCCTTTAGTTTGTTCGGAGTTCGTCTCATATTTGGGTATAGAAGCTTTAATTTCTCAATGGATTTATCGTGCTTCATGAGGTGCTGGATATGATTTTGGCCCCATGAATTCAGATGAGGGCAGTGTAAACTATTGTGTTTTCATACTCACAGCAAGCTGAAATCATACATAATAGATGTTGTAATTAAGCGCATTCCAAGTTCTCTTGTTCACTTCTTACATTTTGCAACTTTCATTTTGAGAAAGAAGATTATTTTTACCTTCTCTTCTAGTACATGCCGTCCCTACACTAAAGCATACATAACTGTAATTATTAACTAAGTTTTTTAAACTCGCCATCTTAGCGTTGCTTTAATGTGTTGATTTAATCACGAAAGATTTGCAATGGGAAGTACCTCTAAATTTTGTACCAACATTGCTATACTAACTAATGGGAAATGTATATAGTTTGAAGAGACGTTGGCATACCTGGAAACGAACTTCAAAATTTTCTCAAGTAACTAGTACTAACTCAAAAAGTTTTAAACCACTTGATTTTAGAAATAAGCCGTCTTATGTAACAATCAATAAGATTTTTTATTTTTTTCCTCGTGTTTTCTCATGGGAGTTGAGCATAGGTTGACATTTTAAATACTTTAATTTGGCAGCCGTGTTTGTGGGAACCCCCATGGTATAATTCGAAAGTATGGGCTCATGTGCTGCAGACAATGCTTTCGCAGCAATGCTAAGGAAATAGGCTTCATCAAGGTAATCAGCTGAATTTTCTAGAAATATTCTGATGACATGGGTTTCTGTACAAAGCTTTGTATACGCAGTTGTATCTGTAATTACTTAGAGATAAGTTTTCGATGGATTTTGTCATAAGCTCTACATCTATAGAGAGATGGATTCAAGTGCAACATTGTAAAACTTTGCTATCATGATTATATCATCTATTGGTTCTTTGTTTATTATGGGCGCACATTTTTCTTTTTTTCTTTTTCACTTTTGCTTAGTGTACATAATATATGTACATAGAGGTGTTCATAACCCTCACATGGGGTGAGGTCCACATTTTTACGGGCCCCACCCAATGTGAGGGTTACGGACACCCCTATGTACATCTATTATGTACACCCAAGAATTTATCTTCTTTTTTTTTTTTTTTATAGGATCACTAATTATAATGAAAATTTGTTTTTGCAGTATCGCTGAGCAGTCGAGCCAAGTTTTGTATTAAGAGGAAGATATTTCTTAATAGAATGCTTTCAACTATTTCAGATTTACCTTTTTAAATCATCTCCCCTCTTCGCTCTGAAATTGGATGTATTGAGAATGATTATTCCAAGTTTATAAGTGATTTGAATAGACAAATTATATTTGCTTATTTCATAGTTGTGCCCATTGCTTTCGTGATAGTCATTGATGTTTCTCTGCACAACTTGAATTGTAGAATCGTGAAAGCTTAAGAAACATTTATATATGCTTGATTATGAATTGGGTCATAGGCGACACCCTCTAAAATAAAATTATTTAATTTTCATATTTATTTTCAACTATAAATTCATATAATAAATATTTTTGCATGTAAACTTAAAAACATTTCTTTACTTGTTAAAAAAATTACTATTCAAAACATAATTTTTCTTCTGTGAATGATGGCCATCAATTTATTATTGATGAGAATTTGGAATTGCTACATGACTTCACTTTTGCCACGCTCACGCAACAGATCAGTTTGAAAAGGAGATGAGATGACATTCTTACATTTTACATTTTTGTATTTTGTATTTAACATTTTTACGACCCCGTTGGCGACGGAGAAGCAAAGTTGTTAAGACTTGAAAAGGAGATGAGATGACATTCTTAAGTAAATCATTTTACTTAGAGAGTGGGTTACCTAATTGCTTATTTAACAAACATCACTATCTAGATGGATGTATTACTTCGGAACTAATTAATTATTAGGGTGTACTTTAAGTCACATGCCTTCCCATACTGCAACCACCAAAACTTTATTTATCATGTTTTCAAATTTGGCAATGTACGTATGTAAATTTTGAAATTTTTACCTTTTTTTTTTGGTATTTATTTTATACTATTTCTTAATAATTATGAAATAAATAAGTACAAAAATATATTTTTAAGATTTTATTAAGTAAATTAATAAAGTATAGTAAAGCGAGGGATTCCTCCCTCTCTCCTCGTGGTTGTACAATTTATATTTGTAAACAAATTGGTAATGGCCATTCCACATCGAAAGTAATGAATAGGTATGAAAGCTGAATAATGTTATTTATCATTATGATGATGAAATATCGGTGATATGACAATCTATTTGAAATGATGAAATTGAACAGTTCTATTTTTTATGAGAGAGAGGGGGAGGGGAGATAGAAAAAAAAATGTGAGGGATAATGAGTTGACACATTATCGATATTTCATTATCGTGATAATAAATAACATTTACCATGAAAGATAAGCAAGCCTATAAATTGGCTCTGTAAATGTTTGAGTCCTTCAACACGATAACATTTAGCCATTTGATAAAAATAAATATTTTTATAAGAAAACTCAACCCTTTAAACTCGGTCAAACTACGAATGGTTCAATGTGTCTTTGAGAATTTAATGGCATATTTTTCTTGTCTGACCAATAGGGTTGGACTGATTTTTGTAACACTGGTGTTTATATTCGTGATATATGATTGCGAAATATAATTTTTTGTTAGAATCTATGAGATAAGGTACAATAGGATTGATCGATTACTGGAAAATGAAAAGAAATGGGCGACTGAAGATACTTTTATACTTAAATCAACTGCATATGCTATAGGAGTTAAAACATTTTGGTAGAGTTGTCCTAGGATTTTGAATTGTGTAGTAAATGAGGTTGTTGGGCTGGATGTTATTATTAGTTGAGTTATAAGATTCTTGCATTCCAAATCTACGGATGTTCCTCGCTCAAGTTATCTGACGTAACTTTTATGCTTGCTTGATAATTTTCTATTAATATAAATCACTCGAAATGCTGAGTTATATTTCGAGTTGCTAATTACTTAGTGAGCTCAACGATGCAAGGTAGTGGGTCTCTATGCTCGAAATGATCTTTTGAACTGATTACTAAGTGTGTACACAGTACACATGATAGGTTTATATATGCGAGCTTAGAGAACTTTTTGTGCTTAAATAAACGATCAATCCTATGTAATTTGTGGACACAATATAAAGTAATATCAAATACATATTTGTTGCCCACATGGGCATGGCACAAGGCTAAAGCAGTAGGATTTTCTAAGGAGTATCAAATGTTCGAATTCCCGCGTCAGTTGGAAGTTAACAAACATTTATGTTGGAAGACAACATCTATATTGGAAGACAAATGTCCACAAGAAGGAGAACCGTAGAATGTTCGTCCCAAGTGTGTATAAGCTATGATTGCATTCGGATTAACTCGGGTGGCGAATCAGGGAGGAAGGTTGCCACTTCTCGGGATTAGTCGGATAAATTTTGGACAACTAAATCATAAAAAAAATAAAAATTCATATTTGTTTACTCTTGCTGACTTTAGCATCCAAAATGTAATGGAAGCGTTGATCCTCCTTTCTTTTTGCACCCAAAAAAACAATAAATAAATGCACAAATTTGCTTCAAAAGCAAGGGGAAGAGAGTAGAGACTGAAAGGGGAGTCGCATCCCATAGTAAACCAAATAACGACAAAGTTATAAGGGGAAGATTTTGTGACAGCTTTAATTTTTGTTCCGTGATTCCACTTTTGCAAATTTCTCGACACCAACTTTGGGTTGAAAAATGACCATGAGATGATTAACATGGAATTATATTGTTTTTATTGGAAGCACATGAAATTAAAAAGAAGATTTTTTTTTTTTTTTTTTTTCAAAATTTACGTGCAAGTTTTTTTTACTTAAAAGAACGTGTGGTTAAAATCAATTTGAGAAAAAATGAGGGCCTGTTCTTTTTACCGTTTTCAAGTTGTTTTTTTTTTTCGATTTTTCAAAATAGTGAAAACGCGTTCTCTTTTCTATTTTCGAACCGCGTTTTTGAGTGTTTTCAGTTATAATCAAATCAAAATTTTTAAAACGTGTTTTGGGTGATTTCAAAACAATTTTTCAAAATGTCAGAAAGAACATATTTTCAACAATCTCAAAAGAACACTCAAAACACAAAATCCAAAATGAATTCAAAACTCAAAACACAAAACTGAAACACAAAGAGAACAACCGTTGAGTTTTTTGAGAATAAAATTCAAACAACACCTTAGCCCCGATTGTAATTAATTTTTCTTTCTCCTTCTTATCAATAAAATAATATTACACCCATTTTTTTTTTTTAATCACACATTCTCTAAAAGGTTATCATTCGTCTCATTATAATGTTGAATAATGAGGCCAAACGAAAGTTTGCTTCTTTTTACGGTTAGACTTAGACTAGCTTAATAGGAATTATTTTAGGTCAAATTTAATAATGTATTACATTCGTATATTATATTTATATATACTTGTTTGTAGTCTTAGCCTTTTTAATTAAAATACAACGTGAATAGAGAAATAAAACAAATCATGTTAAGATTGAGGCTCAATAAAGCTACCTCTTAAGGACCCAAATCTATGTTATAAGAAGGGAACAATACATTTCTAAGGTATTTACTTTACACCATTTCAAAAATACAAAAACAAGTTTCAAATTTCACAAATCAGGTTTTTTAATTTTTTATTTATGCAATAATGAATTATTAAATCAATTTATTATTAAATATTTAATTCTAATATAATATAATTAACTCACCCCACCTCCACCATCCCTACCGACCGTTCCAGTCACCACTCTTCTCCGGCGACTGTTCCGACGACCACTCTTCTCCGGCGATCATTCCGATTCCGACAATTATTCCGATTACTATTCCGATGACCGTTCCAACTTTGAAATTTGGTCACAGATTCACAATTTAGTTAGTCACATATTAATTGTCGGTCACAAATTATTTTATGATCAAATTTCAAAAAAAATGTAGGTCACAATTTATTCATCGGTCACAAATTGATAAGTCACATATTTTCTTTGGTCACAAATTACAGATTTTATAGGTCACAATTTTTTTTATCGATCACAGATCTAAAATTTTGTTGTCACATTATTTTTTAGTCACAATTTTAAGGTCACAGTTAGATTTTTTGTGTGACCACCCTGCCACCAATCGCATCTATCGCCGTTGCCTACACCGCCATCGCCATCAACCACACAAATCATTTACGGCCAGATCATAATTAATAACGAGTCACAAAACAACCAAAATAATTGGTCACAAATACAATTGGCACCACCACCGGCACCACCACTAACGGCACCACCACTATCGCCGCTCAATAGGAACATCAACATCGACATCTCAAAACCAACACCACAATTGTCTGCTCTTTTTACCGTTTTCAAGTCGTTTTCTGTTTTTGATTTTTCAAAACAGTGAAAACGCGTTCTCTTTTCTATTTTCAAAGCGTGTTTTTGAGTGTTTTCAATTATAATCAAATCAAAATTTTTAAAACGCGTTTTGGATGATTTCAAAACAATTTTTAAAAATGTCAAAAAGAACATATTTTCAACAATCTCAAAAGGACACTTAAAACACAAAATCCAAAATGAATTCAAAACTCAAAACACAAAACTGAAACGCAAAGAGAACAACCATTGGGTTTCTTGATAATAAAATTCAAACAACAACTTAGCCCCGTTTGACTTCCATTATCTTTGAATTAATCTAGTTATACAACTAATTTGTTATGTCATTAATTTAAAAGATAATTTTTAAAATGAATGGATGTGATTTCTGTCAAGTGTGTAGTTGTAAAAAAAAAAAAAATTGTACGAGTAACATGATTGTATATCTCGTTTTGGGTACATAAATGTAGTTATATATATCATGTGTGTATATAATAATTAAAAAAACTAGATAGTCAAATTTAACAATAAAACTATAATAATAATTATTATTATTATCATATAATTAAATTTCATAGTTAGATTAAGATATAAATTTTGTGGGGGCTAATAATGAGGAGTTAACGGTTGAGACAGTCCATCAACGAGTTTGGAACAAACAAATGCAAGCAGTTATGTAATTTTCTCATCATTAAAATATTTTAATTAAAAAATTAAAAATCACTAAAACCATTAAAAAATTATTAAAAATGAAAAGTTGTAACATTGGTTCGCGCAAGGGCTATCCAAAGTTCACCCCTACCCCTTTACCCAGTGCCCACTGACCACTCCTTGTACGAAGAACTCTGTGCCCCCAAATCTCAACTCCACACAACACCATTTCTGTCCCTCTCTTAATTCTGGCCGGAAAATCACAACTTTTTTCAGTTTTTTTAGGGAAATTAGCTGAACTGTAATCCACTACCTTTATACCAAGAAATCTTGGGAAAATGTGGAATTTTGCAATGACCCATCATGGTGTCTTGAGTTACAGTGGGATTTCTTGATTTTTATAGCAGGTTTGCGTATGGTGATGATAAAAGGGCTTCTAGGTAAGATTATTTTTGTTTGAAAGTACAATGTGAGGTGTGAATTTCCATTTTTTATTCTGTGTGTATGTGTATGTGTATGTGTATGTGTATGTACTTTCTTGGTTGTGAAGATGGTGGCTGCTGTTTCTGAA
This sequence comes from Fraxinus excelsior, assembly GCA_019097785.1. Lineage (NCBI taxonomy): Eukaryota > Viridiplantae > Streptophyta > Magnoliopsida > Lamiales > Oleaceae > Fraxinus > Fraxinus excelsior. Next base: position 15,570,496 of record CM032642.1, read on the forward strand.
AACCCCAAAATCATAGCTTCAAGAAGACCTCCATTGTTGTCTTCCGAAAAAGATGATTGTAATGGGGTTTCAAACAATCCCAGGAGGCCCAAATCAAGAATTGTTTCTTCAAGATACATGTCCCCTTCAACTTCCACGTCCACTTCATATTCCTCCTCAGTTTCCTCATCTTCCTCTTCTTCTGGAAGGTATCCCTCTCCTTTAGTTTCAAGAAACTTGACCCCGGTGTCAAAGATTCCTTCTTTATGCGCCAAGAGGTCCGTGTCCGCAGACCGGAGGCGGCCCGTGGCTGCCAGGCCTTTAGCACCTGATCTTGATTCCAAGCATGGGAATTTGACTGAAGTTTCAGCAGCCTCTAAGTTGCTGATCACTTCTTCTCGGAGTTTATCAGTTTCCTTTCAAGGCGAAGCCTTTTCTCTACCCTTTAGTAAGAGTAAGGTTGCCCCGCCTCCACCTAATTTGAGTAGTGTGAGGAAGGGTACGCCAGAGAGGAGGAGAAGTGGTACTCCATTGAGAGGAAAGGGTGACAGGGGAGGAGATCACGTAGAGAATTCTAAGAGTAAGGTTACCCCGCCTTCACCTAATTTGAGTAGTGTGAGGAAGGGTACTCCGGAGAGGAGTGCTACTCCATTGAGAGGAAAGGCTGAGAGGGGAGGAGATCAAGTAGAGAATTCTAAGAATGTTGATCAGCATAGGTGGCCGACAAAGAACCGGCTGGTGAATCCATTGTCGAGGAGTTTGAATTGTAGTAGCGGTGCTTTAGAGAGGAGTACACTCATTGGATCTGGAAATGTGGTTCGAGCATTGCAACAATCTATGATTGATGAGAGGAGGGCGTCACTTGATGGCAGGTTGAATCTTGATTTGGACTATTCAGATCTTTTAAAGACAGCTCAACAAGTTATAGATAGGAATTTGGCTAATAACGAGTCATCTGTACCATCTGATTTTGCTGCATCTGATTCAGACAGTGTCTCTTCTGGTAGTACATCTGGAGTTCAAGAAAGTGGAGGAGATTTCCGTGGAAGAAGTGGTCCCCGTGGAATTGTTAATTCGGCTAGGTTTTGGCAAGAAACCAATAGTCGGTTGAGGAGGTTGCAGGATCCAGGCTCTCCTTTATCAACAAATCCCAGTTCAAAACTAATTGTGCCTCCAAAGTTGAAAAAGTATGCAAGTGATGGTCCGTTGTCATCCCCTATTCGTGGAGGTATTAGACCTGCATCTCCGAGCAAGCTTATGACACCTGTGGGATCATCTCCATCCCGGGGAATTAGTCCATCTCGTGTCAGAAATGCTGTTAGCACCATTACTAATAATTTCAATGAGACACCATCAGTTCTTAGTTTTTCTGTTGATGTTCGGAGAGGGAAAGTAGGTGAAAACCATATTGCTGATGCACACTTTTTGAGGCTTCTGTATAATCGGCACCTCCAGTGGCGTTTTGCCAATGCTAGGACTGAAGTGATCTTGCTGGTGCAGAGACACAATGCAGAGGTGAGAATCTTATTTTAGAATTAAACTTCTTACCTTGAACATCTTTAACAATAATCTGCATATGCCTTTTTAAGAATGATGATCGAGATATTTGTTTGTGACAAAAGTTATACTCGAAACACTTTACATTCATGGTGGACCAAGCGAGTTTATTTCTTTCTAGCCGTTGGAAGCTCCTATCAGCATTTAAGATCCTTTCCTTATTTTGGTTCGCCTACAGATAACATTTAAGATATGAATGTGACGGACGTATGATTAAACTTAGGGCCAGTATAAGCTGATGGAACTTAGTACACAACTTCTCACAAGGATATATTCCCCTACATATAACTACGTTCCTTCTCTTTACACGCTCTATGTGATCCTTCGCATGGTCAATTTGAAAATATAAAGACATTTATTTTTTCTGGAAATTTTAGTGATGATATTAGTGTGTAATATGGTGTTTGGGAAAGGGAAGTCTTTGAGATGAAGAAATATATTGTCCATAGAAATAACGCGCGTGTAGATTATAGTTGTTTACCTAGATTTTTTATCCTATCGACTTTTCCTTTTAACATTTCAGATTTCAGAATTATGCACGTGTAATGAATGTTTATAATGATATTTCTGATTGCAATTTTAGTCATGTTCTTTATGTGGTCAAATGAGAAAGCTTGTATGCCCTGTACTCCTAACATTTTGTCGGAAAACACAACTTTTCCAGCGAGAGTGAAAAATATTACAGGGAAAGATGATAAAGTTCCCACTTCCCAGATATGCCAACAGTTGCAGGGAAAGCTGGAGTATTGTAATGAAGAATTTGGAACAGTTTGAGCAGGAATGCTTGAACATAATAATAGAAGAAAAAAGTTCTCCTTGTTTCATTAAACACAATCAGCTCTCAATAGTTTATATGCACAGTTAATTTCATCATAACAAATTAGATGACTTGATTGTAGCAAAAATAATGATGTTATGATAGATTCAACAGAAATTATGAATTACAATATACACCACCAAGTGGAGGTGTCTCAAACTGAGAATAAATTAAGCCCTTGTTTGGTTTAGCTAAAAACTAGATTTGAAGTAGATTTTGATAAAAGTTTTTAAATTAAGTGGTTGAAAAATTGATAAAAGTTGTGAGACTCGTGAAATGAGTGATTGAAAATGAATTTAAGTCAAAAAAGAATTTTAGAAAATGGGGGCCAAACAGGGGCTAAGTGAACATGGTATAAATTGGTTAGATTACATGATTGTAGGAGAATGAGGATGTTATGACGGCAGATGTATGGCCATATTAGAATAGGTATAATACCAAATTTCCTGGAGCACATTGTCCACCTTCACATGCTGACAACCTTTGGCTTCAAAGGCATAAGAAATAAAATATTCACCAAGTGGAGGTGGCACAATCAATTGACAATAAATTAAGGGAATATGACTAGATGATTGAGTTTCTCTATTCTTAAGTGAACTCCCAATGCTAAGAAATGATGTGAATCTAGTTGAAGAAGGTGGAGGAGGGAGAGGTAGATCAAGCTTAACATAGCACAATTGGTTGAGAAAAAATTGATTTCATTGGACATATCACTTGACATAGTTCTAGATCGAATGACAACAAATGATTGCCAAAATCATCCTCAAAATTTATTTTTGAGTTACAGTTGTTTTAAATGTTTTTGATTATGAAAGGAATATTAACTAGTTATATAAGTATCTGATGATGAAATGAGTGTAAGAAAATCGAAAAGCCAAAACCTCGATGTTGTACAAAATGTAATTTATATATTCAGAGTTTTAAAGCATTAAATTGCTATCAAAATGTGCAACAAATGATTGCCAAAACCATCCTCCAAATTTATTTTCGAGTTACAGTTGTTTTAAATGTTATTGATTATGAAAGGAATATTAACTAGTTATATAAATTTCCGATGATGAAATGAGTGTAAGAAAATCAAAAAGCCAAAACCTTGATGTTGTACAAAATGTAATTTATAGATTCAGAGTTCTAAAGCATTAAATTGCTATCAAAATGTGTTAGGATCAGTGCATCAGATTTTATTACATTGGTTTAGGTAGATATTAAATACCGGAGTCAAGTAAAAAGCATATAATGTGACAATGGTACTTACTGAAAGATTTTAGTGTAATGATTTCTAAATTTTTGATGTTTCCTAAATGGGAAAGGGGCGAGAAATGGAAGGGAATGTGCCAAGCTGTTGATTATTCTTTCTCATTGTTTTTATGATACTAAAATTCCATATGCACTGAGAACTTTGGGAAATCTTAGCAACTTTAAACTGTCGCTACAAAGCTTTGAGCCAAAAGCTTCATATACAAAACATAATGAACTTTAATGTTTAGAATTTCTTATTAAATGATGCCAGTTAAAATATGAGTGACTATATTTTATGCATATGACGGTGTGTGCGTGTGATACGAATTCTTGCAGTTGGAAGATAAATTATGACTATTGATTTAGCCACTTGAATTTCTATTTTCGTTTTCCTTTTGAGTACTGATTTTGTGAGGCAAACTTGAAATTCCTAGCTTTTCTTTTATCTTCCACATACAATGTCCATTTTATTGTTGTCGATACAACTACTGAACATGTTCATTTTTTGTGAGTTCTATGATCAGAACCAAGTTATGGAGTGCACGTTGCTCAGTATGTTCAAAAGCAATTCATATCTAAATCTGGATCTCCTGAGCAACTTTCGAATTTCCATTTTTTGTATTTTATTTGCAAGAATATTTTATGCTTCTCCTTTTCAAGCAAGTAGCATAGATGCATGTCTAGTTCTTGGTATCTGGGACTTCACTGAACTCTTTTAACATGTTTCATACTGCATATACGAGTCATACCTGGTATTCTAAAATTTTACAAATTAAATCATTTTCTATACCAGAAAAATCTATGGAATGCGTGGATAACAATCTCAGATCTACGTGATACTGTCACCAAAAAAAGACACCGACTGCAGTTGCTTAGACAAAAGTTGAAGCTGGCCTCCATTCTCAAGGGACAAGTAAGCTCTATTCTTTGATTCTGTTCTGATTGGGAATAAAGATAGTTTTTTTATATTACTTTATTTTAGTGTATTATAGTTCTTAGTTTGACTAGAATTAGGCTATCGTTTGATAGATTTTCTATTTTGATTAAATTAGGGTTTATTCCCTTGGTTTCCTTCTCAAATTAGGTTTGCTTAGACTCTATATAAAGAGGGTCTATTAATTGTGATACAGACAACTTTTGGCATTGAATAAAATCTGATATTTCCTCAATCTAATTTCTCTCTTTTCTCTCCCTCTTCTCTCTTTCTTCTCTCTCTTCCCCCTTTTCGCAATCTTGGTCTTGTTCGTTGTGTTCGTCATCAGTTTCATATTACAGATTCCTGTCAGATCATTTGTGAAAAATGATTGTATAACTTGAAATTCCAATAACCAGGGCTTGACCTGATGGGATCTGATTAATCAAATGAGATTTAGCACTATTGATGTTAAAATGAAGTTGGATTGATAAACTTGAATATGAAAATGGTACTTGTATGACTATACTGCAATAATAGTCATTTAATCTCATAGAACTATTTGCCTTCAATTACTGCACAAAATTCTGAATTGCATGAAGAATTTTTTTACGGTTGTCTTTACTCGAACAAAACTACAAGTTGAGGTAAATTACATGATATATATGCCTCCAGATTTATATTTGGATTAATTTTCTACATATTTTTTATTATAAATAATATAGTGATCTTTCCTGATAAAACTTATTTTTCCTCAAATTCATTTTCAATCACCATTTCATGGGACCCACAACTTTTCAACCACACATTTAACCAACTTTTATCAAAATTTATTAAAAAATTAATTTTAAACTAAACCAAGCAGGGCATAGTATTGCCAATATATCTCTTACCTCTGCAAAAGACAAAAAAGAAGGTAAGATATGGTTCTACCTAGTAGGATCTATTTAATTGTAAAATGTTATAAGGAAAATTAACTATATACTTGCCTTGAAAGATGCTCAAGAACTCCATCGTACAAAGATGAAACTACAAAAAAATTGTGCATGGCTTTTTAGTTTTCACATAGGTCATGAAACATGTAGAACGGGTAATAAGAGAACTTTGTGCATTAAGCCCTTCATGTGTTCACAATATAATCTTTCTTGTCGGATGTAAATTTGCTAGAAGTTTTCCTCTTAAATAATATAAACTATGTTTTTGCTGAAATATAATTGGGGTTGGTTTGTGAATTCACACTTAATGTAACTTAATCAACTGTAAATATTTATTTTCCTTTATCTTCTTGCAGATGATGTTTTTAGAAGATTGGGGTTCTCTGGGTAAAGATCACTCCATCTCTTTGCTTGGAGCTATTGAAGCTTTGAAAGCTAGCACTCTTCGCCTTCCAGTCGTTGGAGGAGCAACTGTATGGTCTCGAGATACTTATTTCTTTGTTTCTAATGTTGAAACAAATTCCTTTCGTGATTGATAAAATCAACTATCTTTTCAATTTTCCAGGCCGACATCCAGAGCTTGAAGGATGCTATTGGTTCAGCAGTTGATGTTATGCAGGCTATGACATCATCAATTTGTTCACTTCTACCAACGGTAATCTTATGAACTCATGTTTACCTGGATGCTGCTTCTTGATTACGACAGTTTCTGGGAATTTAATACACTATAAAATGCAATCCAGCAAGGACTGGTTCACTGCTAAGTACTTGGAAGCAAATTCAGATGGAGAACGTGTTACTGGATTTTTCTTTTGTTTGTTTTCCTAGTGTAAATCAAGCAGACAGGCGAGGTGTTAGAGTTGAAAGACTTGCACGAAAGCTTCTTCTGCTTGCATTTTTCTGCAAAACAGAAGAGGCTGTGCTTAGGATTGATCTCTTATCTTGTTAATTGCTTATTAAATGATCTAGTGTTGGGGCTTGGGCTTCCATACCATAAGGTTAACAAACCTATTAGGTGAAATAGACCAATCCTCTTATAAACCCAAGAACATCCCGTGTCTAGTCAAGGTGGGATTTTTGTTTGCACAAGTCTTTATGGCCCACGAATGATCAAGGGCCTCCCTCGAGTGATGATCTCCTTCGTTACGACTTATTTCAACCATGAGATTTATCATGTCCATTGCACCATTCTTGCTTTACCATGGAGGCTCCCACAACTAAAAGAGTTCACCTTCATGAAATCTCTTGCTATCATGATTAACTAGAGACCACACCATCAATCGAATCTTCTTCAAATGTCTGGAGATTTATTTTGCGCATTTATCAGGGCATGGTTTTGATACCAATTGTTGGGATTTGGGGTTTCAACACGTGTTAGGTGGAGTAGCTCAATTCTTTTATGGACCCATGACTGTCACCATGTCCAGTGGACTTGGGACTTTTGGTCGTATATTTCCGACGTTAAGTTGGAATTAATTATGCTTCAATTTCTATTAACATCAAAGTTACACCAAGTCGAGTTCAGTTATATATCTGTAATGTAGCCATGGCAATGGGTCAAGCCAGCTTGTCTCGGTTAGCCCAACTCTGGGCTTGGCTCAGCTTGTTGGTCAGCAAGCTGACCTCTGAGCGACTCGCATAGCAAAAAGAGAGCTCGGACTCGGCCGATACCGAACTGAGCCGAGCAGCCTGAAATCTTTTCCCATTGTTTAATAAAATTTTCAATTTTTTATGAATAAAAAAAAACAAAATGAAATTGCAGGTTAGCATTGACTGCACATGCTGCAAAAAATGTTGCCTGCGCCTTCACAGGCTGTTTGACTTCACATCGGGCCGGCTCGCAGGGCAGGCCCATGAGCCGGCTCGCAAGCCCTGTCGAGCTCAAGCTTGGGCTTGGTTAAAACTGAGCTCCTCATGGCCTGAGCTTCATGAGCCATTCGGCTCGATTGCCATAGCTATCTGTAATCTATCTTAAACCTTGTCATATTTTGATTCCTAATTAGTTTTTGCTGTATCCTAAAGAGTTCCAGAACAGTTCTTTCTAGTAAGTCTCAGGATTAGTTGTTCATACAATGTTTAACGCCACTGCTTATCATGTGAGAAGAAAAAGAAGCGTGTGTCAATCTGATCTTCAGTTGAAAGCTGTTCTATTTGCATAGCTGACCCGTGTACGAACCATATTAATCATATTTCAGGTCGAAGAAGTGAATTCTTTGACAGCAGAACTTGCCAAAGTTGTGGCAAAAGAGCGGGTTTTGCTCGAACGATGCACAGATCTTATATCCATGTTAGCAGCCATGCAGGTAAAATGCATTTTTCTTCAACTCTCCAGATAATCTTTTCTATCAATGATTGACTGTTTTCCTTCCATAAATAAATTCAACAGGTCAAAGACAGTAGTCTGAGAACAAATATATTACAAAATATCCTAGTATCAACAGCCTGACAAGACCTTAACAACTGACTTTATTTGAGTCGACTTTAGATGCTAACATTATACGAAGCATTTGACCTAGTGAAGGCTGCAACGAAGGTGATGAAAAATGTACCAGATAACGAGTCTTGAACGATCATTTTGGCATTCTGTAACACATTGATGTCTTGGTCCTGTACTCCGGATATTGAATGGTATAGAAAATGATAGTTCTCTTCTTACTAATTAGCTGTACACAAACATTTCTTCTGATATATACTAGCCCTCATTTCATGGAAACGAGAAATGTAATGTATAGATGGAGTATTCGAAATGCACTGTTTCATATTTGGTGTCTGCAACTTATTCGCTGGCTTGAGGGTTGATCTTGTAGTATAACTATCAGTTTTACGACTCTACCCTTTTTGTTCTTTTCCAGGGGCCTTTTTAATAACGATTATTGTCATCATTGATTCTATCTAGTCATGTTCAGTCTAACATACAGCGACCGGGCTGAAACTATGTTCGTAAAGGAGGAAAAGAGAACATCAAGAATGGATCATGACCCGAGAAAAAACTTACACGGGGGCTGGTTAAAAAGGATTATTATCTTCATCGATTATTTCTAGTCATGTTCAGTCTAAAATGGAGCGACCAGGCGGAAACTATCGGGAAGGAAGAAACGAGAACATCAAGAATGGATCATGACCCAAGAAAAGCTCTTTTCATATGTAGCAACTCATAGCAGTTGAATGGCATCATGCTGGATACCCCACCCCATCCGTATAAGATTAAATGAATCTATTCTTGTATTGGGTTCAAAAGGGAATGTCGAAAGGCCTAAAACGACGGAAATTGTGATGCATTTTCCACCCAAACCCCACCCACATAATAGGAATTACCAAGTGCATGAAAAGATATGGCAACTTGCAAAAACATGTAGGTCCCCTCTTTATCTTGTGAATGTCCCTTTTACAACTCAAAGGGTTAAGTCATGCATAAGTGGCAACTTTTGTCAGGGAGGGTATGATTGCGTTCAGGAAGGATGAATCGCTAGTAATCGTATTTCCGATTATGCTCGTGACTATGTTTTTATCTGTTGCGATGTTACATGTTGAATTATTGAGAATGGAATTGTGACAATATTCAAAAACAATTTGGTATGCTAAAATTAGTGGAAGATACTGGATACAGATCCACATGACATGTCCAATGGATTGCCGAAGTTTTTTGAAGCCATCAAAATTATTAACGAACGAAGGCTCCTTGGTGAGTGGTGGTAGGTTCTTTGTTAAATGTGTTTGAAAATAAATAGAAAACATTTACAAAGTTAGATATATTCAAAATTATTTTAATTCAGCAAGGATTGTGAGTCTCTAAACTTCGAAGTTAATTTAACTCTTTGACAAGTTTGAATGAAATTTCGTTTTTACCTTCAAAAGTAAGTTTAGTGTAATCAATATATCATAACACAAGTGAATTTTTAAGGGAGAAATTCTAAACCAAAAGTTTGTTGTAACCATGTAATTTCCCTCTTCCCCCACCAAAGGAAATAGAAGTAAAAGAAGAGAATGTAAACTTCAAGCTATTTCTACTCAAGGACAAACAACCAACGATTTTGATGCATGCATCGAGATTAAACTTTCTAATATTACACTCAATTGTATGAAGTAGATACTACGAAAAATAAAGATAACTTTCTAAACATAGTCGAATTTGAAATGGTCTATTTGAAGAGTACAAGTACTAGTCCCCTCCAAAATATCCAAATGCCCGATAATAAAAATAAAAATTCAAAATTTAAAATAAGAAATAAAATAAAAATACTCACAATTAGCCTCTAATCAAATGTTAATTTAGAAAAACCTAGACAAACAGTCTCAAGAGCTTTGTTTCATGTCCATCATGGTGTTGTAATTCTTGATGATACATCAAACCACTCTCCAACGTGGTCGTTTCAGACTTATCCGATGGCGGCGATGCCAATCTCCTTTTTACCGTCCTCCGATTATTCCTATCGCCGGCCGTCATTCTCGCCGGAAATCCAGCTTTAAGCCCAAGATCCAAATCTTGTGACGTGTTATCAAGCCCATTTCTTTTAAGCCTCAAGTTCAAATCTTTTGATCCATATAGATCCTCTGATCTTTCATCAAACTCCGGGGCCTGAGCAAACCCAGAAAACTCCGGCAACGTCTGTAAAACGCCGCCGCACAAAACTGTCTCCACCGCCGATTGACACACTTGCCAGTTACCTCCCCACAGTAACCCCACAGCTCCATTAACCGGATTTACTGTCCTTCCACACGCCTCGAACAATAAAGATCGAAACAACGCTGCAATTTACAAAATATCTCATCTCATTAAAAATTATTAAGCTTAGCTTATAGACGAGATGATTCAACGTAACATTAATAAAGCACGTCATCACCTAATTTATGAAAATTGTGAACGCATCCGCACTTGATGGAAACATGAATTTGACTAGTAGCGAGGTGAAATGCCCATCTAAGAAAACAGTTTAAACTTTTAAATAAGACAGTCTAACATGGTACCTGATCTTTGGGACTCCGGGACTGAAGAAAGGAAGGACATGAGGCCAGACCGGCCGAAGAATTTGGCGACAAAAACAGTAGCATTAGCTTGAGCTTCTGCAGTTTCAATGCCTTGCAAACTTTGTCTAAGCAAGCAATTTTCATTGCAGCCTTTTCGAAGTATTCTACACCCATTGCAACTCATTTTAAAAGTTAATTCCTGAAAACCAGACAGTAGGCAATTCTTTTTGAGTTTCTTGAAACACAAGAAATTGTACAATGAGAGAATTTGGTACAAGAAAGGAGTATATAGAGAGGGAACGGTGCATGTGACGTGAAGAAAATATATAATTATTAATGGGGGATTAGAGTTAATTAACTATAGTTTGCTTGTCTATATAGATTTTTTAATTTATTTGAAAGTTAACTAGGGTTTCATCATTTCAGAGTGACTTTAGTGGAAGGTGAGTGGAAGTTACATTTGGGTGAGGTAGGTGGGGTGGGTTTCCAAAGTGTTAGGGGGAAGCAGCCCAGCAGCTCCATGTCTCCACATATGAGTAGTTGGATTCTTCAAATCTGATAACGTCATATATTCAAAATATAATTTTGAAAAAATTATAGGCCAAGATTCTTAATTTATTAAAATTATACAAACGAGTCTTCGACCTTTGATTTTGGCATTTAAGTTTCAATGTTCCATTACAAAGGTTCTTAAGTTATCAAAATTGTACAAATTGATCTCTAGTAGCCTTTGATTCTTCGTATTTCAATTTCGAGTCCAATTTTAGATAGCATCAATAATTATCTACAATAGTCAACAAGGTAAAGATTACTCAATGAGCACTCTACGTAGAGTGTCTTATTCTAGGTCGCCTACCACTACGAGGCCCTCTACGTCCACACTGGGCTGTCGACTACTTTAAAACCCTCTACACCCATGTCAAGCTGCCCATCACTACGAGACCCTCTGCGTCTACATCGGTCCATCGACCACTATGAGGCCAACACAACACTTGACCTTAAAAACATCCTTAAGTTGGATGGGAACCGTTCCACGACAAACACAAACACAAACACAAACACAACTAACCTCTTGGTAGGTGAAGGTCTCCCATTTAGAACGCAAGGGTAGTGGGAAGGGCTACGTGGGACACATGGTATGATAATTGCCCAATAGTCACATGGCTTCAGACGCACATAAATACTACTTAAGTAGGATATGTATGTTTTTGGAAAAAAATGGCTATTTGAATTCTCATTCTATTGTTTTCTTCATATGTTCATATATCACCCACTAATTCTCATGCTGAAGGTACAACGGTGGAGAAAATCCCAATCTCATTTTACAGGTGACATTCATTTATCGAAATAGCAGAAACACCTTGCGCTGCTAGGAGGACACATAGGTTATTTTATAATCATCTTATTGGCACAGTTTGTAGGAAAACACTGAACATAAAAGCTATGTCAAGAAGACGAACTAGGAGTGAAACACGTATGGTCGAAAATACAGCAGAGACAGAGTCGGAGTCCGTCGCAAGGGATCATGATCCGCCACCGCCGCAATATGTGACGCAGAGCCAATTTAGTACTCTAAAAACTTCGTTGGCAGCCATGATGACCCTCTTGTAAAGTTAATCTCAAGAGCTACAGTCCCACCATAGAACCTGCCAGAGGTCATGTTCGAGCAACCGCCTCAAAAGGCACCAGCGGTTGTCCTACATGTTATTCAACCAACAACGGGAGACTTGGGGCTACAGGGATTGTAGTTTTCACGACCCATGGTAGATTTGGAACGAAAGATAGAGAAAATGATGACCCAGAAGATAAACGATGCATTATCTAAGAGGAAGGACAAATACAGACAAATGGTGTTGGAAACACTCATTTGCACCCAAGATCATGGTGGTCTTTACACCGAAGAGCTTCAAACAGCATATGATAGAGGCATACGACGAATTCATGGATTTGCTTGACAACCTGCAGACTTTCGTTCATTTAATGAGACTCTATGCAGTCCCTAGTGATGTGCCCGACTTTAGCACCTCAGTCTATCAAAACATTTGATGAGCTCTCTATGAGTTTTGTCACTTATTTCTTGAGTAGCAAGAGCAAGAGAAAGATAGCCATTGGGTTGATGCAGATTGTACAAGAGAAAGATGAATCTTTGCAGGAATACTTGACTAGGTTTAGCTAAGTGACACTTGGTATAATTGATCTTCAAATGTCTGCAATGGTAACATCATTGATGAATGGAATGCGAAACTGGGCCTTTAAGACGTCACTATCCAAAAATTCCCTAGAATCCATGACATGCTGAAGAAGGGTGACAAGTACGTTGATGAAGAGGAAGTAGAGAGGGCCACAAAAATTTTTAGAGAGAGATGGGAGGAAGAAAATCACAAGCGAAAGTCAAGTTATGAACGAAAACTCATCGACAAGATTAAGTAGAAAAATGAGCGCATGATCATAGGGTACGCTCAGGATTGGTCCATCAGGCAAAGGCGAGATGAGGTTAAGGCCTTCACCCATTTGAACACCTCGCGTACAAAGTTGTTGATGGAAATACAGAATATGAATGAGCTCGAATGGGACAAAGCTGATGTTGATGCCATCCATAAAAAAAAAAAATCAAAGTAAGTATTGCCATTTTCATAAAAATTATGGACATGATACTAAAAATTGCATGCAGCTAAAGGAAAAGATCAAGTGCCTTCTAAGACGGGGGGGCTGTTAACCAAATATGTGAAAAATGACAGAGGCAAGCAAAAGGTTGAGGATCATTTCCCCATCTAGAGCTGGAGTGATAAACATGATCACTGATGTGATAGCAGTAGGTGAAAGCTCAAATTCAGCTAGGAAAAGCTATGCATGCTTTGTTGGGGTCTGCTCTATCTAGAAGAAGTCAAGGTTCAGTCAAAGCATCACTTTCGGTAGGGAAGACTCGATTAACGTAGCATGCCCCCATGATGATGCCCTAATAGTGGTGGGTGACATAACAAATTGTGATTTTAAGAGGGTGCTGGTCGACAGATGAATTGCAGTGAATGTTTTCACTTGGGACGTCTTTTTGGATTTGAAGTTTTCTCCTGAGAAATTGAAAACGGTGACTACCCATCTGCAAGGCTTTGGAGGGTCAACTGTGATGCTAGAGGGAAGTGTGAAGCTTTCGATTACGCTAGGGACTTATCCAATGACCGTGGTGATCATAACAAGTTTCTTAGTTGTTAAAACCCCCATAACCTACAATGCCATCTACGGCTGACCATTGCTAAACGTCGCTAGTGCTGTTTCCTCAACTTACCATCGGGTCATGAAGTTCCTGACTAGTAGAGGGTTTGGTGTGTAAGGGGGGATCAACATGTATCTAGAAAATGTTATATTGACAGTCTACAAGCAAAAGGTTTTCCACCAATTATGATGCTAGATGTAGAGCCCCTAATGGGGTGGATCGAGCTGCTTGGCATGATCGAAAATTTTTAGTATCGAAGGACGCGAGTTTAGTATTGTAGCAAATTTGAAATCTGACGAAAATGAAGAATTGATAAAATGTCTGGCTAATAACTTGGAGTTTTTGCATGGACGCATTTTTCGTGTATCACTAAATTTCTATGGCCGAGTCCGATCAGGAGAAGATGTCTTTTATCACTAACTTCGAGACGTATTGTTATACGGTCATGTCATTCTATCTAAAAAACGCTGGTAACTTATCAGAGGATGGTTAATAGAGTTTTTCGTGGATTGATTGGAGATGTTATAGAGGCCTATGTCGATAACAAGGTAGTTAAAATTACCAAGGCTCAAAAACCACATGGCTAGCTTGTAGAAAGTGTTCAACGTCGCCCGACATAATAGATTAAAGTTCAACTCGAAGAACTATGTTTTTTGTACCACAAGTGGAAAGTTCCCAGGTTTCATGATCATACAAAGGGGCATTGAAGTAAACCCAAATAAGATTCGGGCGATTCTAGAGATGAGAAACCTTACTAGTAACAAGAAGGTCTAAAAGTTGATGGGTCAAGTAGCAGCACCGAATTGCTTCATAAGTCAAGCATTAGATAAATGTCACCATTTCTTCAAGGCTATTAGGGGCTCTACGAACTTTGAGTAGACCTAGGGGTGCGAAGAGTTACTTAGTCTTGCAGTCACTATGACAACCACCAATTTTGACTAGTATGTGCCCCGAAGACGTGTTATGTCTCTACTTGGTAGTATTACCATAGACAGTCAATGCGGTGTTAGTGAAAGAATCTCTAAGGGCACAAAAGCGAGTTTACTACATAAGCCAAGGACTGAAAGACGCAGAGACAAGATATAGCCTACCCAAGCAACTGGTGCTTGCATTGGTCGTTGCAGTCAGAAAATTGAGGCCATACTTTCAATCTCACACGGTACATGTAATGATTGATCAACCGATTAAACAGATTTTACATCGACCAAAAACTTCGAGAAGATTACTAAAATGGGTGATCCAGTTGAGTGAGTTCAACATTGAATTCAAACCAACAACTATTAAGGTAGGCTTTAGTGAACTTTATCACTGAGCTTATCACCCCACTTGAGCAACTAGCAAAACAGAAGGCGGATTGTTAAATTTTTATAGACATGTCCTCAAATGAAGAATGATCCGAAGCAGGAATCATAGTTATAAGATCAGATTTCTAAGAGTTGGAATACTCACTGCGTTTCGAATTCCCAACTACAAATAATGATGCCGAGTATGAAGCAGTTATCACAAGCCTAGGCTTGGCGGCCATACTGGGGGTGTCATCGGTTGAGATTTGTAGTGACTCTCAATTGATGTTTGGGCAAGTGACAAGGGAATTTGAAGAGAGGGATGGAAATATGGCAGCCTATCTGATGAAAGTAAAAGACTTGTAAAGATGATTTACAAGGTTCAAGATAACAAAGGTTCCCTGGAAAGATAATGAGCGAGCAGGCGCATTGGCCAGACCTGCGACAATAAATGTGCTACTCCTGCGACAACCCAATATTCAACATATGATCGCTGTTGTGAACATAAAGCATGAAAAAAGCGGATGGACTCGTTGATTTAATATCTGATAGAAGACATGGTACTTGAAGATAGTTTCGAGGCAAAGAGACTGAGGGCTCGAGCAACTTTGTTCGCCATCATCGATGGACAACTTTATAAGTAGGGTTTCACCATGTCATATTTGAAGTGTTTACACAAGAGGTTCTCTTAAAAGAGGAGTAATCTCGACTTAATTATTGAAGAGACAAATTTGAGAATGTCTCCAATATGTGTTGAAAGGGAATTGGCCCTTAAAAGGTCGAACAAAGAAGAACCGATATTTCCACCTACTGTTGGAATACCTAAATTTAGGAAAGTGCGAGGGGACTCTAGAGGTAAAGAAGACAAATGCATTATACTGAGCTAGCTCATGTATCTCAAAGAACACTTAAAAAGGACTAGTGAGAGTGAGATTTTCTTGCTAAAACAAATATACAAGAAATGCAATGCATTTCTCCACACGTTAGGGTTTATTTGACTAGGAGTGAGTTGAAGTTCATTAAAAATTGAGACGAAGAAGGGATTGATGGGGAATTGAAAGCCACCATCCATAGTGTCTTTATACACGACAACCTCGTGAGAGTTAGACTCAAGAAGTCTCTTTTTGGGCCTAGGAGTTCTATAAACATAATTATCAACACGATTAAATTTGGTAAGTGATTTACCCAATTTAAGTGGGGAAAAATAAATTATATAGAATCTTGGAATCTCAAGAACAACTACCTCGCCCGTCAAATCCCGTCCAATTTCCAAAATTTGGTTTGAAGACTTAGTTGAGCCAACATACTTTTTGGGAGAACTCGATTGGAAGACATGAGGTTTGGCCGAATGGGTCGGGATGTTATCGTAGTCATAGGGGATGGACTGACCCCATGAGGGGGGCTATCGACGGGGCTTTTTGATCTCGTCGATAGTCGACCAGCCAAGAGGCTGATCAATTATGAAATAATCTCTTGGTTGGTCGATGATCAACCCGCGTCGATAGATTGTCGACCGTGATGCTCAGGCAGGCATTGACCGGCCTATCCTATGATGGTTTGGTGGACTTGCCCACCTCCTCACTCTCACTTTCATCGGATGAAGAAGTTAAGATGATTTTATATATGATTTGTGGAAAGACAACTAAAAAAGAAAAGAAAAGAAAAGCTAGAATGAAAGAAGAGCAGATGAAGAAGTTACCTTGAGAGTTTGAAGGGAATAATATTTTTGCAAGTGGAGAGGTAAGGGTAAAAGGGAGGTCTCCACCTCCTTATATAGGTGAAATTTTTGAATTTTTTGGTTGGAAATTTTCCCCCAAAATCAAACCCACGTATTGGGTGCCATTTGCACAATATTTACATTATCCTATGCCACTTGGACTACTTGACCCATTTATATTATGCGAAACGTCGATACGTGATGAGGTGATTTCAAAAATAAAAATAAAAATAAATAAATCAAATCAACGTAGCAGGAAGAAGATGCTATCCCTTATCAATAAACATCAACAAAAGATAGAGGGGTTAGTGATGTTAGATAGCATCAGGAATTATGTACAATGGTCAACAAGGTGAATATTACTCAATAAACACTCTACGTGGAGTGCCCTATACTAGACCCCATTCCACTGCGAGGCCCTCTACTTCCACATTGGGTCGTCGATCACTATCTACCCATGCTAGGCCGCCCACTACGAGACTCTCTATGCCCACACTGGGCTATTGACCACTATGAGGCCAACACAACACTTGACCTTAAAAACATTCTTAAGTTGGATGGAAACCGTTCCACGACTAACACATACACAACTAACCGCTTGGTAGGTAGAGGTCCCCACTCAAAATGTGGGGGTAGTGGGAGGTGCTACATGTGACACGATAACTGCCTAGTAGTTATATGGTTTCAAATGCCTATAAATACTCATTGGGCATGTGTGAATTCTGGAAAAGATTGACTATTTGAATACTCTATTTTTTCTTCATGTGTTCCTAAATCACCTACTAATTCTCACGTCGAAGGTTTAATGGGGGAGAAACTTCAACCTCATTTTGTAGGTGACATTCGTTCATCGGAGTAGCAGAAACACCTTGCGCCGCTGGGAGAACATAGAGGTTATTTTATAATCATCTCAAACTCTTTGTTCTTTTAGTAACTTCTTTTCCGAATTTAAGAATCAAAATCAGTTAAATTTTAACGAGAATCAACCAATTTCGATGCCATTCTGTCTTATTAGTGGTTTTGGAAAAAAATAAAATAAAAATTTACCCATACTATAAAACACAATCGTGTTAAAAAAAAATAGAAATTATTTCATGCTAGGTTGTCAATTTGTGGTTTGGTACCATATTTGGATAACTTTAATTATCAATCTACATTATGGATCAAGTCATAATTATGGAGGATATATAAACTACTCCAAAAGTCATGATTATTTCAACGATAATCTATCATTTGCCCTTTCATTTACATGAAAAGCTCTTTTCATTTTTGAGAAAAAATGGGTAAGATTCCTTCTTATGGGGTTTGATGTAAGCTTATGAGTCACCTTTCACTTCATTATTAATAAAAAATAACTCTACTTAATTCACTTTGTTTATTTTATGCTTTTTGGGTTTTGGCGAAAAGTAACACTCAATAATTGCTCTTTACTCGTAGATTCGTATAAATATTGTTGCATACAACATAACCACGTGCTATGTAAGCAAAGGAAAGTACATATATTACACACATACAGACATGTGATGCGTGTCTGAATTTAGTAGTCCAAGAATATCATTTGTTACTATTAGGTAAATGTGTATTTCTACGTATAGTATACGTAGACAGGGGCTTGTGTATAGATTAAAGAAATAAAAGAAAAGTGTAGTTGAAGAAAAAGGAAAAGAAATTAATTCAATATGACTTAAGTGTGACTGATGGAACTGTTGATGACATCTATTTTCTCTATTAATTAACAAAACAAAAGGCAATAAGATTCTCAGCCATTTTCAGTTGTGTAAAGCCTTTGCTTTAGGATTGAATAAGAATAATTACTATAAGGTTGAATTTAAGGCTTTTTTTTTTTAACAAATTAATCAAATCTAGCATAATTGTCATGTTGTGACAAGTCTTACGTCACATGAAGTTTCTCTCAACATGGTGCAACCCTTTTTTATAGGTCTAATTAATAGTAGCGTATATTATTAAATAAGTCATTTTCTTTACTATTATTTGGTTCTCTCCATTTAAGATAAAGCGGTTCAATACGATAATAGAGCATACAAAAGTCTGAGATATCTTAAATTCAAGTTCGTCGTCGGTGCACTCATTATGAAAATTCGTTTTATAAGAAAGTTAATGAAAAATAAATTTGGGCTTCATGGAGAGATGACATGGAAGAAATAAACTTTTTAATCAAACTTTGGTGGTATTGTACTCATAGTTTATAACAGGGACGGATCTAGGGGATTGTCCGGTCCAGTCCCTAGTCCACTGAATTTTTTTAATAGAATTTTTTTATGTAAAAAATAATTTTCTTGCGTAATTTTTTTTTTTATCTATTAGCCCGACTTGTAATCCGATCTTGAATCCATTCATGGTTTATATTGTGTAAATAATATTGACCGAAAAACTAAAAAGGTGACCTAAGCTGAGAGAGAGAGAGAGAGAGAGAGAGAGAGAGAGAGAGAGAGAGAGAGAGAGAGAGAGAGAGAGAGAGAGAGAGAGAGAGAGAGAGAGAGCCTTTAACATATGTGGCATTTCAATCCAATTCATGGTTTCTCTACCTGATATTTTGGACCACAAATCCATCAAAAATTACTTTTTATATAGTTTCCAATACCAAAAATGATATTAATTTGTAGAGAATGGGATTCCAATCCACATTGCACTTTAGTTTAAATAGAATACTTTTGGTTGCTTCATATAAAATATTGTAAGGGATTTTGATCTCCAAATATGTGAAAAGGACCACTCAATATTAAGTTGAGCTATTGATCATATGCAATGCTTTGCTTATAAGATTTGAAGGGCTACTTTTGGCCTTGTGTTTCCATGCAACCCTTCAAAATTGCCTTTCCATGGAATAGAGGGACAGGTATTGATTTACACCGAACATAGAGCCACTACGATTTTTATTCTTAAGATAGTTCAATAATGCACAAGCTTAACATTTTATACATAAAGTTTTGATAAGTGGAAAGAAAATCTTACGACATATACAATGCAAGACACTTTTCTTGATGCTTTGATCTAGTGTTGCATCTTTTATGATTTCGATAAGTAAGGCACCCTCACTTCAAGATTAGAGGACTTGTTTGAGCATTAAGTTTTATGTACTTCGCAAGGTGACAATTGGAATCTAAATTGGAGAGAAATCGAAATTGACTAATTTTGTATTAGAGATAAAGAAAGAATGGTTCATTCCTTAGCGGAAAGATAGTAGTTTGTATTTCTTAACTCAACTATTTTTACTCAATTTCAAAAAAAAGGAGGGAGGGGGAGAGGGGGGAATGAGGATTGCAAGGATTATATTGGTTGCAATTTTCTCCATACCTTTGAAAAAGAAACAATTACAAATAATCAGTAAATCTATTGTCAATAAAATGTACGCATCATTGATACATGGAGAGGGGGGAATGAGGATTACATGGATTGTTTGCCCCTTTACTGATTTGAATCTGAGGGCTTTGAAGTCCAATGTTTTCATTTCTGGTTTGAGTATTTTAAAGTAGACATTGTCACGTTAATGTTCTTGTGGTTGATCTATTAATGTATGTGTTGCTTCATGCTTGAATTAAAGCATTGCTAAGCATTACTGATTTATGTGTTGCATATTTGCTGAACTTCGACGTTGACCGATCAACGTCCACCCGGGTTGAACTTCGATGATGGGTCCATCCTTGTCTCCTTATAAATGATATCTATATTTTGTTTGGAACGACCTCCCAAATCTCAATTGTGCCTTGCCCTAGCTAATCATGCACATGTGAAATGAACTTTGCAAACTAGCTCGATTTACCGGTAGCTACATCCAAAATGTTGCAAAAACTTTTTTTAAGTTTAATGATTTATCCACATTTGAGTACACAATTATATTTCCTTTAAAAATATAGATCTTGCGGTTTATCCATGTTTTGCTTGATTTTTTACTTATTTCAAGCAGCGCAATTATGCCCTTTAAAAGGGGTTTTATTCACCAACTATCCTAGACTTTCAAGTGTTAATTCACCTCAATTTTTTAATAAAATTTCCTTGCCATACTTCAAGGTCAATGAATGCGGAAACTTGGAGGAAGTCTTTTGCCTTTTCTCCTTGTGGAAGCAACCACAAAGGATTTGAGAGTTGATGTTGTTGATTATTAATCCTAGTCAATGAATATGTGGAAACTTGGAGGAAGTCTTTTGCCTTTTCTCCTTGTGGAAGCACAAAATTCTTTATCCAAATTGCACTGCTCATCTCTTTTATAATGTTTTCATTTTTTTAGGACAAAATTTCATTCACGATTAGATTTTTGCTAATCTTAAGGTAGCCAGCTCCCATCTCAAATCTCCAAGTACATATTTGGTATGGGTATTCAGTATTGCACGATATATTAACAATGTTTTAGCTTCTATTAATACTGTCCCATCCTGTACAATGAACCGTACTATAAGTTATTCTGCCGAGGCTACAACATCCCACTCTTCATCTGAATTAGTTGTTCCCGACATTGAGCTCCCGTAGGAGGCATAGTTAAGGTCTCTAACTGCTTTGAATTGATTGAGAGTGTTGCTGCCAGACGATGCAGAAACTATAACTTGGTCGAAAGAGCGCGAGTAGAACTATGCACAAAGGACTTCTCTTGTTTTGCACGTCTTGGATGCAAAACATCTACCGATAATTTCTTGCAGTCCATCAACTGGCATATTCCCTTCCTCTCCCTCTTTGTGATCCCCGGTGCTCCTGTAGAAACCCACGTATCAATTCGTCAGCTTAATCCTTCTCATTGCGGAAGAATCCATCAAGCTTTGAATTCCAATACTGCTCTACTTCAAGCTGGACGGGACGGGTACATACAGAAGAATCCATCAAGCTTTGAATTCTAATACCGTTCTATACTTCAAAGGAAAAATATCTCATTGGTGACATGTAATGGAAATTCAAGAATCTCGAATTTGAAATGAGAGCATGAGGCTTAAAACTTCCTCGAATCATGAATAAATACTAGAAAACTGATGCAATGAAATTAGTCAGAAGATTGATAAGTTATATAAAAATGGAGAGAACTACAAAACAAATTAAATGAAATGTCTTTAACTAAAATTTTTGAACAAAAATATGTTAAACAACAGTAATTTACTGTAATTATACATTCTTGGTGATTCAGAAAAGGATCCTTGACGTTGTTACGCTCAGTGTGAAATGAACCGGGCTTGGATCCAAGTTTCATGAACTTCATCCTGCTAACTCAGAGATCATTTTTCCCTCAATTTATCATAGCAAAAGAAACTTGAGTGGATCAAGTTGAAGCCTAATCATAGGGAACACTTATCTTCGACCAGAGGTCACTCACTAGCTCCAATCTGACTGCACTCCACCACCTCCTCTATTTCCTTATCTTTCTTTCTTTACTCTGCTTTCTCTGATTTTTTAAACCTTTTTTCCTTTAGATTAATATGCACTACAAATGCATACCACAAAATCCTTCCCAGACGCAGTGGTGTTAAAAGTTTCAAATCATCCCACATGACAAAGAGTGTGTCTATTTATTGCTTTATGTGGACGACATGTTATTAATTGGACCTAACATGAAGGAGGTAAATAAGATTAAAATGGAATTTAGCAAGTATATAAAAGATCTAGGACATGCTAGGCTGATCCTTGGTATGGAGATTAACTGGGATAGAAATAGTTCTTGTTTGTATGTGCAACAAACTCCTGCTAGTGTACCTCTTGGAAACCATTTTGTCTTATTTAAAGACCAATCACCTGCTAACGAGGAAGAAAAGAGTTTTATGAGTCATGTGCCGTACTCTAATGTGATAAGATGTGTTATGTATCTCATGATAGTGTTAAGTAGGTACTTGTCTAATCCTCGTCCCAAACATTAGGAAGTTTTAAAGTTGTTGTTTAGGTACTTAGAAAAGTACTTTTGATGAATGGTTAATTTATAAGTCCAAGGACGAAGGTGTGAAACTTAAAGGTTTCACAAATGTTGACTATTATGGTGATAGGAACAATAAGAAGTCTACTTTTTCTTATGTATTTACACTATGTGGCTCTTGCATGAGTTGGAAGTCCTAACTGCAACATATTGTTGCTTTATCTACTACTGAATTTGAGTATATATCAGTCACCGAAGTTATTAAAGATTTTTTGTGGTTTAGAGGTCTACTTAATGAATTGGGTGGCTATACTATATACTTTGATAGTTAATCTGCTATTCATTTATGTAAGAATCCTATATTTTATGAATGCACTAAATGTGTAGATGTTAAGATGCATTTTATTAGAGATGAGATATCTCAATGTTTGATAAAATTTGAGAAAATGCATTCTAACTACAACCCTGTAGACATGGGCACTAGCGTATACCCCTTGGTAAAGCTTAGAAGTTGCCTTACACTTCTAAACATTGGTAAATGTACGTGATGTTCAATTTATTTTGAAATCATATTGTACAACCACTATTTTGTTTCTTCTTTTCTTTGTAAGTATATTTGGCATCAAGGTGGAGGTTTGTTGGATATTTGGATACCGAATGAAAATCGGGCGATAATGAATATTCGGGTTGGAATTATTCATTAGGCTTTTCCTGAGTCAATTAATGAAACACTTTGTGTTGGGTTGAAAATCACACATGGTAGTCCAAGTTACAAAGAAAGACCAAGACCAAAGCTCAACTCATTACTTAACCTATCATACGGTGTATTTAAATGGGGTCTCTTCCTCTGTGCTGAAATAACACACACGGATGCTTCCTCTAGACATTGGATGCGCCTCTTGTTTTCCTCTTTGGTCGCTTCTCTTTATGACCTGTTTGGCCACTGTATTTTGCCCTTTTGTGGGTTGTCTTCTACTACTCCTTATCCGGCGACTTGGACCTTGAATTTTTTACTATGTGCAATTTTAGCCCCTGTTTCGGTCCCTTTTCTGTTGCCCTTGTTTTCTTGGCCAGTTTTGGGTATTCTTGTGGTCCATTTGAGTTGGTTACTTTGGTTCAATTTGTGTGGTGTTGATATGTGATTTTCAGTTCTTGATCTGAGTCTCAATCCATCCTTCTTGGTGCCAAATCATTGGAGTTTCAATTTACTTAGGTTAATTCTATTATGTACTTGATAGATTATTCACTCGGTGTTTGTTATTATCTATTAGGTTTATATAACGCTACAATCATCACAAAATTGCGAATGAACTCCCATAATTTTTCCTTGGTGTAAGTGAACTAAACTTTAAATTGGGAGGCCCACGAAACCGTCCATTCAGGTAGCTGTTCACTGAAGAAGTTGATGAGGTTTAACCATTGTTTCAATAAATTGGTAATTAGCCCTTCCTAATCCTGAAAATAATTTCATTCAAGGAGTTCGTCTAGAGACTTCACGTACTTGTCCCTTGTTCATTAGTGAAAAATTGCAGATCAAGCATTCAGAATTGCTTTTTACAGCAAAATGTGGAGGAAAATTATTATGAGCTAAAGGTCCAATGAGGATTGCACTGAATTGGTTAGTGTTGAAAATTTTGGTAATGCTATGGTAATTAATAATTTAATAGTCATATGTATATGTCAGGTGTACGTATGAGTAGGATATTGATAGTTGATCAGTTTTAAACAATTACAAATACCAATATTATTACAGAGTTTTTTTAGGGAGAGAGAGTCGGCACTTCCAAATCGCAGTCACAAATCGAGCGGTGGCGATCAATATGAAATCACGATGGCGGCGACTGCAAGTGGCAACGACTAGAGAGGCGGCAGGGTGTCGATGGCCGACAGTGGAATTTAGAAAGATTATAAAGTTCTTTTAGAGATGAGAGTAGAAATAAGTGGGCTGATGTAGGATAAGATAGGATGAAGTACACTTGATTTTTGAAAGAAAAATGTTAGGACCCGATTTTTTAAATGAATAGTTAAAAAATAGGCATGGGTAATAATGTTTCTAAATATTTAACTTTTTGTTAAATTATGTCCAATAAGTTTGAGCCTCGGTACTCGTACGTACTTTTTGATAACATCTATTATTAAATTATATTATAGTCTAAATGCAATTAGACACCTTTTTTTTTCTGGTTATTCGCTAACTCGAAATACAAATATGATGTGTTGACTAACTAGCCGCCCGCCCGCTCACCCACCGTCCAATTTGCTCTATCCTCTAGTGGAGATGCAATGTGCTGCCTACAATTGCTACAGTTGATAAGATCTCAAGTGTCCGTGAAGGATGTATAAAATTGTTCTTTTTTGTTGAAAAAAATAAAATTATTAGCACTGAAATTTTGTTTTTTACTAATGGAGACTAAGATTAAAAATTGGATAAAGATATTTGTACATAAAAAAATCTACTGAATTGTTTACGTCCTCTCACGTGCACCTGGGCCAGTGTGAATAAAAAAATCCCAAGATGTGGTCTCAACTCTCTATTGGTTGGTAAAATATTAGATAAAAAAAAAATTCGATACAAGTAGCATGGGTCCTTAAAAATCACATCTAAAAGTTACTCGGATCAACCACTTCACCAACTATAAGAGTGCTTTCAAGAGTACATTATAGGCTACTAAATCAATCTAATACTAATGAATAATGCTTTCTTGACCGATGAAATAACCACCTTGGATGATAGATGCATTGGTAACGGTGAATGATTTGTGGAAAAATTGTTTGTTATTTTAAACTGATAAATGATTTGACCGTCATGTGACATTCTGTCAATCAAGATGATAAAAATTTTTGACAACGTAACAGGGTTGAATATTAATAAACAACTAAATGAAAGCATCAAAATGAAAAAAATTATAATCAAGAACTCAAATAAAAAGTCATTCTAAGCCATTTTTCAAGGGAATTGCTAGTGGTACGTAATTTGGTGTACATAAGGGTATACATCCCCTCACATGGGGATGAGACTCACTTAAAGAAAATATTTTTTATTCACATGGGTCACACCTCCATGTGAGGGGGTGGATACCCTTATGTACACCAAATTATGTACAACTAGAAATATCCATTTTTCAATGAGCATTCTCCAGGCACATGAATTAAGTCCCTGTTTAATGTTTCATTATTTTGAGAAAACAAAAGTTTTCTAAATAGTGATTTATTAGAAAATGTATAGTTAAAAAGTCGGGAAAAAAATTGAGTTTACGTGTAAAATATTTTATTATATAAATACGTATTTAAAATTAAGTAGAAGAATTAAAGAGTTTTGAAATAATAATAGTCAAGATTAATACTTGCTAACCCTCACTCGAATCATTCATAGTTTTTAAATTATGTAATAAATTTTCCAAGTCTGTTGTGGATTTACTAGCGAACGGTCTCTCTTTGGGTTGTGTCTCAATTTCCGATAACGCCTCCGCCGCTTGGGTACGCGTCTGGATTTGTCTTTCTTTCTATAGGATCTGCATTTGTTGCTCCAAATGTAACTCCTTGTGATGTACCTGGGTTGGTTTGGCCTCAATAATGTTTCAAGGACATGGGCAAAATTTTAAGCGCGCACCACATGAACAACTTTGTGTCAACCACAAACTCATATTCCTACTAAACAGAACGTCACAACCCACTATTGTCCTTTAATTTGTATTATCTGACCATTTCCAAGAAATGAAAAAAAAAAAAAAAAAAAAAATGAATTTAGCAAAACTAAAACAAGAGATTACTCAAAATAATAATTTTATTTAAATAAAATCTGAATAAACAAATTTTACCGCCAAATATTTTCCTAATGAATTACATAAAATCACATAATCAAGCTAAATTAAATCCAATAAATTTGATTAAAATCCATCCTCAAATAAGGTTAAACGAGGTTTCTTGGAAGGCATAGGGCTTTCCACTTCTTGATCAAGAGGAAATTGACTTGTCTTCTCACAGTCAACGGTCAACGCCAACTGGAACTCTAGCGTTGCTGGCAGATTCAGATCGAAGTCCCTTGGGGCGTGGCTAGTGCTGAGGCTGGCCACACCACCTTCGGAAGAAGTGACGCCACTTTTAGAGCTCCCACCGCCTCCACCGATGGTACCTTCGTAGTGGCGCCGCTTGTGACCACCCAAAGCCTGGCCCGTAGGGAACGACTTGTGGCAGACGGAGCACTCGTGAAGTCTGCCTGTTGGATTGAGAGCAGATACATTAGAAGCGGTGCTTGCGGCGTTGGCAGATGTCGATGTGGAAGGATTGCCATCGTCTGAAGCGGTGGCGGTGGAGTTCTTGCGGTGGCTTGCTTTATGTCCGCCGAGGGCTTGGTATGAGGGAAAAGCCTTGTTACACACGCTGCAGTTGTATGACTGGTTCTGGGTCGTCGGTGGCGGAGGCGAATTTTCTGTTTGCTTCTTAACACCGTCTATAGCGGTAAAACCGGCTGTTTTCTTAGTGGGACTGGTTGTATTAACCGAGGGACTGGCGGTGGCGCCACCTCCGTCTCCACCGCTGCGAGCTAGCATGACGAGACAAAGCGCTAAATATTCTTCATCCGTCGGTGGGTTTTCACTGCGTGCACGCTTTGAGCGCTTTCTTTTCGCCCAGGAATCAAGATTCCGGTCGACATCTTCATACCGTAGTCCCGGCGCGGTCGAATTCAGAGCTTCAAGTGCCATAATCAGTATCTATTTCTCCACCGGAAAATCAAGAAACTGTGTGTTTGAAAACGTATGTATAGATATAGAGAGAGACAGCTTAAGAGTAATGTGTTGTAGAAGAGTGAGTGAGTGAAGAATGGTTTGGGAAGTTTATATATATAGAGCGGTTTAGGGAGTTGGAAGTTGCGTGGGGAATGGCGGTGGGGGAGTTGTACTGTACAGGTAAGAGAATATATAATTATTAATTAATTAAAAAATAAGGATAAAGATTATAGAGAGCAGTAGTGTTGAGGTGGTGGGCGGAGAGAGAGTGTGGTCAGGTCAATAAGAGTGGGTTTGTGTGTGTGAGAGATAACTTGCCTAATCTTTTTATGGAAGTGGTTTATGTTTTCGACATGCAATGAATTTACACAAAATATTTGGGTCCAAAAGAAAGAATTCTTCAATTGGTACATTGACCAGTAGTTTAATTTATCTGTAAAAAAGGATTAAATTGTCTCGTAGACATCCTAGAAAATTCAAAAAGGAAAGGTTGTAGGCGGTGCCGTGCTTTAAAATTTAGTATTTGTTTAGATACCAGAATTATCTACAAATTCATACTTATCGTATATAATAAATTAGTAGCCAGTCAAAACAAGAAACGTCCACTAGGTAAGGGTGCAGGGTTCTTTGAGATCTCCACAAGTCATTCAAATCCATTATATAATTAGCTTTTTGAGAAAAAAAAAAAAAAAAAGTATATTTTGTAATAGATAATGTGTGGTTGAAAAAAAAAAAAGAGAAATGTATTTTGAAATTAATGGAGTCCAAACAGAGGCTCAATGTTTAAAAATTTGATACGGAATATTTAAATTCGAAATTCAAATGATCTAATCGGAATTCATCCAATAGTAAAAAGCTCAAATTAAAAATAAAATAGAATTTTACGTATAACAAGTCATTTCATAGTAACTCAGACATTATTTTAGCATATGTTGATAGAAAATATATTAAGGATTATTGATCTAAAACAATCAATAATCAACCTTGTAATCGTCCATGTTGAAATTAAGGAGAATATCAAAATGAAAACGGAAGCGTACCTTGAACCATAGATCCATAGGTGTCTGATTCTTCGCCGGAATTGGTTATGATCTTTCAATTGATTGGTGATCTCCTTATCAAATTTGCTCTCCATTGATGGGGATGTAGAGAAGCTTGAAGAACACTAACAATTGGGGACCATGACCCCTCTAATAGGAATAAGATAATGAATGGCCATTATCTTTCATTTGTTTCAAATCAGCCCCTCATCAATTTGAAACAAATATCCGGTCTCTACACTTTAATTCCATGAAACTTAATACCCATTAGTCAAAATTCATCTTTGGTAGATCACTTTAATTGACTAATAAACTTTAAATAATAGCACCACACATTTTAATACGTTACGTGTGGCCCCAATTATGTTAGAACTTTCCAACATATGTTTGGTACACATTAAAATTTTCATTCTCATTTTTCTACTCATTTTCAATAAAATAATATTTTTCATTACATCAATAATTTTTCCTTCTTTTTCAACCACATATTCTCTATCAATCTACAATTTCAGAATACATTCTTTCAAAATAATGAGGCTCAAACACACCCTTATATTTCAAACTTTGAACCAAATTATTATCTTATTTCAACGATTTTTAAATACGTAGGTTTTGACCAATTTAGGACTAATTTGAAACTTTTCGATTCTAGTCAGTCGATACTTTTGTCTTTTGTGGATGAGATTTTGGGTTGGATGGGGGCGGTGGAGTGTGGAAGAGTTGAAATGAGGTGGTGGTGGTGTGTACACTTATTTTACATTGAGAGCTTTTTGAATTATAAGTTTTTTTGGAATATCCTTTTCGGTTGGCTATCTAGAAAGATAGGTTTCGTGAGAACATGTCTCAGCTAGCCACGTGTGCTAATCATTGGTCACGATTCTCAGACTAGAACATCACACCCAACCCCTAAAGGCTAAAACTTTAAATAAAGGAGAGAAAAACAAGTGATAAATTACTTCAGAACCCCTCAACTATGGGCGGCTGCTTGGTGTCTAAGCATACTCTTCTTGACATGCAACACCATTTTTGGCTCTAGAAAGTGAGAAAATTAGGGTTAGGTATTCTAACATTTCAAGTTATGCGGTTAAGGGAATTTAACCTAGAGTAAAGTTTTGGGTTCTATATATATTTAAATATGTGAATTTTGGTTGTTATATAATTGAAACTTTCAATATATATATATTAAAATATCGTGAAACTTTCATTTAAATTGAAGAGATATGTTAAGGGGATGACAATTTTGCTCTTAAACTTTGTGTCATGTGGAGATACCCAACGATTTTAATGAACATCAACAATTTCAATCACTTGGGGAAGTTTACACATTTAATTAGTGTTGGTGTTCGACCTAACATTTATTAGAAATAGAATCATGGTACTCAGGACAACACAATGTAAAGTCAGACTACGCTAGAAAAAAATTTAAGCTCAGACATTAGCTATCGTAATTTAAGAGACATCATGATTAATAAATCCTCGCTACACTGTCACACCTCACCATCAAATCCTCTCAGTAGGACATGTTGCGGCCATGAAGTCATCACCTGTTTTACAACCAATTATAAGCAAACAATGATTATCTAGTGTCAAGTCATCATTACCTGATGTCATAACTGACGCGTAGGTGTAATGATGACCTACTAAACCAACCTCGTTCAGCAATTAATAAATCAAAATTGCAAGCACTGACTCGCATTCAAGGTCGGTACTGTAGCAAAAAATACCCTAAGCGGGCAAGTGACATGAATTTATATCCTATGAATCTGGCCAAATGGTCCTCTCAAGAGGCAAAACTAAGAAGACTTAGCCACAAACACTTTCAAATGTTTATTTCATAAAACTACATTGTAAACCTTGTTCCAATTCCATCAATGCTCAATAAATTTTTCCTATTTTAACTCGATCCAATATTGTCATGTCATTTTTAGTAATCAACAAATAGGTTGGAATCTAGATCTTCAATTTTGAAAGTTGAAGATTCATAACCACACCACACACACGAAAAGTTAAATAAAGCTTAGTCTTAATTTTCCCTTAAAACGTTTACTTATAACTAATTAAGTAGGCTTTACAATAAATAATTTCTTAAATAAGTAAATTTTGAAAATTTTGAATTACTCTTTATATAAATATACATACTTATAAATTAAGTAGTAAATTGTAAATTTTAGAAATATGTTGATATAAAATAGATTTTATCGGCCTTAAAAAAGTCAACATTGTCACTGTCTGAAAAAGTAATTTTAAACGCGGCTCTAGAGTGGCGTGGACACTGGGAGAAAGAAGGAATGGGGCTGGGGCTAACAGTAGCTTCACCGGCAGGCAAATAAATCGTGTGGTTCTGGCACTCACACGGCACGCAAAAACGCGGTTCTACTTTATAAACACGACACGTGAATTCTCGATTCTTCAAGATATAATGCTGGCACGACACGTGTACGCTTCCCTTAAGTGAGTGAGTGAGAAGCGAAGCTCACCGTCTGAAAATAAAATTGCATAATTAGGTGTCCACAGAAAAAGGACAGCTGGACATTACGTCCTCCTTGTTGAGCGGCCTTGCCAGGTGGCAAATTCTCTGACTTTTTGGGCAAGGAAAGATCGAAATTGATCACCAACTCCATCGAGTGGGGGTGAAAACTTCCCACTATTATTGATGTGATAAATTATCAATTTTAATCATATATATTTTACGAAATTCATAATTTTTTTTACCGCATATTTTATCAATTTTTATTAAAATCTACTAAAAATTTAATTTTTATTTAAACCAAACATAAGCTTAAAAAGCGATTATATTGTTCAGTATTATCCAAACATGAATTGATGCACACATAGTATACATGCAAAATGATCTTAGGGGATGACAATCTATCGAACTCTTAGCTAAGAGTCGATGCTTAAGCCCCCGTTTGACACCCATTCTGTTCTCATTCTCATTCTCATTTCTTTTCTCTTTCTTCATTTCAACCACACATTTTATCAATAAAATAATATCACACATAAACCCAAAAATTTTCCTTACTTTTTAACCATATATTCTTCCATCAATCACTATTACAAAACAAATTCTTCAAACAAAATGGGTGTCAAACAAGGGCTAAATTTTAGAATCTACATATTTAGCTCCTGTTCGGTCTGAATTATTTTAATTCAAATCAAAGTCAAACAATCAATATTAACCACATCTTTCAAGGGTTCCACAATTTTTTAACTACACATTTCAAAAACTTCTATCACAAGCTACCTAAAAATCTAATTTTAATTTATACCAAACACCCTCTTAACGTGTGCAATTATGGCATATTTGAAAGATGGGCATGAAGCGTGTCTATTACATAAGCGAAAACAATGTGCTCCAAATGGGAAAGCATCTTTATAAAATTTATGATTAGGATCCTTATTTGTAATGACAAAGTAAGGCATCAAGTGAGTAAAGAACGAGGGTTAAAGTAATTTGAATCTAGACAATCCCAGCATTAGGAATAAGATTCGACGTATGGATTGTTTTCGCCTTGTCCTAAATGACACGTGTCAACACTGAAAATCAGTTGCCACGTACTGTTGTTATTGTTCATTAGTAAAGTTACGTGAGCTGTTGACAAAATAAAATAAAAAGTGGATTATTTGGCAAATTATAGACCGTTTAATGAAGATTACTTCTAATGACAACCAAGGGAAAAGTGAAAGAGGTACACAGCACAATTGTAGCTAAAGGCGGCCAATTGCTTGAGCATTAAAATTAAATTGTCCCGTAAATTAGGACATGTTTGGTAGTATACAAAAACTAAATTGTGGGATTTTTATTTTATTTTGAATCAATCTCTTCGAAAAACTATTTGAGCTCAACATTGGCCCCGATCGACCAGAGTGGATCGCTCTCTAGCTAGCACTCTTTTGTACTAGTTACAATTTTTTAATCGTCTTGCTGTGTTCAACCTCTTTCAAAACTCGCAACTCGTGTAATTTAAAATTATGCCTCTCATGCTTCGTTGAGTAAGTTCCTTTAAACCATGTTTGTGAGGCGTTTATTAACAATTTAGGGTGTGTTTGAGCCACATTATTTTGAAAGAATATATTCTGGAATGGTAGATTGATGGAGAATGCGTGGTTGAAAAAGAAAGAAAAGTTATTGATATGATAGAAAAATATTATTTTATTAATAAATGTGTGGTTGAAAATGAGTCGAAGAATAAGAATGAAAATTTTAATGTGTACCAAACATGAACTTAATATGGATAGAAAGATAGATAGAGCCTGTTTGGTACGGCTTAAAATCCAATTAAAATTGAAAATATGGCCGTTATGGGTCCCACCCGTCTAATAAAAGTCAACAATAACGATTATATTTTCAATTTTAATCTGATTTTAATCTCTACCACACACCCCATAGTGTATAAGTGTGTATTCGTAGATTCTTCAAAATGACTATATAAAGTATTTTGAGTATTTATAAACATTTTGTCGCAATGATTCTTAATGGAACAAATGTGCCGTGTAACTTTTATGGTATGCCTATGAAACGATCTATATTCAATGGATAAACATAAAGAATAAAAATACTATGAAATATTTATATATAAAACATAAAATTACTATGACATGTGGAAAATTCAAAATCTTTGGCTTATTCGCAATTGATACTCTTACCCGTAGAGTTGAACAGCATATGCCTTTCCTTGCGTAAACAACTTCATCTTGAATTCCATTATTTTAGGGTCTGTTTGGTAGAGATTACAATCGGATTTAAATTGAGAAATTAGCCGTTATTGTTGATTTTTATTCGACGAGTA